>CM033641.1:191925877-192391427 GCA_019512145.1 Engystomops pustulosus
TGGGCACGCTGTAGTCAAAGTGCTTGGTATCTATTTTTTTGAGTAGTGTATAATGTCAAGGTTAGCAATCCACATTTAAATTGACATCTCAGTCATATTATGATCTTCCTCATAAATGGAGTGCTGGAGGGTAACAAAGGAAATACGGTAGGTAAGAATGCCCAAAGCGAGTACAGCGTCAGGAGGTCAACGGCAAACTTTATGATGAGGGTGCTCAACCACAGACACGATCTGTTGAAATCGCACAAAGGCAGAGGTAGAGGTTCTGCTGCTGGATTGTTGCCCTCCTATGGCCACCTACACATCTCCTGGTGTACTAGTGGTCTGTTTCCTGGTAGCGCACTCAGCCTCTGGACACTATGATGATAGATACAGCAAACTGCAACATCCCCCACTAGTGCGGCCCTGGGCACGCTGTAGTCAAAGTGCTTGGTATCTATTTTTTTGAGTAGTGTATAATGTCAAGGTTAGCAATCCACATTTAAATTGACATCTCAGTCATATTATGATCTTCCTCATAAATGGAGTGCTGGAGGGTAACAAAGGAAATACGGTAGGTAAGAATGCCCAAAGCGAGTACAGCGTCAGGAGGTCAACGGCAAACTTTATGATGAGGGTGCTCAACCACAGACACGATCTGTTGAAATCGCACAAAGGCAGAGGTAGAGGTTCTGCTGCTGGATTGTTGCCCTCCTATGGCCACCTACACATCTCCTGGTGTACTAGTGGTCTGTTTCCTGGTAGCGCATGCTAGTGTCTGTGCTTTTTTGCTACATGCTCCCATCCGAATACACATGTGGGAGACACAGACATCAGCTACACAAGTACCTGACATGTTCTGGCTATATCATGGCTGCCTGGAGCGGTTGCATCTCTCCTATACACACACAGGGTGCGGGAGGCGCCCAGACCAGGGAACACATGGAGAGGCATAACCATTATACAGGCTGTCAGTTCAAGCACTGGGGTGTGGCTGTACTCCCAACTCATGAATAAGCAGGACAGCTTGAATTTATGAATAAAAAACAAAAAAAAATGACTCATTGTACATTTCACAGGTAATTTGCATACGGCTTTAGGACCTCATTGCTCAAAGTTTACAGCATGTAGAGGGACAAGAAGGGATAGAGCAATGCTTTCTAATGGCAGTTTATTGAAAATTATATTTAGTTTCGGGGGTTAATTTTGCCTGAGGGTTGGTTCTCTTTTAAAGGGTAATCAGATCATAATAAATAATGTGAAGGTAAAGGTATATTTTGAAGCAACCTATCCTATACATTATGTCTCACATTAAATATTCTTACCCCAAATACTTTGTAGCCATTTCGCCGTTTGAAATACCACACCAATGGATTCATTGGACAGGGCAGCTATGAGGAAGAAGGGCAAATGCAGCAGTCCTAAGCAAAAAATATAGGTAGTAGAGCTTTCAATGTGTTTAATGTCAAAGTACCACCATAATGACAAATAGTATTTTCAGGTCACCTTGTTAATTGAAGCTTAAAAATAAAAAAAAAAATGTAAAATAGGGGCAAGAATTTCAACTTAACAATTCTGTCAAGTCAACCTTTAGAAATGTATTCAATGAAGATCATGAAATACTGTAGTTAAATTTTGATACAGATTATACTTTAACAGTATGATTCTATTGTCAACATTAAAGACCAAGAAGGACATTTACTTCTGTCAGTGTCATACATTCCACTCATACTATTCCTGGTGGTGGTTTACGGGTGATAAAATTGGGAATATGGGTCACCGTCTCTTATGCGTCCAATCATCTAAGCCGATCATCCAAGAAGTAACATTCACGATAACAGATGTTGTACAAACTGGACAGTTAAGATTCCAGAGTAAAAGGAGTATTGTTTATGAAGGGTCCCCCTAGATATCACTTTGCTCGGGGCCCTTAGGACAGTTGTTGGCGTTGTGTGAATAAACCCTTAGAGCTTTTTCACAGTTAATGACCACAGACTGTAGAATCCGGCGTCATAGGCTGACCACATGGAAGGAATCCTGTCGATCTAAAATGCAAGGAATCCCTGCTTCCCCAGTTTCATTGTCAGTTCCATACTGTAGTCGATATTACACCCAGTTTTGCTGTTAAATAGGGGGAGAGCAAGAACTATAGGCTATATTCACACGCCGTGGCCAGCCCGTACCGTTACGTAGCGGGCAACGGCAGATCACGGGGAGAGGGCGGAGGTGAGCGCAGCTCACCCCCGACCCTTACCATAGAAGTAATGGACACGGCGGCCGTATACGGTAAAAGAAGGGACAGGTCCTATCTTTTTCCGGGTACGGAGCGGAGCGGTACGGGGCCGCACGTGTGAATGCTTAAAAATGGTCAAAAAACGGGTCAAAGGCACGTGTGCCCGCTGGCCTGAATCCAGATTTATATGTGCCACTGAAAGGTGTGTAGTCGATCAAATGTCAGACAAAGATACTGAGGCATTCACACCAGGGTCTTAGGGTTTCAACAGCAAACCAAGTTTTGCAGCCATATTAGCTTTAATATGCTGCTCCCTATACAGCCAAACAGGGCCCAAGAGTTTTAGGTACAATTATGAAACACCTTGGCCGACATGGTTAAATGGGTGATACAAAGGACAGTTACTCTTTATGACACGAAGTCATATTGTACAGCAATTTTGACAAGCAGAGACAGCCAAGTTTCAGTCGCATTTGCTCTTGTGCCTAAAAAGTTAAATTCTGATCTACTTGTAGTGATTGACATGCGTGCATAAGGTTAACCTGCAGTGTGTTATTTATGCTGCTAAGCAATTGCAAATGCTTGCAGGTTAGGAAGAGGTACATGTTGTTTTTAAACAGCTGAGCCTGCAAGATTTCGGCTACATGTAACTGGGGAGTAACTCAACTAGGGACACAGGGAAACCAGATATGGCAGTTCCAGCCCAAGTACTTAAAAAAAAAAAACAACACCACAACGAACTTATTGTACCATACCAAGGGTAAAATGGCCAAAAACGGATTCAAAAACACCATGTGTGCAGCTGGCCTAGATTATTTTCTACATTGGTGCTTTTTACCTCCCAGTGAACTATATAATTTTATAAAGCACAGGTTGGTTTGTAAAATGAATGAAACATGATGCTAAACAAATGCGTCAACATGTGGATTTGTTAACGCATGCATTAACATGACTTTTTCAAATGACAAATGTTATCAGTTAATGTAACTAGGCACATCACCCTCCTCAGCTGATAATGAGTTTCAACAACGCAACGTGTGACTGCACCCTGTGTCTAACACTTCGCTTTTAATTAGTTTAGTACTGTTTATTCATCTGGTTTTTAGGTCTTATTTTTACATTTATTGAAAGAAACAGAGGTGTGACAAGGCAAGGGACGTGCAAAAAAAGGAGTTACAAAAATAATCCCAGCAGACTGCCTTATTATTTTCATTAAATGACAAAAGTGGTCAATGAATACCAAACAGAAACCATTAAAAATGCATTAAAAATGTTATCAACATAACTTAAAGGAGGGCAGTAAGCGAAACCCATTGTGTTATTTCATAAATCAGCAGGCATTTTTCCCAAAAAAATGAATATTTAGACAAAAACCAATTACACTTACTATTCAGCACTGAGCCCAAAAGTGTGGCCGACCCCTGCTAGCACTGTATGCTCTTGTGCACGAGATGATGAATATGGACGAGGCATTCTCCAAGGTTCACAGAACCGCTTTTACTAAAGAGAAAAAAAGAATTGTTTCTTAAAATCATCACTGCAGTTTTGGAATAACATCTATGAACTACATTCAAGAACATACCTAAATAACCTCCAGCTATCCAATTAGTAAATGAGAGGAACATTACCCCCTTCACGTAACCTGCAAGTGCTACGTATAGGAAGGTGGATTCCCACATTCAGATTTCCGTGTGCAGTTTTTGATTATCAAAAAAGTAGTGGAGGAAATTAAAAAAAAGAGCGGAGGTGATATTCAACACCCTGTTTTGGTTTCATAAAGGCCGACGCACGCTTAGCGCACCGGGGGAGGTACAGGCCCGAACGGCCACATGCGTGTCCCAGGGGGAAACGCATGCGATTGTTAAGCCGATTGCAGCGTTTCGCTGGAAACGTTTGTGCGTTCGCCGGACGGGACCTCCCCCTGTGCGCTAGCGCAACGTTATGAACGGACGCCTAGCGGTAAGTGTGACCGTGCAAAACTGCACAGAAAAACGGACACGAAAACACATCCTCAGGGCGGGCATTAACTCGATGCGTTTAGGTTGCTTTTTTTAGTGTTTTTGAACCGGCATTACAAAGGCTCCAACCGGGATACCAGGAAGTAAACATTGCCGTTTCCATTGATTTGTAAAATGCATTGTCAAAACGCGATCAAAAAACTGTTGGACCGCCAACGCACATGTGAACGTTTGCCCTCAGGGGCGCGTTAACACGTTGCGCTTTGGTGCGTTTTTTAAAAACGCATTACAAACAGCTGAGGAAGGGTGATTTGCCTATACATATATTTACATGTGTTAACGCTATGTGGTTAACAGTAATGTAACTAGCAAATCACCTCCATCCTCAGCTGTGTTCTTTGTAATGCCGTTTTAAACGCCAATGAAAAACCCAACCAACAGCGCAATGTTGGTTGAACGATATTATACTCAAATTAGATAAATTCTTTGTGGTCATTCTACGATAATCTTTTCATGTGTTTCCACCGCTAATGTACATGAACATGTATGCATGTAATAGTACTTAAATATCCATATCATAAGCTACATGCGAACAAATGAGAATATAACTAGTCAGGGAAGATTACTACATGAATCTTGTATTCTATGTCAGTTGTAAAGACTTGAGGTTAGTTGCATGGGAAATCTAAATAAAACAATAAAATTTGATTAGGCACAAGTCTACATGCAATAGGGTAACTGGTAATTATCTAATTGGACATAAAAAGGCCATAGGCAGAAAGAAGGTTACCATATCAGGATAGTAAATGTGATAATTTAAAACGTCATTTTTATATAATTCAAAAATATAAAATGACACTAGCATTTGCTCCTGAGTGCTAACGAGACAGGTGTTTAAAAAGCTCCGATTAGCACCAGTAGCAATTAGACTTACTGTCATTTTATCATTTTGGAATAATAAAAGTGATTTGTTTTAAATGATCCACGATTTGCTGTCGGGATCTGGGGTTCAACCTCTTCTGCCTATGGCAGTTTTGTGTCAAAATCTAGTTACAATCCCTGCTTGTGACATTAGGTCCAATTATTTGTAACATAGTGGTATTATCTATGACCTAATGACCCCAAATACTTTATTGGTAAAATCTGGCAGTTGTTTAAAAAATATTGAAGTTGCCTCAAAGTTCATGAGGCTTTAAGTATTATTCATGCAAGCCATAAAAAAGAAATCATCAAATTTTCAAGGAAAATAGAGGCATGAGATTGACTTACTCTGTAGTAGATATTTGTTCTGGTCACAGATACTGCTTGCCTCTCTTAATCTTTTCACTAGTGAATCTTTGACGGTCAGTGTTGAAAACTCTGGAAAAAAAACTTTGATATGTTTAATGAGGGAAAGCTGAATCGTCATTCCTTCTACATGCCCTCTAGATAGGCAATTCTCCTAATATCTACTATATATGAAAAAAAATATCTTATAATATGACAACTTTATGTTTATGTTCTATGCTATTTCTGAGTGTACTTTGGGCAAAGATACAGAAATTTTTCAAGATGCATACACTGCTGTGCTAATACAAATTTTAAGCAAAACATTTGGCAAATAAATGGTGCCCTATTTCACAATGGTGGTGGTATGGTGGAGGATTTATCAAGCACTGGGTATCATGTGCCAATGTTGTTTGCTATCCCGAATCCCTTTGGTAGCACTGGATTTATACAGTTTAATTAATTGGCAGAAACTACCGCTGCATACTAGAGCTAATGTGCTGTGCACCCTAAAAGTCCAGGGAACAGCCAACTCCATTACCACCTCTGTTCACTGATTGCACTGTTAAATGCTGATGGTCGATCCCAGTGATGTATCCCATGACAGCCCGGAGTCTTTATGATCGTAAGGAACTGTCCTTCTGCAAGACAGTAAAAAATGTGCAAAAGCACACTCTTCCAGATCAAAGGAAAAATCGCACTATACTGCCATACTTAATACAGTAAAAGAATTAAAAAAAATAAAATAACCCTAAAGTCTAAATAATGCAGGAAAAGAGGAAATCTCCCGTCCCAAAGAATTGTGTTGCAGCCGTCGGATCGTGCCACCCATACGGCACATATACACAGGCTGCGAACATTTCCATGGGTAATTGGCTAAAAGGTGTCAAATTAACTTTGTAACCTGAGATTAGTTGACTCATTAATTTGCGGCAGAAAAAAATGTTCCTAAATCAGGAATATATGCATAAGTTTGGCATACAACCCTTTTCCAGTTAAAGGGAACCTGTTCACTAGTGACTCATTTAACTAAGACAGATTGTAAAAGGCCATGAACACTACACATGTAGTGGAAAACAACTAAGGCAGATAGACCTGTATAAAATGTCCTTAAAACAAGTGAAAATGAGTGCTCAGTATTGTGTGAGGCCTCATGTTCCCGTATGGCCTCACTATGATGCATGGCAGGCTCCTAAAGAGGTTGAAGATGATCTACTGAGGAATCTTCTGCCAGATCGGTATAAAGCATCTTCAATTCTGGACAATTGTGGTGCAAAGTGCCATGGTTGAATGGCTAAGTCGGATATATGGAGCCACATGAGGTCAAATATTTTACGCATTAGGAGGAACCAGGGCCAAACCCGCACCTGCATATGGTCTTACAAGGGGATCGACCCTAATTATACATAAGGCAAGTCAGGCTGCCTCTGGCAAGCACATGGATTAGTTGTACGGCCCGACAAATAAAATGGCCACCCCCATGCCATTAAGACCGCACTGCCAAAAGGTCAGGCTGAAGGATGTTGCAGGCAGCAGATCAACATCTGACCGAGTCTACAGATGCCACGGCGGTCATATGTTTAAGTTGTGAAACCTGCTTTCATATGTGAAGAGCACAGGATGCCAGTGACGAATTCCAATCCTGAGGCTCTCTCGGCAAATGCAAGTGCCTGCACGGCGTTGGGCTGGAAGCACAACAACCATCCGTGGAGTGGCCTTATACCATTATCTTGGAGTAAATATCTAAGCATTGTGCAAGACACATGCCATTTGTGCCTGCTGGAGGAAATTTTGATGGGCTCTGGCAGTTGCTCCTCTGGTTCCTCCTCGCACAGGCAGAGGGCGAGGTTCTGCTGCTGGATGTTTGGCCCTCCTATGGCCACCTACCATCTCTGGCGTACTAGTGGTCTGTCTGGGTAGCGCATTCAGCTCTGGACCCCTATGCTGATGATAAGCCAAACTGCAAACATCCCCCTAGTGCGGCTTGGGCACGATGTAGTCAAATGCTTGGTATCATTTTTTTGAGTAGGTATAATGTCAAGGTTAGCAATCCACATTTTAAATGACATTCTCAGTCATGATTCGTCCTAATACATGGAGTGATGGAGGGTCAACAAGGAAATACGGTAGGTAAGAATGCCCAAAGCGAGTACAGCGTCAGGAGAGTTCAACGGCATAACTTTATGATGAGGGTGCTCAACACAAGACACGATCTGTTGAAAGTATAACATACAGGCGTCCCTTCGTGATTAGTACAGGATAGGTTCTGTAGGTTTGTTCTGAAGTTGAATTGTATGTAAGTCGTACGTAACCATATACTTTATAATTGTACCCCACAGCAAATTTTTTTGGTTCTCTGAACCAATTGAATTTTAAAAAGGTTTGGTTGTAATAAGAACCCCCGAGTAACAATAAAGCCGTATACAGACCCCCTGTGGAGCGATGTTTGTTACAACTGTTTATTGTTAGCCTTAGGCTAAAGTACAGTAATTACGTATCCCAGAGGTGGGGGGGGTCCCGTTTGTGTAACTAGGGGTGTCTGTAAGTTGTTGTTTCCCAGGGGGGTGTTCTTAAGTAGAGACCGCCTGTATTCTTAAATGGAATGCTTAGTGCACACCACTCGAGTATAAAGTTTAAAGTGTTTTTTTGTAGAGTGGATATGGAAGGTATTCAGACTCCTTTCATGTTTTACTCTTGGTTCATGCAGCCAACTGGTAATCTTATAAGACAAAAAAGTCCTCTTTTTTTGCTCATAAGTACCTCTGCACACCATAAAGAAATAAGATGTTTTGCTAAGGATTTAACCCCTTCAGCCCTGCGATGGTATATCCGCCAGTGTCGGACTGGTGTACCTTGGGCCCCCAGAGAAAATTTGGGGGGGGCCCCGCAGTGTGAAGCATCACTACCGTGTCAAATCATCGCTGGGAAAAAAATCTATAAATTACAGTGGTACTGGGGCTGTAGCTCCATGTTATGGCTTGTTGTATGCTCCTGTAGCTCCATGTATGGGGTTTTACTGCCCTGTCGCTCCAGGTATGCGTGGGTACTGCCCCTGTAGCGCCATGTATGGCTGTGTACTGCAGCTGTAGCTCAAGATGGCTGTTACTGTGGCTGTTGTGCTCCATGTATGGCTGTTTTTGTATGTACTGTGGTGTAGCTCCATGTAGGCTGTTGTACTGCTGCGTAGCTTCATGTTATGGCTGTGTACTGCGGCTGTTTTGTGTCGGTAGCTCCTATGTAAGCTGTGTACTGCTGCTGTAGCTCATGTAGAGCTGTGTGTACTTGCGGCATGTGATAGATCCATGATAGCTGTGTACTGCTGCTGAGCGCCATGTTACAGCTGTTGTATGCAGGTTGTTAGCTCCATGTATATTGCTGTGGTACTGCGGCTGGTAAGCTCAGGTATAGCTGTTTGTAATGCGCCTTTAGCTCCATGTATGGCTTGGTTAGTACTGCGACCCGTAGCTCCATGGTATGGCTTGTTGTTGTTACTGCCTCCTGTAGCTCCATGTATGACTGTGTAATGTGGCTCTGTAGACTCCGGTATGGCTGTGTACTGTGGCTGTAGTCCAGGTAGGCTTGTGTACTGCGGCTGTAGCTCCAGTTCAGTATGTATGTGTCTGCGGCTGTAGGCTGAGCTCCCTGTATGGCTGGACTGTAAGCTCCTGTAGCTTCCATGTATGGCTGTGGAGTACCCTGTAGCTACATGTATGGCTGTTGTATGGGCGGTAGCTCCATGTATAGCTGTGTAGTGGCCGTTTGTAAGACTCCACATGATAGCTGTGTAGCTGTTGTAGCTCCAGGTATGGCTGTTTGAAATGCCGACGCTAAGCTCCATGTAGACGTTTGTAATGTGGCGTAAGCTCATGTATGGATGGGACGGTGGCTTGATAGCTCCATGTTATGGCTGTGTTGTAAGCGGCTTGGAGCTCCATGTATATGTATGTATGGGTACTGCGGCTGGCGGTAGGATCCATGTATGTGTATGTGGACTGCGGCTGTAGCTCTTTAAGAGTAAAAGTTTTTTATTTTCCTCAGGGGGACAGTCACAGAAAGGAAGAAATGCTGCAGCCTTGTGAGTTTAGGGGATACCCAGTCCTCCAGTAGCCATCTAGAGAAGGGCCTCCACCCCCACCCTCAGTAGAGACAGGGCCTCCCCCCATCCCAGTGAATAGAAAGAGGGCTTCACCCCCACAACAGGAGAGAAATGGGCTCACACCCCACCCAAGATAGAAATTAGGGCCTTACCCAGGATAGAAATAGGGCCTCAACCCCCACCCAGGATAGGAAAGAGGGCCCCCACCCCCACCAGGGATTAGAAGAAATAGGGCCCCCCCCCACCAGGATAGAAATAGGGCTTCCCCCCACCCCAGGATAGAATAGGGCCCCCCAACCCCAGGACTAGACAATAGGGCCCTCACCTCCCACCCAAGGAGAGAAAGGGCCTCCCCCCCAACCCAGGATAGATTGAAAATAGGGCCTCACCCCCCACCCCAGGATAGACAGACACACACAGAGGGCCTTACCATGCAGCAGCTGCGGGAACTCGCCTTCTCAATGAGACACAGGCCGCACTGAGTGTTGGCGCGGATGCAGGATGTCGGGACCCACCACACCAGCAGCCGACATCGGGCTCGCGGGGCCGCGCAGACATCGGAGCGCCGGGGCCGCGCTGTCATCGGAGCGCCGGGGCCCCGCAGGCATCGGAGCGCCGGGGCCTCGCAGGCATCGGAGGTTTAGGAGCAGAGGGACCCAGCAGGCGTCGGGGGCCCACCGGAAGATTCTCCGGTACTCCGGTGGGCCAGTCCGACGCTGTATCCGCCGGACAGTTATGAAGGGTGTATGAAGAGGGCTCATAGCGCTGAAATGTCCGAAACGCGACTTTTACAACTTTTTACATCACATAAAAAATGTAATAAAAAGTGATCAAAAGGTTGCACAGTCCTCAAAATAGTAGCAAGGAAAACATTGTCTCATTTTGCAAAAAATTACGCCTCACACAGCTCCGTACATTGAAGTATGAAAAGGTTATTAGCGTCAGAAGATGGCGAAAATGTTTTCTTCTTTTTCGTACACATTTGTTTAATTTATGAAAATGTATTAAAACTGAACCAAAGAATAAAGCATATGTGTTATTTGGAGTGCACAGTGAAATTCTTAAAAACTGAGCTCACAAGAAAGTGACGCAAATACATATTTTTTCCATTTTTTTCACATTTGGAATTTTTTTCCAACTGAAACATCACATGGTCATAAGTACTCAGACCCTTTGCTGTAACACTCACATTTAACTCATATGCTGTCCATTTCCTTATAATCCTCCTTAAGACGGTACTCCTCCTTCCAGCTTTGTTTAATTAAACAGTTTCGACTTCATTAGGAAAAGAAAACACCTTTGTGTATAAGACCTTGTCAGAGCATCATGAGGTCTAAGGAACTTCCCAAGAGACAGACTTGTGGCAAGACACAGATCTGGCCAAGGTAACAAACGAATTTCAGCAGCACTCAAGTTTCCTAAAAGCACAATGGCCTCTATAATCCTCTATAAAAGTTTGGATTACCACAACTCTTGCTCGATTTGGCCTTCCAGACAAACTAAGCAATCCTTTGAGAAGAGCCTTGGTGAGAGAGGTAAAGAAGTACCCCAAGATCACTGTGGCTGAGATCTAGATGTGCAGTAGGAAGATGGTAAACTATCACTGCAGCCCTCCACCGGTCAGGGCTTTATGGAAGAGTTTGCCGATGAAGCTTCTCCTTAGTGCAAAACATATGAAAGCCCTATTCAGTTTGCCAAAAAAGCACATGAAGGACGAAGATTGATGTTTTGGTGTTAATTCAAAGCGGTATGCGTGGAAACTGCTTATCACATGTCAAATACAATCCCAACAGTGAAATGTGGTGGCAGCATCATGCTATGGGGGTGTTTTTCAGATTCAGGGACATGGCGACTGGTTGCAATTGAAGGAAATATGAATGCGGACAAATACAGAGATATCCTGGCTGAAAACCTCTTCCAGAGTGCTCTGGACCTCAGACTGGACAAAAGGTTCACCTTCTAACAAGAGAATGACCCTAATCACAAAGCTAAAATAACAAAGCAGTGGCTTCAGAACAACTCTCCAATCCATCCTACTTGAGAGAGCATCTGCAAGGAAGAATGGCAGAGGATCCCAAAATCCAGGTGTGAAAAACTTGTTGCATCATTCCCAAGAAGACTGATGTTTGTACTAGGTAAAACAGTGCTTCTACTCAATACTAAGCAAAGGGTCTAAATACTTATGACCATGTGATATTTCAGTCTTGTTTAAAAAATTAGCAAAATTATCTACATGTCAGTTTTTTTCCTGTCTAGATGGGATGCAGAGTATGCATAAAAAAAGAAGCAAAGAAAAACTTTTTAGATCTTACCAAATGGCTGCAATGAAACAAAGAGTGAAAAATTGAAGGAGGCCTGAATACTTTCTGTACCCACTGTAAATAATCACAGAGCTATAAAAGCTTACATCAATTAAAATGTAATATTTCCATAAGAACACCAAACACCTTGCTCAACCCTGGTTTGACACTTTTCATACAATAAAGGGACATGGCTTCCGAGCTTTGGAACGCTGTGAGATATCCAGGGGATTTTGAGATTGTTTTCTCGTGACACATTGTACTTCAAATTAGTTTAAAAATTTGGATGAAATCTTTTGCATTTAGTTATGAAAAAAAACAAAATTTGGCAAAAATTTGGATTTTTTTTTTATTTTCATCGTTCTAAATTCTTTTCTTTTGATGCAGATAGTCATAGCACCCAAATAAATTCATAACTTCCATTTCCCAAATGTCTGCTTTATGTTGGATGGTTTTTTAAGATTCCACATATTTTACTAGAATGTTATGAGGCTCAGAATTTAGGTATCATTTTTCACATTTTTTGTAAAATCACCAAAACCCGTATTTAGGTGGACCTGCTCAACTTCTAATTGACACTGAGAGGCCTAAATAATAGCTAGACTCGTAAATTACCCCATTATGGAAACTACACCCCTCAACGTATGAAAAACCACTTTTTTTTTTTTAAACTGTTTTTATTATTAAACATGTTCACAGCAATCGTTCAGTGCAATGAGACATTAACATCTGTATAGAATAATACAAAGTTGTATGAATACAATGATGCATAGCCTATCAGTCTAATATATGACAATGAATAAATCATATCTCTTTTAACGAAAAAGGAGTGTTTTCTATCGTGTCTCTATTTGTTCGGCTGTACACTTGTGCCATGACATATGATAATAATCATAATAAAATAGACGTAAAAAAAAAGAAAACATAACATAATACGCAACAGACTAGAGTTTGAACTCAACTCTTCTAGTCTCAACTATGAAACAATACAGGTACTTGATGTGTCAGCCCCTTTTCCGTTCCTTAATCTTCCACTCAATATCTCTGATGCACCCTCAGCTCCAATGCCTTTCACCATCCCTCATCCCACCCAGGGTCTGCCTGCCTCCATGTCCGGTGGATTGTCCCCCCGAAAACAGAATATGAACCGTCTTTCCTGGTGTTCTGCTGCTTTATATTGTCGAAGTCAGGTCTCTCAATCCCTGTCTTAATCTGCGCGTTGAATAATTTGTGTCTCTCGACTCACACCAGCCTCCCCACACACGTTCAAACTTGTCAGGACATTTGCGATGTTTATACACCAGTCTCTCGTATGGCAGAGTTTGGTTAATTTGTGCTTTCCACATGTTTACATTTGGGGTATTAGGATCATACCAAGGACAAGGGTCAAAGCCTTTGCATGTTTTATATGACGGTTTCTGCTAGGAAAAATGTAAAGTATAAACAAATATTGTCCTGACATATGCTACTGATTAATCACTGTATAGTACTGACATTTCTCATGTTGGACAGGTGGCAGAATAACCTTTCTCTCTTTACCCTTTGACCGTTTTATCAGTGCATACTGTCAGTGCCTGTCAGTCATGTTTTATGTGTACTGCCTCTCCCATGTCAGTAATGACATCCCGACATGGTGTTTTGTTATAGGTAATTATACACTTTGGACATGGGGACAAATAGGTTTGTTTATGTATATTATTCGCTGACTAGATTGTTGTCTTTTAGAACTGTCCATGACTCTTTTTTTTTCCCTGATCCATTCCATATTATTATTTATATATTTATTGTGTAGGGCATTTACATGTCAAAAAGATGTACCATCTTTTTGATATGAGGGATTTATTGTACTGTTTTGTGCACAAGATGTTGCGCTTTTAAGTGTTTTTAATATTTTTTGGTTTGTTTTAATAAAATTTACATTGTATAGACTTCCTATTTTTTAAACATCCTTCTTAGGGCGCATTCTCACTGACATACGGCTCATAGCACCGGGAAAGATAGGGGGATGTCCTATCTTTTTCCCGTGTACAGTGTACAGAGCTGCACATGTGGCCATTGCCGGTCTATGGGGGATGTATGTACGCCCACCATCTTGGGTCCATTCATACGTCCCCCTACAGTCATGTGAATACGGCCTTATACGTAGCTTTCAAAGTTTGGTTGCTGGGGTGCACGTTATTATTATTATTATTATTATTATTATTATTATTATAAATAATCTTATATCGCTACATCAAATTCCTTAGCACTTTTCTGTCATTCACCAATGAGACCCACTTCTTTACTGTTCACATTGTTTTGTTATCACTGTCATAGTTTTTCCCTTTCAGAAACTCAATCCATAACCATTGATTCTTGGTGTGTACTATTACCGCAGGTGCCAGTGATGATGCAGTGAGCTGTGCTGTCATGCTTGAAACCCTGAGTTCCTTGTCAAGCGCATCTGTCCCTTTAAAACATGGAATCGTATTCCTTTTCAATGGAGCAGAAGAAAATATTTTGCAGGTAATAGATATTGTGCTTGTGGCATACTTTAAGAAATTAACAAATATTGGCATACTCTTAAGTGAGAATATTTCACTAGCATATGTTATCACATCTTGATTATTGTTGCTAGGAATACTAAGGGTATCTGTACACGTTGTGAAATTTATTGTAACAGTAATCCCGCTGCAATACCACATGCATCAGCTACCACTCATTTCCTCGTTTTTTTTAGCAACGTGTGCATGGGATTGTCATAAATACCATACACTACAATGCTATTTTATTATGCTGCAGGATTATGTGTGCACGTGTACTTGTTCAGATACCCTTAGACAACCTGGAAGGTCCCTCAGGCTGCTGGTGTATGTGATCAAAGGCATAAAGACCTTCATCTTTTAAAGGTGTAAATTTTCCTTGCAATACTCCCCCATGCATGGAAGATGAACACTCCATATACATCACATTTATGTACGGCCCTGGTTGAAACTGGCTTGTTGCATTGGTAAAGCAGAATGGCAATGGTTGTAAAATAATGGCCCTGTCAGGAAGGTAACAGATCACTTGGATTCTCTTTGTACAGGGTAGTCATGGATTCATCACTCAGCACCAGTGGGCAAAGCTGGTTCGGGCTTTCATCAACCTGGAGGCTGCAGGAGTAGGAGGGAAGGAGTTAGTATTTCAGACTGGTATGTAACCTGGTCACATAAGTTACTTTAGACATTACATAACTACATAGTAAAAATTGTTCTGATGTTTTCTCGGTGAAGAAAAAAGTGCTCACTAGGAATCCCTTAATGGAAAAATGTGTTTTTAAATTGCTTAACTATTGCATGTTCTGTAGGGAAGACAATTTCTATATTCTGTTTCTTATAATCATTGCAGGGCCGGAAAATCCATGGCTTGTACAAGCCTATTCAGCAGCTGCTATTCACCCGTTTGCATCTGTGGTAGCCCAAGAAGTATTCCAGAGCGGCATTATTCCCTCAGATACAGATTTCCGTATTTACAGGGATTTTGGCAATATACCAGGTCTGTTCTGATTCATTTCTAAAATTAGTAGCTTATTAATGTTTTAAATCTGTTTTAATAAATGCTATCTGAGTCCATGCATTAGATCACATACCAGGATTCCCTATTCCTCAGATAATTTCGAATAACTTTGTTGGTTTTCATTGGTTCATTCTAAAATGGACAGTGCCTTTCCCCCCTCCCAACTGTGAAAAAATATTATTGCATACTGCCGGTCTCTGATTAAAAAAAAAAAGAAAAAAAAAGATACCACTGCCATGCTTCGTATACACTGTATAATTTAGTTTCTGTGACACATATTATTCATATAACTGTTACTCTCATATCCCCTTGTTTGCAGGCATTGATTTGGCTTTTATTGAAAATGGCTACATTTATCACACAAAGTATGACACAGCAGACCGGATTCATACGGACACTATCCAGAGGGCAGGTAAGTGATGCTTTCCATTTAGCTTTTCCATTCCAGTTTTCATTACTTATGGTAATGTTGTCAGGGTTACATAAAAAATATACATTTGCTGTTATCCTTACCATCCACCATTATGGAGCAATGTGTCAGTATTATTTTTGGAGTCTACCACCTACACATGCATTCTAGTCTGTTGGCAGCATTTATGGAGGAAATGCACATCATATGTAAGCTCTTGCGAGCAGGGCCCTCACTCCTATGGTCCTCTCTCTTCCCTCTCTCTTCCCTCTCTCTTCCCTCTCTCTTCCCTCTCTCTTCCCTCTCTCTTCCCTCACCATGTCATCATATTTCTGCAGTTTGTGAGAATGTCCCATTTTCATCCATAAACTAATGAAGCAGTTGTTGTACCAAGGTTAGCACCCACAGCACTGCTATTCCTACCTTGGCCACTCTCTCATATAAGTAGGTGATCTTTCTTGTAAGGCGTAAAACAGGGTTACACTGGAGGAAGAGGTAGGTGATTTAGGCAAGAACGGCAGTTCTCTGTGAGGACATGACCTTGGTGCACAAACTAGTTCTTTAGAATACAGATTTAAATGGGAAAATCCTGTTAATAGTTTAATATATAGAAATAATAATTTGTGTACATTATGCTGCCAGCATATTATAACATTTGGTGGAGGTTTTACCGGTGGCTAAGCAGAAAATGCTGAGTACCATACTTGATCAGGAGCACAGCCTCAATTAACCAAGGAAATCAGTAATTAGTGCTTGCTCATTCTGATAGAATGAACAAATAAATAAGTAGTCTGATGTCTACAACCAACATTCATACTTTTCTCAGTGTTTATCATGAATAACATGTCTGTGTTTTCCTAGGTGACAATATACTGGGTGTCTTGCGGTATTTGGCATCCTCTCCCCTGCTTGCTGATTCTTCAGAGTACCGCCATGGCAATTTAGTCTTTTTTGATGTCAGTGGCATGTTTGTGGTGTCCTATCCAGCGCGCATTGGAACTATTATAAACTATGTTATAGCAGCAGCTGCACTATTTTACCTTAGCAAGAAGACCATTAAGTACAGAAGAGGAGGTATGCTTTACAAATGTATATGGAGGCAATAATGTTTCATTTAACTACAAGATGATATGTTTATCTGTATGTATTTGTTGATGTTCTTCCATTAAAAATGACTTTTGTTTCGTCATATTGCTTTAGGTAAAAACTATGCCCGAGACCTCATGGTGGGACTGTTCATCAATGTAACAAGTTGGATTTCGGCACTTGTTACTGTCCTCATTCTAGCTGTGCTGGTTTCTCTCACTGGCAATTCCTTGTCCTGGTATACACACTTCTATGTTGCTGTGACTTTGTATGGGGCTGCTGCTCTTGCGAAACTCATTCTAATGCACACCATGGCTAAAGCCTTCTACTTTACTGTAAGTTTATATCATTTGTAATCTTCCATTCCATGTGGGGCTGTAATTAATTAATTTTTGCTTAAGAAGCCTATGTTAATTCCATATCAGTATTTGGAAACTTTAACCTTGTTCCAAAAATGTTTCAAGAAAGGTATTGGGACATATATTTGTTAATTAATTGCTCATAGAAAAAATAAACAGCACATGCTAGATACAGTGGGTTAAAGAGGTTTACAAAACTTTACCTGAGGCAGGAATTAGGGTAGTACTAATTTTTTTTCTTTTAATCCCTAAAGGGGTTTCCATTAAGTATTATTTTTAATAAATAAATGAAGACTTAAATCTTCCTTTGGCCCTTACCTCCAGTCTAACAAGCTGCCTCTAGAAGATGTCCTTAGTACTGTTTTTAACAAGTACTGCAGGCTAATAGCAACAGAGGTGGGTGGTGATGGGAAGAGTACTTTTTAAGTGAGGATTTTATGGAGGTTTTCCATTGTACAAGTCCCTAAGCTCCTGGATGTTATTTAAGCGCTCTACTGACCCTCCTCTTGGACTAGAGCAGATGACCCAGGACTGCCTAAATGTGCAACTATATGGTGATGCCATCCAATATACAGATTACTGATAATTCATAAGAAAATGATTTAATAATTGTTTCTTATTCATGGTACTGTAAATTAAATGGCAACTTAATACTGTTACTATTAATTATCAGCACAATCTGTTAATTGGATGTGGCCAGCCGCAGCATAACTGCACCATATGTTTACTGTATTTCACCCGTTTATACATGGAATGTGTCATCTCCCATATTTATTGACAGAACCTATTTTTTATATTCCTCAGAATACAAGCACGCAGTATTTAGGAGACTTGTTCTTCGATGTCTCCTTACTATCTTGGGGCATTCCAATGATGCTTCTTACGCAGCAAGGCCTGTGCTCTGCCTACTTCTTCGCCATGTGGGTGATTTTCCCATTGGTCACAAAGCTAATTGCGGAAAAAGAATCTGTTCATCAAGGTACTGATGTAATCTGTGCAGACCATGCTTGATTTTGCTAAACTGCTTAAAAACACATTCCAGTGATACCCCCACCTCTTTCATTATATCAATGCATTGCTACCCCCCAGTAAGTCTGTGAGTATTATTTTATTCAATTACCACTTTCTATCTGAAGACTCATGTGATCTCCTGAAGACCTGCTCAGTATTACATGTATTTGTATATCTGACCAAAGGTCTCTCTCACTTCTTGATGATGTAATTGCATGGACAGTATCACAAAGGATTCTGTAGGAGAATATTGGGAGAAGGATTATCATACTAACTTCCCAGGCATAGATGGTTCAGTGTCTAGCTGGCCATTTTATCTCTTGATTGCATTTGGAGTAACCCGTAAGACAACACAGTCCTCCTGATGGGTTTCATAAGCAGAGGGATTGTAGTGACTGATGTATCACAACAGTTTATTACCACAATGCAATCAAGGGGTTAGGATTGCAGGAAGGGAATATGTGTTTAGAGTTTTTCCTTTAACATACCTTACTGGGATAGGTCTTGTACATAATAAAGTTTATAGCTCTTCCAAAGTTAGTGCTATATTATAAAATGGTCTTGATTGTCAGACATATTAGTCTTGCAATTTTCAGAAATGTTATTTTATTGTAGTGTGGTTAGGGTTAGGTTGTTAGTTTGGTTTTTGCCAGTAACAAGATTTTCTAATATTCACAAAGACCTATGTTACTTTGCTGGCTGAAATCGTACTAAATATTCCTGCAGCTAGCCATAAGAGGCACTCTGTGTACGTCACACAAAGCTCTCTGCTCATATTTGTACATTTTAAATGTTGTCACCTAGATTTTCCAGTTTATAATATGTATTCTTTTTGTTAACAGGTTCTTCTTTCAGATACATAGCGGTGTATCTTCTTGGATTGTTTTACCCTTATTTGCACACAACCTATCATGTATGGGCCGTTTTTGAAATGTTTACTCCTATATTGGGCCGTAGTGGTACAGAAATCCCACCAGACGTTGTAATGGCTTCTTTCCTCGTCATTTGTACTGTCATTTTAGTGACATGTTTTGTGAGTACATTTGGAGGTTATCTTTTGTTATACTTATGAATCACATGTTAGATAAAGCTGTTTTGTACCCAGTAGTACAATTTTAATTTAATATAAACCAATTCTGTGTGTGAATATATAAAATGGAAAAATTGCTCTCCTTTGTCTGTTTGATTGAACCAAACTTCTTGGTTGGGTCATATTTTTATTACAAAAATGTTTTTAAAAGTTTAAGTAAATATTTTAGCTAAATGGTCTGGTCATTAAAGTGATATATTATATATATTTTTTTTATTTTTAACATTGAGAATGATTATAGAATATTAAAACACAAAATTAGGAAATTGGAGTGCATACTGAAATGCTATTATTAAATGTATAGTTTTTGGATGTGGTTTGTTCTCTTTTAGATCAAATTCATTTATCTGGTCAAGAGTACCAAAACAATAATGCTGCTTCTGGCTGCCCTGTCTGGTGTCACATTTATCCTTGTGTGTTCTGGGATGTTTTTTCCTTACAGTGGCGATATGGACAGCCCCAAGCCAAAGCGAATCTTCTTACAGGTAATTATACATCATACATACTCTCCTTATGGACTTTTATTGTAGTGCAGATGTATTATATTTCTTGTAGATTTACCTAGTGCATACATTTATTTGGAACATAGCAGTAATGTTAAGCAATAGCCTAGGTTCTATCTACAGTGGGTAAAGAAAATATTTACTCTTTCATTGCAGCTAATTGGCAAGATCAAAAAAGTTATTTGCTCATTAATGTACACTTTTCTCCCAGGAGATCTTGACATAAAAAAAACTAATGTAGATATTTTTGATACTTCAGTTTTCCTTGTTGAATAAATTATCATATGGCCATAAGTATTCAGTAAGACCATTTTCTCAGTATTGAGTAAAAGCACCTTTTTGAGCCATGAATCTTTTTGGGAATGATGCAAAAAGTTTTACACACCTGGATTTGGGGATCCTCTGCCATTCTTCCTTGCAGATCCTTTCCTAATCAAGTCCAGTCAGTTTAGTTAAACACAGCTGGACTCCAATGAAGGAGTAGAACCATGTCAAGGAGGATCAGAAGGAAATGGACAGCATGAGAGTTGAATATCAGTGTTACAGCAATGGCCTGGATACTTATGACCATGTGATATTTCAGTTTTTGTTGTTTAATAAATTAGCAAAAATATCTACATTTCTGTTTTTTATCTGTCAAGATGGGGTTCAGAGTGTACATTAATGAGCAAAAAAATGATCTTGCCAATTGGCTGCAGTAAAAAATGTAAAGGGGTCTGAATACTTTCCGTATCCACTATATATGTTCATTGGTTGTGGGCCCACCTATATCTTATTTTGTATCCAAGTAGTAGCCATAGCTTTTCAATTATAGTCTGTCATCAATAGTTATTATATATGTTTAACATGGTGTGTTGTAAATAGGACGCCCGCTAACCATTACCAAGCAGAACACATGTGAATTGAGAGCAGTTATTTAAACAGATTTGTAAAAACGTCACTGTGAGGACCCTGCACTGTGGAACTATATCTGTGACTAGGACTGGCTTCCACATTGACTGTTATTCACATGTTTTTAGATTTTGCTTTTATTCAATGGTTTTACTAGTATAAGCATATGTGTCAATACATTTTGTTGCCATTTGAAAACACAATTTCCGTCTGAGTTCTGAGAAATGGTGTAGTAGGTTTATATTCACATTTGTATCTAACCTGTCTTTAGATACCAAGGGCAGATTCTTTGCACCCATTTTTTTTCATCCATTATACTGAAGGGTGAGCACACACATATAAACCTTCTTTTGAAATATCTATTAATATTTATTTTCTACTTCCCTAGCACACATCCCGGGTCTTTCACAACTTGAATGGAGATGTGGTAAAGCAAGACTCCGGCATATGGGTAAATGGCTTTGATTACAATGGAGTAACACACATCACACCTCATATACTGGAATTAAATGACTCTGTAAGGGCCCCGTGTGATGTTGAACCCTTCTGTGGGTTTCCTTGGTATTTCCCTGTGCACCGCTTAATCAGGTTAGTATTATCTGTTTCATATTAATGTTAATATTTAGTTTGTATTACCATTCTGCGATATCTGCTTATACGAATTGTACGATTATAGATTGTATCTAAAGTGAATGTTTTCTGTTCTGGTTAGTTACAATTGTTACCTCACTTTAAATTGAATGAGGGCAGTAGTCTAGGATAATAAATGCTTTATATGTAGTATGAATGATGTACGCACTCACTGTATGAAGGATTGAATACAGCAGCTCAACTTTTATTTTCTATTTTCTTTCTCTAAATAACAGAAAAAATTGGTACATTCCTGCTCCACATCCTCCTGTAAAAGAGGACATGGATTTTAAACTAGAATCCAAAGAAGAAATGCCCTGGGGTGCTTTGCGTCTAAACTTTGAGGTTAAAGGTAAGTACCCTGATCTATTAATACATGATGCTTAACATTATTTATAACCTAACAGCGTTAAGTTATATTTTCTATTCTTTGCTGAAATTTCAGCATTCTAACTTTCTGGATAAGATCTGTGTTTCCCATAAAGTATCTTTTCCTTCTGGCAGGACCCAGTCATATCACAGTGTACATCCATCCACTTGAAACTTGTGTGCTGTCCAGCTGGTCCTTGGGCGATGGCATACCGGCATCTAGTAATGGAGGAGACTATTTTATATATTATTCCCATGGTCTTCATGCTCCAGCATGGAAATTTTGGGTTGAAGTTAAGGTAAGCAGTGTCCTGTTTCTGTCATGGAAAGTAACCTTTAGAAACGGTTTTCCTCTGATAGAGTCCTGTTCTATCTCTGGAACTTAATATTCAGCTTCTGCATGGCTCATAATACACCCATGTGAAGAATGCTTTGTATATAGTTCCCATATTTTAGAGTTGTTTTGTGCTTGCTGGTTCTGATTTGAAATAACAATGATCTGAAATAACAATGTCTTCCACCCAATTCACACCCAGAACTGCATTCCAAATCCTTTCATTTTTTTAACTCTCTCTTTTTCACATCTTTTTTTGCTGGTCTGAATTTAGTTGGCTTCAGTGATCTTTGTATTCTTGTAAATACAAATTGAACATTTTAAATTATATTTTTTTTTGCACTACAAAGCAAACATTGCCTTGTTTTGAGTCGCTCTTTTTAGTGAATATAGCCAAACTTTATTAAAGGAAGACCTATAAAATGATCAGTCACATAAGCAAATACATACATACCATCATGACTCCAACATACACAAGCCTCATTGGTCTGTGCTATAGTAACTTAATTTCTTGGTTACTTTTGGGAATAAGATTTGATTTTTGTCAGATAACCTTTTAGGCCTGGATTCCCAAAGAATCAGCAGTCTTCTTCAATACTCCTGTGTGCGTTGGCTGTACGCGCCTGCTCTGAAGCCGGCAGACATGATGTGATCACATCCATCACATCTGCCGGCATTAGAGCTGGCGCGTACAATCAATGTGGGAAAAGAGTAAATTATAAGACTGCTGCTTCTTTGGGGGGAGAAAGGTGAGTATCGGAGTACCCTGCCCCTATGCTGGGTTCCTGACTAGCGCAGCACAGGGGCAGTTTGAGGGGTCACATAACACAAGACCTGTAGGCTGTGTGTTTGACACTCGTGCTTTAGCCTGTTCTGGATCTCCTATGTGTATTCTCTTTATTCAAATATTTAAAATATTACAAAAACCCATAAGAAAAGCAAGGAAGAATTTAACAAGCAAAAGCATCAACAAGATGTTCATTGTCAATAAACTTTTTCAGTACAATTGAGATATTCTTTACATCATCAACAAATCACTGTATATTATTACATGAGTCTCTCAAATATCTAGCATAACCCCCCACCCCTCTCAGTCAGCAGGAAAAGAAAAAAAAAAACCAAACATATATGTATATACAGTATATATAAATACTCTAAATTTTAATCTTCTTACAAGCGATTCTCCTCACAAGTATGTAGATATTTAAATTGATATTTGTTATTATTTTACTTTGTCATAGGGGTGTGTCCATACACAGTCTAAGGCTACCTGTGCTGGACAGATCCCACAGAACAAGCACAGGGCAGGGCAGTGCAGTGGTTGGGAGTCTTTGTATCGTAGATATAATGCAAGGAGTCCCTGTCTGCCATCTGAACTGAAGTGCTGGCACTGCAAAGAGTTGCTTTGAGACTCATGCTTTAATTAAAGTGCAATAATACAGAAGCACAGTTTGCCCTCCCCCAATATCTCCTGTATATCATAAAGACACTGACTTTTTGTTCTCTTCCAGTGTTCAGATGGACACCTTGATGGCGTACTCACCATTGCAGCTGCTTCGCATTATTTTTTTGGAGAGAATCAGCATTCACCTGAGCTTGACTCTTTACTGCAGAGGTTCCCAAAGTGGAGCTTTCCATCCAGCTGGGTCAGTTCATATAAGCAGTATGTGTACTGACACCATTCTGTACAGGCATCACCATAGTGCTGTGTATGCATGTACCATAGCAACAACTCCAAAGCAAAAGAATTGTTGAAAACCTGTCATGACAACTGGACCGCTGCTTTATTTCTGATGTTTAGGGAATTGACTGAATTCATAACATCAAAACTGCACTGAATTTTATAAAGAAACATGGGAAAAAAATCATGGAGATACTTAGAACTTGATATATATTTGTGTATTGTGGATTAATTTCATGCAAAGAAGAACCTCATACATGGATGTTTTAATATTTTTCACACTGGATTAACCCTGTTTACATAACATCAATTTGGTCTAAACTAATGTTACTTGTACTGTCTTTGTGATAACACTCATTATACTTACTCTGGAACAGATAGTTCTATTGTTGTTTTCAGCAATGGCATATGTGCCCTAATACATGAAAAGTAGGAGTTTGCTTATCTTTAAAAAGACTCTTTTCTTCATAAAATCATTTAAAAATACGTCCTAGTGGCAGTACCTAGAAAAAAAAATGCTGTTTTGTACTTGGCTGTATGATGATAGGAATTTCGCAGCAGCCTTATTGAAAAAAATGGCATATCTCCTATAGTAAAAACTGTATTTCCTACTAAATTACACTGGAGTATCTTTACTTGGACCCCTGCATTGTGCTTTTCATCATTTATTCATCCTGATAATGTATGATTAAATTCACCTGGTTAGGACCACCTGCTGGTCCCAAGTGTGTGAATCTTTTGGCATTGTTGTTGTTCCCCCATGTTCCTATGTGTGATAGCGAGGGATTCTGGGGACAGGACAGAAGTTGTTTAATATCGCTTTTGTTTTCTACTTTACTTAATATATATACTGCTGAACAATATATATTGATTAGAGACAAAGTCCCATTGTCTGGTTAGGGATGACATGGCTCCTGCAGTTGTCACTGAGGTTTGTGATCAGAGGGATGCCAACATTGTCCTACAGAACCATAGAGGGAGATTTTACACTACCTTGTACTAATCTACGTATGCTGTAATGGCCTAAGAAACGGTTGAATACCTTTCTACCCCTGCCATCCACTCCCTGTCTCCTGAGGACTGCACAGCCATGGCGGCCCCCATTACTGAACTGGAAATTGCTGAGGCTGTCACGGTTTTGCCTAACTTTAAACCCCCTGGCACTAACTGGCTGTTGCCTGAATTCTGTTAGCAACATGCTGACCATTTGGCCCCCTTGTTGAGCAAAATATATGCCTCACTCCATGGCTGAGGCACGTATAGTAGTAATCCCCAAGCCGGGAAAGGACCCTACCCTCTGAAAATCTTACAGGCCAATAACATTGCTTCAGGTTGATGTCAAAATCTTAACCAATGTTTTGGTGCACCGAGTTAACTCCTGTCAATCACTGGCCCTGACCAAAACAGTTTCATGCCTGTAACTTAGTACAGTGACTGATTACGTTTTTGCTTCACCTGAACAGTGGATATTTATCCAGCGAAAAAAGGAAAATAAATTCCATGCTATCTGGGACAAATGGCTTGATTCACCATTTACCACTGCCCCTCAAATTCCTATGTAGATACACAGTCACTTATCTATTATAGTCTCTGCCATCTCCATTGCATGTTCTTATATCAGCTGGACCCTGAGGTAATGGGGGGTGGCTGGTACATGGTGACATAATGGTTTTTTTTGTTTGTTTGTTTGTTTCATTGTTTGCTATACCTATCTTGCTCTGAGGTACAAAGTGGATTGATACTCCTGTTTTTGTATTCTACCTTGAGCACATTTACATCCAAAGTCATGTGGGGACGACTCCTTGTTTGCTGAGACCTTCATGCATATTTTTAGGCCTCATTTTCTCTTTCTTTTTTTTTTTCTACCCTTTGAAAAACAGAAAGTAAAAATAAAACGTAAAAGTATACAAAGAAAAACAATAACAGTACACAGGGTCACACAAATCCCATCATTGAATGCCAAATAAAATGGCAGGGCACGCAGGACCGCAAACAGAGTAATCTATGTTGAGGATAATCAGCAAGATAAGGGTCCCTTATTAGGTATACAACATGGATAAACAAGTATCATGCAGCTCACCTCTCCAATAGTTTCAAATGATCAGCCATTCGAGGAGTATAGTGGCGTGTGAATCCAACACGTCTTTAGGTGTGCCCGCGTAGACTGCTAGGACTGCAGGTGTGATAATGCGTTTTCAATTAAGGTGAACACGGCACTTCCTTAAAATCTTGCTTCTTTATTAGTTTAGAGATTAAAACATGATAAGCAGAACAAGGTTTCAGCTGACGCGTTTCGAGCTATTGCAGCTTAGTCCCTTATTAGGCCTATCACATTGGTACACCCCCTTTCCTCCTACCCCGCTCTCTAGGAGGCAGTGAAGGAGACTGCAAATACCAGTGGGTAAACCCTCGAGATGTGATGCAAAGCAACCGACATACTTAACAGACACCACAGAGGGGCACACAGAAAAAGTAGGGGTAGGTAGACAAGGTAACGGGGGAACTCAAGAGTTAGGTAAGGGAGAGGAAAGGAAAGACTGGCAGGGCGAGATCGGGTTGGTGAGTCTATCCTCCAAAGAGGGTCTCGGACTCCCGTAAGTGCATCCAAGGCTCCCATACCCGCAGAAATCTCTCATGGGTGTCTGGCTTTACAACGGACAACTCCTCCATACGGAAAAGATGGGACATTTCCAGAGCCCATACTGATAGTGAAGGACAATCATCAGAGCCCCAGTGGCGTGGTATCACCGCTCAGGAGGCTACCAAGCAGCATCTCAAGATATCTTTTTTTGAGCACCCATGGGCCCAGGGAGAACTGACAGTAATGGCACTTCAGGAAAGGGATTCACCTGTTTTCCAGATATTTGTTGAGATGCACCAAATACCTGGTCCCTGTTAGGCACATTATAAAAGAGGGCATAAGGAAAGGGGCCTATATATATATGGGTGAATAATGGAAGGTGCATTATAAAAGGAGTATAAGGAGAGGTGGCACTATTTATATGTGGACAGTATAAAAGAGGGCATAATGCAGGGAGCATACATTCTAAAAGGGGCACTATAAATGGGGTCATAATGGAGGGGGCATAGTGAAATTATGAATGGGGGCATAATAAGAAGTGGGACACATTGATATGTTGCATTAGGTATTGGGTAAAACTAAGTATATAAGTCCAGCCTTCCAAACCATTTCTCATGTGGCCCCATGGGAAAATTATAAATATAAAACCTGTCGGGTGATCAAAGACTGACTGCTTAACCCCTTAAGGACACGGTGGTTTTTAATTCTTCTCTCCCCACCTTCAAAAATCTATAACTTTTTCATTTTTCTGTGTACAAAGCTGTGTGAAGGCTTATTTTCTCCGTAACAAATTTTACTTCTCAGTGACGTTTCTTTATTATTACATGCCTAAACTAAAAAAAGGTCATAGACCTACGGAGGAAAAAAACAGCCCTTGCTCCTATCTTAATCAACCAGGTCCATACCTATAAGTATCTTTGTGTTGTAATTGATGATAAGCTAGAATGGACAGCGAACATTGATGAAATTATATATTTTTCCAATATACCTCCTATATCAATTCCTCATGGTTTTCTAGATCTCTGCTTGCTGACATTCTATAGAAAGCTTCTATGTTTGCTTCCAGTGGACAGAAATTTGACCATCATCACACAGGTGAACGGCTCGTTATAACACACAGCTCTGATTAACTCTCTGTGATACTAATGAGCCGCAGAGATCTAGCAGCAAGCAGAGATCTAGACAACTGTGAGGAATTGATACAGAAAGTATATTGAAAAATTGTATAACTTTTCATTTTACAAACAATAACATTTTATTTCCTGAAATGGGAAACATCTGTAATAAAATCCTAAAGATGTTTTAGGAATCAATGGCCTAGCATAAAATGCTTGCGATAGTTGTCTGCTGGGGAGGGTTATTTAAAAAGAAGGATATAATAGGCTGGCCAAAATCACCAGAAGGTCACAAGACATTGTAGGAGATAGCCTGAGCCCTATCAATAGCATTTGGCAGGTTAGTAGTCTTAGTAAGCTTATTTCCATTGCAGGAAATGCAGCACACCCATTGCACCAAGTACTACTCCAACAACGGAGCACAAGTAGTGACCGGTACAGTCAGATCAGCTGCCGAACAACAAGGTTTCAAAACTCCTTTAGACCAATAGCCATTGATTTCTACAATAAGTGGACTCAAGGAGCAGCCAAACCAACTTAATAACACCGCTTTCCCCTCCAACGAAAGCCCCCCAAGCCATATTGTACCACTATTTACCGTGTTATCTTCTGTGTTTCTGACTATGATTTTTTTATTTTGTGTACTCTAAATGCTGGAGCCATGTACAACACAATTTCTTAAGGGATCAAAAAAAAGCTTTATTGTATTGTATTGTATGCTGTGTACGGGGAAGCTGGAAAGAAATTCCAACAAAAATGTGTTGAGATTGGCAAAAAAACTCATTAGCATCACTTTCTTGTTTGCTCAGTTTTTACGACTTTCACTGTGCTCTCAAAATGATACATCTCCTTTATTCTTTGGTTTGATACGATCATGGTGATACCGAATTTATGTAGGCTTTATTGTGTTTTACTGTTATACTGTATAGCAGTATATGGTGTTTTTACATAAGATCCAATATAGAAAGGAAAAGGCGACAGCATCTGATTTAATGAAAAAGGTGATAAACCTTTATTCACACAGGCATGAAAAAACTGCAACGTTTCGATTCGCCATGAATCTTTGTCAAGCATACAAACAATTGTGCACATATATATACATCCACTGGTGACATCATTTCCTGTTTAAACATTAGTTAATAAATATCTTTATCAAATTTACATAGTATGTACCAGTTAAAGGAGTTACATACAAAATTAATGCCAATATAGTGAAAAAACTATAAAAAATAAATAATCCCAACCGCTCTACAAAAGAGAAATATAATGCATCCATCATATACACCTGTACCGGCAGGTCTCATGTCCATGGTGTGCAGCATACGCAAAGTCCTTGTTACTATGGCCACCAAAGTAGCTTCCTTTTCTTTCAATCGTTCAGACGCGCATGAACTGCTTCATTCATTATCCTGAGAGCACCAATCTGATCACGTGTCCAAAAGTCCAATCATGTGATCTCTGTATTTGTGTCAATCAAGACAGTGTCTTCTCCAAGTTGTTAGGTGAGCATGAATCGTTATTTCTGTTATCTTGGTGACGGAAGTCCGATCATTCCGATATTCATGTGACCACTAATACTGGTTGCGGTCACCGTTACTACGATTCATTCTCAAGGCTCAAAGGTAATACTAGAAAAAAATAAGGCAATAAATCATGGGGCACATAAAAAGGAGCTGTAACAAAGCAGAGGCAGTTTGGGGTGCAGGTATAAAAATATGAAGAAAAAAAAATATTTTTATAAATAAACAAGGACTTATTGAGGGGAACCAAGCAAAATTTCATGCATACTAAGCCCCCCTTAGTATGCTTAGAGAAAAAGGATAGCAAACCTCCCATATCACAAAATGAACGGGACAATTATTACCATATTCTCAAACTGCACAACATTTAGGCCAACCAACTGAACATGCTAAGTGACCAATTGTTTCTTACAGTTAAGTCTCAGCTGGGAAACTCCGTTGCACAAAGAATGGTTACACGTATTTGTTGGAGAATAAAGCAATTCATACATCTATGCATGACATCAACATCAAAGACTGCGAAGAAAAGTGTGATAAATATGATGCTGAATTAAAAATTATGCTTTCAGCTCAAGAACAAAAAGATTTTGTGGATAAATATGGTAAACCTGCACTTTTTAGAATTGAACAAGAACCGAATAAACGTCAGGCATCGCAATCTTGAAGATTATAGAGAGGGAAATATATACGAATGGCAACATATGGATACAATTCCATCTTGGAACATCTACAAGCGATAACGCAGACGGCATGGACAAGGTATGGGTGAAACTGAGTCATCAGATGAATCATCTAGTGTCCAATCCTCCACTTTTTTAGGACAAAGAGACAAAAAGTACAAACGTGGAGGGAGGAAGCACAAGAGAACCAACAAAAGGGTATACGACCCGTCCCAAGTTACAACCAACCGGGAAGAAGTTATCCAATAATCCAACACAGAAAATGAACCAGTTATCAATATTTCCTCAGTTCAGCTAACGAAAAATGAATTAAGTGTACTGAATAAGGGATTATCTTTCTCCCCTCAGACAAAGGTAGATCGGTTCTCTTATGAGTGTGATTTGTTTAAATTTTTAAGACAAGAAAGACTCAAAGCTTTCTTTGCAGATGCGAGTTGTGATTCTATGGATTTAGATAATATGCCCAATGTTACGAATTGTAATACCTTTAAGGCTAAAGAAATAGGTCTTTTTATCCCAAGTGATTTTCAACGTCCACAAACATATAAGGCGATAGAAACATCTACCGGTATATAAAAATTGTTAAAATCAAGATTGCACAACTTAGAAATGGCACTTCCAATACTCTTCATCACCCCAATTTTACATCAGAGGAGGCACTGGCTCAAGCTGGGCGATCGTGGTCATGGACCCCACCCAGTATGTCAAGGAAGACTTGATACAACTGAATGATGATAATGTATATAGAAAATGTTCTGATGACCCAAAATTTGATATTTGTAAGAAAATGAAAATGATAGTGGACAATGCGTTTTCTAATGACATCATTGATCAAAAATTACACAATTTTCTATTGATGCGACATCCTGTTACTCCGGTTCTATACTTGTTACCGAAGATTCATAAAACAGTCATATGTACAGGATACCACAGATTTTATTAACAGATTGTCGGCATTAGATGTGCATGAAGGTGATCTTCTTAGCTTGTATACAAGTATTGAACATGAGAGAGGTATTGGAGCTATAGTGGAAGTTATCTGGGTTTGGGATATGGAAGATAGATGTAAGGAATTTATCATTTCCCTTCTTGAGATTGTTTTATAATGCAACTACTATCTCTTCCAATCTGACTTCTATATACAAAAACGAGGAGTCGCTATGGGCTCAAACATAGCCCCCACATTTGAGGAGGTGTTTGTGTACCCATCCAGCCATTTTCACAATGTGATTGGCTGGATGAGGTACATAGACGATATCTTCTTTATATGGAGAGGCAGCCATAAAGATTTACTACAATTTACAAAAGAAATCAATTCACATATATTGGAGTTACAGTTTACGAGGGTTGATTCTTGAGAGGTGTTACAATTTTTGGATACTAAGGTCAGTATCCACAATGGCAGGTTAGTCACTGACTTACATATAAAGGAAACAGATAAGAATAGCCATTTCAGCAGTAATCTTCAAAAGTATATGCCAGATTCCCTCCCTATTAGTCAATTATTGAGAGTGAGGAGAATTGTTGCTGTAGAAGAAAAAGTGGATTCCCAACCAGATATTATGGGGCAGATTTATCAAATTGTCTGAAAGTCAGAATATTTGTAGTTGCCCATGGCAACCAATCACAGCTCAGCTTTCACTTTACCAGTGCTCATGAATATTGTAAAGTGTAACCATTCTTTGTGCAACAGAGTGTCCCAGCTGAGACTTAACCGTAAGAAACAATTGGTCACTAAGCATGTTCAGTTGGTTGGCCCAAATGTTGTGCGATTGGAGAAAATGGTAATAACCGTCCCAGTCATTTTGTTATATGGGAGGTTTGCTATCCTTTTTCTCTAAGCAGTAAATGAGGCTTAGTATGCATGATATTTTGCTTGGTTCCCCTCAATAAATATATATTTTTTCTTCATATTTTTATACCTGCACCCCAATCTGCCTCAAGGGAGTTTTGTTACAGCTCCTTCCTTAAAGGAAACCTGTCACCAGGAGACCCATTTTAGCACTCCCCCAGTCCCCACAGAGCATAGTACATACACTGCCAAAGTGTTTTTGTATTAAAAATTGGTTTTACAGAAAAAAATATATGTTATATTGTACCTTTCATTAGCATGTGCTATGTGACTAGGCAGTTGCCTTGGGGAACAGCTTCTCCATGTGACCTTTTCAAATATATGAAAACCCCCATCACTGGGCTTAGCGACGCCCCCTGCTCCTCTACAGCCAATCCCGAGTGTGGGGAGTTATTCATATATTTGAAAAGGTCACATGTTTCCCAAGGGTGGGGGGAACTGCTCCTTTCCAGCTCCTCCCAAAAGGCAACTGCCTAGTCACACAGCAGATGCTAATGAAAGGTACAATATAACATAACTTTTTTTCTGTAAAACCTATTTTTAATACAAAAACACTTTGGCAGTGTATGTAATATGCTCTGTGGGAACTGGGGGAGTGCTAAAAAGGGGTCTCCTGGTGACAGGTTCCCTTTAATTAATTTTTCAATTCTTTTTATGTGTCCCTTATACCTTATTTTTTTCTAGTATTACCTTTGAGCCTTGTGAATGAATCGTAGTAACGGTGACCGCAACCAGTATTAGTGGTCACATGAATAAATCAATAGATAGGTGATCGGACTTCTGTCACCAAGATAACAGAAATAACGATTCATGCTCACCTAACAACTTGGAGAAGACACTGTCTTGATTGACACAAATACAGAGATCACATGATGCGGGGACTTTGTGGACAACGTGGATCAGATTGGCGCTCTCAGGGAAATGAATGAAGCAGTCATGCGAGTCTGACGAGATTGAAAGAAAAGGAGCTAAGTTGGTGGCCATTAGTAACAAGGACTTTGTGTATGCGCGTGGCTGCACACTGGACAGCTCGGTTGATGGAAGGTCTAATGGAGGTTATATTTCACTTTTAGACGGTGGATTAGCATTTTTATTAGTATTTTTAATGTTTTGCACTATATGCATTAATTGTTCATAATCATGTATACTTTTAACATACTATGTAAATTTGATAAAGATATTATGAAAATGTTTTTAAACAGGAAATACACTCCACCGGCCACTTTATTAGGGACCATGCTAGTAAGGGGTTGGAACCACTTGCTTCAGAACTGATAAATTCTTGTGGCATAGATTCAACAAGGTGCTGGAAGGCATCCTAGAGATTTTGGTCCATATTGAAATGATGGCATCACACGTTGCCGCAGATAGATTGTCGGCTGCACATCCATGATGCAAATCTCCTGTTCACCACATCCCAAAGAGCTCTATTGGATTGAGATATGGTGACTGTGGAGGCCATTTGGTACAGTGGGAACTCATTGTCATGTTCAAGAAAACCAGTCTGAGATGATTCAAGCTTTATGACATGGCACAGTATACTGCTGAAAAAGTAGCCCCGAGTTGGTTACATCGTGTCATAAAGGGATGACATGGTAAGCAACAATACTCAGGTAGGCTGTGGCGTTGAAAAGATTTCTCAATGGTACCAAGGGGCCAAAGAGTGCCAGCAAAGAAAATATTCCCCACACCATGACACCACCACCCACCAGCCTGGGACCATTGATACAAAGGCAGGATGGGCATTCCATGCTTATGTGTTGACGCCCATTCTGACCTACCATCCGAAATGTTGCGCAGAAAGAATCGAGGGACTCAGTTAGACAGACAACGTTTTCTCAAACTTCTACTGTCCATTCGATAGCTTGTGCCAAATGGTAGCTCAGTTTCCTGTTCTTAGCTGAAAGGAGTATCGAATATAGAAAGGCGGACAAGGAAAAGACCAGAAAAGCGCTAATAGCGTAGTATGTGTAGTACTTGTGGTGCTGACTAGGAAGAATGGAGAGAGCGACTACCGGATATCGGTTGTGCTGTTTAGGCACAACTTAATGAGGGGTTTATAGAGTGGTAGTGTATTCCTGGGTACTCCCCAGGACAAGGTCGTCAAGCACGGGTTGCCAAATGGTCTGGAAGCGTATCGTCGGTTAGAGACGGAAGGTATTGTCCTCAGTCGAGCGCACACAGATAGGTGACATACACAAGATGAAGCCAAAAAGGGGGTATTTTATTTGTATCTCGGAACACAACGCGTTTCAGAGTCTACAATGACTCCTTATCAAGTGGATAGATGACTCGCAGCGGGGGAAGGACCGAATTCCCGCAGCTCGAGGTGAAAGGAGTTGGACAACCGGTAGTGGTCTTCTGCTGCGTAGCCCATCTGCCTCAAAGTCGACGTACTGTGCGTCTGCCCCTACCTTGGTGAAAGGGGTGGCGATTTGAGTCACTGTTGCCTGTCTATCAGCTCGAACCATTCTCATCTGACATCTGGCAACAACCAATGGCATTTCTGCCCAAGAACTGCCGCTCACTGGATGGTTTTCTTTTTGGACCATCTCTGTAAACCACTAGAGATGGTTGTGCGTGTGAAATCCCCAGTAGATCAGCAGTTCTGAAATTACTCAGACCCGCCCTTTGGCCACCAACAACCATGCCATGTTCAAAGGCACTCAAATCACCTTTCTTCCCATACTGATGCCGTTGAACTGCAGGGATGTCTTGGACCATGTATAAACTGCCTAAAATGCACTGGTTGACGCCATGTGATGGAGATTAGAAAATTAAGTGTTAACGAGCAGTTGGACAGGTGTACCTAATAAAGTGGCTGGTGAGTGTATGTCACCAGGTGGTGCGTGTATATATATATATATATGTGCATGTGCACAATTGTTTGTATGCTTGGCAAAGATTCATGGCGAATTGAAACGTTGCAGTTTTTTTCATGCCTGTGTGAAAAAAGGTTTATCACCTATATCGGACCTCCGATCCTACACACCAGGACCCTGGCCTGTGTGCATCTCATATCTAATAATTGGTAACTTTTTGGTTGCTGTCTTTTTTTTTCCATTTTTTTTTCTAACATAATATTCATTGCAATGTGCCAGAGGCACATTGTAACAAATCTGTAGAAGCCATACAGCTTGTCATGGCAACCAATTGCGGCTTCTTGTTGAGGACGTCATGGGGAAAGAGGTTCTCAACAAAGATGTCGGAGCCAATGCGCCATTGTCTTTTAACCCCTTCCCACCTAGGCCCTATTTTTTTTGTTTTAATTTTTCACTCCCAGCATTCAGAAATCCCAAACTTTTTTATATTTCCATGTACAGAGCTGTGTGAGGGGATACCAAATTTGTATAGGTTTTATAATGTTTTCATAATTTACAAAAATTTAAACCTCATGTACAAAAAAAAATTCTTCATTTTGCCATCTTCTGGCACTAATAACTTTTTAATACTTCGGTACAGAGCTGTGTATGGCGTAATTTTTTTCCGATGTTTGATGTTTTAATTGCTATGATTTGTAGGACTGTACGACATTTGATCAGTTTTTATAGAATTTTTTATATTTTTCAAAATGGCAAAAAAAGTGGTATTTTTTCGTTACAGGATTAAACGCCAGTAATAACTGATTTTATATTTTGATAGATCGAACATTTTGGGATGCGGTGATACCTAACATGTTTATGATTGTTACTGTTTATTTATATTTATATCAGTTCGAGGGAAAGGGAGGTGATTAGCTTTTTTTAATCTAACTTTTTTTTTTATTTATGAATATTATCTATGAATAGTAAAAGATTAATATCATTATTATTGGCTGCAGAAAAAAAACAACATGTGTGACTTCTGAGCAATACTCCAGTCATCGTCAGAGCAAGGTTATCGGCTTCCTACCAATCTTTTCCAGATATTTTATAAAAACAGCAAAGCGGTCTCCAACACTCTAAGAAGTTAAAAACGTGGTTCCTTTATGAGTACATGATAAAAAAAGGATGTACATCCATGGGGACAAAACTCACTACAAAGGACCTATTCGTTTCAAGCTGTAATATTTAGCTCTTTACACATTAGAGTGTTATAAAACACAGATTGGCATAATAATCATTATGTGACATCGTAGGGGAGGTGGAAAAAAGAGGAGACAAACAGGAGCCATGCACATACAATATCTGTGTAGCAGAATAACACAAAAGACATAATTTACAATATTTACATCTTATGGTTAATAAATATACATTAAACCAGTCCTATTATTAAGGCCCCTAGAATATCTTGTAATCAGTAAGCCTCACAATTCCTCATCTTATGGAACCAATCACCTTCTCTTTTGGGAGGACTTTTTCAGTAACAGTGGCTGTAAAATAAGATAAATCACCATCATGTACCTTGGGTCAGGAAGTTAGAGTTCTCCTCATGGAGAGTTTGCCAATTAAGGCCGCCTTATGAGCATGTAGAGACTTAAAGCCATTAAGGCTCCACTGGGGGATTCTGGGAAATAAGCAAATATGTTTACCACAATGCCTCCTCTTACTAGCTGCAGCAAACTGTAGTGAACACTGTACCAAACCCTCAGCTGTGCACAGCTTCAGTCAGTGGAGAGCAGGTGGCACAGCAATCAGAAACAGACACTGTACAGAACCCTCAGCACCAGGTGCATCTGCAGCTCACTCATCCGAGGAGAGGCCCAGCACTGAACAATGGCGGATCTTCATATAGGCGTACCCAGGTCCCACATGAAGATCCCCTATCAGTCTTAAAAAATAAAAATCTATACTCACCTTTTCTTCCCAGCTCTGCGGCTCCGTGTTCTCTGTCTTCTGAGAATATTACTATGACACGGCGGTGTTGCGGCCACGTGAGGTCATAGTTTATATGTCGTCAGATGGCTGCAACACCGCTGCGTCATAGTGATGCACCCGGGCCGGAAGACGGAAACACTTAGCCACGGGGCTGAGGAGAAGAAGCCGTAAGGTGAGTATAGATTTTTTTTTAAGCGACTGGAGGGGTTTATTTAAAGGGGGATGGGGGCATCTGGGGTGGACATTTCATTAAGAAGGGGCATCTAAAGCAGTTATCATTAATAGGTGGCATCTGGGGTGGACATTAAAGGGGGAGTTGGCTGTGGACACTTCATTAAAGGGGGCATGTGCTGTGGACATTTCAGTAAAGGGGGGCTCTGCAGCGGACATTTCAGTAAAGGGGGGGGCTTTGCAGTGGACATTTTCTGTAAAGGGGGCACCTGCTGCTGAAAGACATTTCATTAATAAGGTATGGTTGCTGCTGGACATGATATTAGAGTAGTGGCTACATTTCCTACCCTAGGGACTTATACTCAATAATAGTCAGTAATATAGTCACTCACATTTCCCAGTTTTTAGTAGTGATAATACTCTGCTTTATACGCAAGTATTTACAGTATGAGAGGGGAGTTCAGCTGCAGAGCACAGTGGCCGCGGGGCAGCATCCATATCTCCTACAGTCATGGCCATAAGTTTTGAGAATTATACAAATGTAAAATTTTTACAAAGTCACTGCATCTAGATTTTATAATGGCAATTTGCATAATACCAGAATGATAAAGAGTGATCAGCTTAACAGCAATTAATTGCAAAGTCAATATTTGCCTAGAAAATTAATTTTCCCCCAAAAACACATTTCAACTTCATTGCAGGCTTCCTTAACCCTTAAGGACGCAGCCATTTTACAGCTTAAGGCTCAGTCCATTTTTTGATTCTGACTGCGTCTTGTTATATGGTTATAACTTTTGAACACTTTTATTCAAGCGATTCTGAGATTGTTTTTTCCTCACATGTTGTACTTCATTTTAGTGGTAAATTTTGGCTGATAAGTTTTGCGTTTATTACAAAAAAAGGAAAAAATGATAGATTTTTAGAAAAATTTGCCATTTTCGAAATTCAAAATCACAGCGTTTTCAGGCAGATCGATTTACCACCTAAATAATTGCGAAATACATTTCCCATTTGTCTACTTTACATTTTCATAATTTTAAATGTTTGGATAATTTATGTTGACGTCACGCGGCCTACAAATCGAATAGCGATTTTCCGTATTTTCAGAATTGACTATTTGGGGATAAATACTTGTTGAAATTAAATTTTACATATTAGCATCAAAAAAACCCTATATAACCAACCTATTTTCAAATCTGCACCCCACAAACACAGAAACAGCATTTACAAAGATTGTTAACCCCTTGAGATCTTCATGTAATTGAATCAAAATGGCGGTGAAATTTAGAATGGTCAAATTTTGTCGGTTATCGTTCATTTAGCCCTAAATGTACACATTCCCAAAGATAAAAGAGAAAACCCACCATAAAATTTGTTTACAATTTTTCCTGAGTGCAGCGACGACCCCCCACATGTGGACATTACTTGTGTTATGGGGGCACAGCGAGGCGCAGAAAGGAAGGGAGGGGACTGCAGCTGCCAGGATTTAGTTTTCTCGTTGCCCCTTTTGAAGGCTATAAAATTTTGCTTTCCGTTATTGTGGGTCATTTGACGGCATTTTTTTTTGCGCATGAGATGCTTTTTCCAGTGTTACCATTTTGGGGTTGGTATCAACTATTGTTGAAAATTTAGGAACTTTTTTTGAGGGTCATGAGTAGAAAGCTCAATTCTGTACTGCATTTTTTTTTTTTCCGTGTTCATTCCGTATATCCCAATCCTGTTTATCTTTATCTAGGGGTTGGATACGATTACGGGGATACCAGACATGAGATATTTTTTTTATGTTTTACTAAATTTGCCAAATAAAACCCTAATGTGGGGAAAAATCTTCATTTTTGCATCACACGTCTTCCAAGTGGCATAACATTGTTACGTTTTGGCTACAGAGCTGGTTGATGGCTTGTTTTGGGAACATGTTGTTCTTTGCAAACCGTATCATTCTGGAGTACATATGTTTTGGTGATCACTTTTTATTGCATTTAAGGGGATATATGGTAAAAATCATAATTTTGGCGGGTTAATTTTTTTTTTTACGTGCTCATCATATGGTTCATAGATCGGACCCCAGAGTTCCATAGCACGATCAGCCCCCCCGAAAATGGCGCGGGGGGGGCAATCGTGGGTAAAGACCCCCGGAAGGCATGTTAAACACTCCGACGCCGGGTGTTAGACGGGGATGTCAACGGTAGAGTACCATTGAAATCCCGCGGCTAACGATGCCGGTTCGGCTGCTATGCAGCGCTGAATCGGCATCATCTCTGCGCAGTAGCTGTACTGCGCTGAGCGCCAATAGTGGGAAGCTATTTAAGGGGTTAAAAGGAGCAGCTAACATTGTTTCAGTGATGCTCCAGTAACACAGGTGTGGGTGTTCTAAGTAGAAACACACATGGACACTTACGAGGAGGTGGTGCTTGGCATCATTGTTTCTCTTCTTAACCATGGTTATCTCTAAAGAAATTGTGCAATCATCATTGCACTGCACTAAACTGGGATAACAGTATCGCAGCTAGAAAGATGGCACCTCAGTCAACATCTATCGCATCATCAAGGAATCAAGGAGAGAGGTTCCATTGTTGCCAAAAAGGCTCAGGGTGCCCAAGAAGGACCAAACAGCGGCAGGACGGTTTCTTAAAGTGTTTCAGATTCGGGATCGGGCCACCAGCAGTGCAGAGCTTGCTAAGGAATAGAAGCAGGCAGGTGTGACTCATGCACGCACACACTGTGAGGCGGGACTCTTGGGGCAAAGCCTGGTGTAAGGAGGGCAGCAAAGAAGCCACTTATTCCAGAAAAAACTCAGAGACAGACTGATATTCTGCAAAAGGTACAGGGAGTGGACTGTGAGGACTGGGGGTAAAGTCATTTTCTCTGATGAATCCCCTTTCCCATGTTTGGAACATCTGGAAAACAGCTTGTTCGGAGAAGACAAGTGAGCGATACCACCAGTCTTGTCTCATGCCACCTGAAAGCCTCTGCAGCCATTCATGTGTGGGGTTTGCTTCTCAGCCAAGGGAATCGGCTCTCTCACAGTCTTTGACTAAAAACACATCCATGAATAAAGAATGGTACTCAAGACTTCTCCCAACCATCCAAGAGCAGTTTGGTGTCAACAATGCCTTTTCCGCATAATGGAGCACCTGCCATAAAGCAAAGTGATAACTAAATGGCTCAGGAAACAAAACTAGAGATTTGGGGCTAGTTATCAGGACCTCTGCGCAACCGCCAGTGGCGCAGAGGCCCTGAAATAATCGCAAATGCTAGCTATTGCTAGCTTTTGCGATTATTTCCCCAATCCGCCAATCTACGCCAGTGGGGGCGTGAAGGGGAGGGCGCGGCCGGCGAGCGGGGGGCGCGGCCGGCCTGCGCACTCGCTGCTGCCGGCGACTTTTCATAGGTGTAAAAGTCGCCGGCTGCGTTTTTTTCTACGCCAGGTCAATCATCAAGAGACGGGTGGACAAACCAAAAATTGTGACAAAATGCAGCATTGATTGTGCAAGAATGGACTGCATCATCAGGATTTGGTCCAGAAGTTGATTGAGAGCATGCCAGGGAGAATTGCAGAGGTATGAAGATATTGACTTGCTGCTTAACTCATTCTGTCAATAAAGCTTTTGTTACTCATAATATGATTGCACTTGTATTTCTGTATGTGATAAAAACATCTGACACATCTGATAAAAAACACATAAAAGCCAGAGGGCGAACATCATGTGAAAATTGTTTGTGTCATTCTCAAAACTCATGCCATGACTGTACACTGACTGGGAGATTTGGTCTGGACAGTAGTCAGGGTGGAGAATTTAATGCGTTAGGGAATGTGATCGGATTTCCATATAGATGGTAAAGAGCAGGTAGGAAGTTCATCATTAAATTATTTATGAACAGTATAAGATTAAGGATTAGAGGAGTGTAGAGTTTATAGAGTAGCACTTAGTCCTAACATCCAGGCACATGTGGGTGTGGACGGTGGAGTGCCCTAGTCTGGTGAACTGCCTGTGGGCCCCATGGGACACTTAATTGGCCACTGGAACTGAACGCTTTGTAACGATTAGATACACAGGCCCAGAACAGGAATCCCCTCCAGACTCTATATGGAAGAGATCTACTGAAGGTCTTATGGGGTTTGAGGCTGTGAGATCTTTGCCCTTATCCATTTTCCCTCCAGCCGGAATTTGATATCAGTTTCAAGCTTCAGTACAATCTGGACTTATTTCTGAGGTATCATAATGAACACAAAATAATGAGATCTGGGAACATCTGCAGGTGATCCCACGCTCAAACCGAGGTGATATGAACCACCATCTTTTTCAGTCTGAGGTGGAGTCTTGGCAAATCTGGAGTTTGGATTTTATTAATGTAAGTTTCAGAAAAAGTGCCCTTATAAAATCATTATAAAAGCTTATAAAAATGTCCTTTGTTGATGCGTTTCGGGGATCAGGCAGTCCCCGGGTTACATACAAGATAGGGTCGTAGGTTTGTTCTTAAGTTGAATTTGATGTCTAATCGTCTCTGTTCTAACTGTTCTGTCTCTATAACTCGTTTTCTCTGTCCGGTTTCTGCTGTCTCTGTCTCCAAATGTCTCTGGTCTGACAGTTGGTCTCTGAATCTTCGGAAGACCCCAATGATGTCCAGGAACAACAATCTTCACAAGATGGCGGCGCCCATGCCGCAGCTTTGCCAGCGGCGATGGAGGGTTAACACCTGAGATCTGTGCAGCTTCAATACGAGTGTACCAGTAAGTGTTTTTCTGCAATATGCAGCAAAAACTTACCGGCTATGGAGAGCGGTCTCCAAGCACCGCAGCCGGTTGTGTGCCGTACTATTACAGAGGGTTAACGGGGGCTCTGCTGTGGGGGTGCATTTAGAGGGTGGCTCTGATGTGGCATCTCATTAAATGGGGTCTGGTGGACATTCGTGAAGGGGTTCTGCAGTTGACATTACTTTAAAGAGAAGCTCTGCTGTGAACATTTCTTTAAAGGGAGCTTTGCTGTGACATTTCTTAATAGGGGCCTCGCGGGACATTCTGTAAAGGAGGGTCTGCTGGTCATTCTGAAAGGAGAGCTCTGGTGTGGACATTTTATTAAAGGAGGGCTCTGCTGGGGACATTTCATTAATGAGGCGCAGCTGCTGCTGGAATTTATTAGACACTAGCACATTATTATTTAAGGCCTTGGCCTATACGCAGTCGTAACTGTATGATTTTTTTTTTCATAGTGAAGGAAAACGTGAAAGACAAGGGGTTGATACGGCGGATTATAGTGCCCTCTTTTCCCCCTTCTTATATGACAACACCAGGGAGGCCTAGCAGAAAATGAGGAGCTGCAGGGAAGGGGGCAATTTAGAACGGGGCTGCTGGAAAAGAACGGCACATTATATGGGTTGGGGTGGTTAGGATAGGTTATTCGTTTTTTTTTTTTCCAAGGCCACTGTAAGAGGGTTCATGACCCAATTCCTGTAAAAAAAAAAAAACAGTACGGCTGTGGTGGGTCATTAGGCAGAGGGATTAGGCTCAGGAAACAATTTGGGGGAGAAACGACAATTTTTTAGCTGCAGGGCACACAGTCTGGGCCAAATAGGTGCAGCAGTCCAGATTCCTCCAGTGTCCTGAGGATCTGGTCTGGGGGTAGTTGGGGTGGTGGTGTTTCATGCAGTTATGTGATAGGCTTTCTAAAGAGGGTTATAAGAGTGCATTGAAGTTTTCTGTTCAACATACTTTTAGAAACACTTATACAGAAAAGTACTTACTGGCGCAACTGATTCCAACTGGTGCTGCAATATACTAAATCCCTCCTATCATGGTATTAACAGAAAATGGAAACAAATGTGGGTTTGTATATCACGCGCCTCCAATATGATATAGGGTTTAATAGTTTTTACCTTTTGCTGCGGTGTTCTATTCCCGTCCAACAACCTGGAGGGGAGGGGAGGGATAGGTGCACTCTTCTTCTTGCCCACGGATCCGGAGCAGCCCCGGCTGGGACTGTGTTTGGATGTGCGTGGACGCTATTCGAGCTTCACGGTGTTGCTCAGTGACGGCTACCATTGGAGTACGGAAAGAAAGAGGGCAAATTCCTACGCGTTTTGGACACAGGAACGGTCTCCTTCGTCATGGATCGTTTACACTTATCAGAGGGTATCCTTAATAGCTACTTGGCCTCACCTTTGAACTTCTCACAGCGCTACGAGTGGAATATCAAAGGTAAGTCTCTAAAAAGCAAATATTCTATTCCTGTTAGTCCTATCGAATCAGAGTATTAGATTGTGATCCATCTGCTTCAGCTCTCGACATTTATTAAATGAAGTTTCCCCCTTTGATTAGGGGGGATGTTTCAATACCGAAGATGGAGATTCGGGTATTTGTCCTGAGTGTTTCTCCATGAAATGTCGGGACAGGGGTGCCCCTGTCTTTTTCCTTATGGTCCGTACATGTTATTTATTCCTCTTAATAAAGGGGCGTATTGTTCTTCTACGTATAATTTTTCACACTACATTTTAGTCCATATATCCCCCCTTTGGTATGACAATTATTTTATTTTAATTGCAAAAGAACAGGACTGCCCGTCTTTACTTATGTTGACTGGATCTTTTAATTTCAAGGTTTTACACATAGAACACCTTTTGCAGGGCAAAAATAATTTGCGTTTGCCTTATCCAAAATGGTTTTGTTTGTATTTTTTGTAACACCTTTTTATTTCGATGGTCGGTGCTATTAAATTTCCTAAAACTTTTTTTTAAAAAAGCAAAAAATTAGGAAATAATAGCCCCGACCATCTAACTTCATAACCCTATATCATATTGGAGGAGCGCAATATACAAAACCCACATTTGTTTCTACTTTATGAACAGTACAAGTGAAGGATAGAGAGTGTACTTAAATCCTATCATCCAGGAACTGTTGGTTGGATGCTGGGGGCCCATGGGGCACTTAACCACTACTGCTTGTATCTTACTGTTTTCTATTGTTTCAGGCTAGAGGTAGTGGTCCTATTCCAATGTAGAGTTTTTCCTCAAAAGACTTTAAAAATCATTATTATTACATTCTCACATATATGCTATTGATACTTAGTAAGACATCCGAACAGCAGAAGTGGGATTTCCCAAGGACAACGACCTTCGAGCCAAACTGTAACTCTTGGAGCACTACTGGTCTCTGTGTGTTTGATTTCCGAGGTGCTCATTATCGTGAACCACTTCAATATGGAGTCATAACACCCAAGGAACTGATCATTGTTGTGACACAATATCATAAGCCTAGGCACAATGAACTGGGTTTTACAACAAATGAGAATCTAAATGAAGGGGACAGAGAAATTCAATAGATGCATGTTAATCACCTTCCAAAGTCAAAGTCAGCTGTATAAAAGGTTAGCCACTAAGCCTTTAAAAACACAGTATGTACGAGGGAGTCATGTTTCTCAGTATGGCATAAGATATTATCCCCCATACCTCAATACACTTGATCGGAAACTAACTTTTCAATACCCTGTAAAAAATTATTTTCCTCTTGTCCAAAATATGTGCATTAATTGCCGCTTTCAGCTCTTCGTCATTTGTGAAATGCTTTTAACAAAGATCTTTCTTGAGGCTGCGGGAACAGAAAGTACACTGGGGGTCAAGTCCGGGCTGTCGGGTGGCTGGTTAATTTCTTCAAAACCACCGTATTGCACGGCAGCCCTGGCAGGACGCCTGTGTGAGACGCTGTGTGTTATGGAGAAGCAACACCTGCAGACAATTTTTTTACGTCTTCTCTCAAATTGTTCCCCAAATTACACAGAGTGTTTGCGCATTATACGGCAGTGACTTTGAACTTCTTCATGCGGTGATCTTTTTTAGGCCAATACTGTGACTCCTGCTTGCTCTCAGGATATAATGATGAACCAGTTCTTCCCGGTAACATCAGGTCAAAAATATGCTGTTTTCACCACAGAGCTCCAAAACTCCCTACTGCAATCGATCACACTTTTTTCAGAGGTGCAGTGAGCATTCACGCCACATCTGTGCACTGACCTAGACCGGTTAAGGTGGTTTGAAGGATAGTATGAATGGTACCCAAGGATAGCTAATTTGCTGACAGTTTGACCTTTATATGGGCATTTCGAGTAAAGTTTCTCAACAAATTACTGGACAGGGGTCGTCTTCAATGTTTATCTACCCTACTTTGAACTACTGACCACTTTTGAATGAAGGAAATGAAGGATAATGAAGGGATGTGTGTGTGTTGATCCTCGTGTTTAAACCCGCCAAACAGGGAGCCCTTGCATTATGATCGGTGATGCAAGTACTCCAGTCCATGCACTGGGATCGAACATGCAGTGTTTTGCAGGGGGCCTTGCAGTATAGCAATACAGTAGTATTATTCCCCAGGTCTGGAGCTTCTTTGTACTACCGTGGATCATGTGATCTAATATCATGTATAATTGGTTACTGGAATCATGTGATCTGTCCATTTGGATATACCTAAGCAATTGCGTGGTTAGTGTTCTCCACAAATTATTTATTGGGATGTGGACCATGTAATGCATTAGTATGATATAAATGACTCTATGCATGTAAAACAATGTTTTTTTATTAACTTTGTACCACAGGAAATGAGAACATGGTTTGGAGCACACTATATTTATTTGTTATTGGACTATGTACACATGCTTGACAAAGATCGGCAATCGAAACGTGCATTTGGTTGGAATAAAGGCCGCTTATAGTGACACATACATGTCAGATTTGAAAAAATATACCATTGAGGAAATATAAGTGGCTTGGGGAAGGGGTTAATCTGTCACGGCCTGTGCGACTGGCCGATGCCGTTTGCAGCTGGATTCCCACCCCAGCATGATATGTAAGTGTGTGCATGTGGAGATTGGATGTGGCTATCTGCATTTATCAATGAGGTTGACAGGATGCTTGGTGCACGCTGAGTCTGCTGGATGGTCTCATCAATTTAGCAGCACCGAGCTGTTCCTCTAGAAGAGGTTTGTATATGTTACCAAATCTAAACAGACGTTTGTGTACTGTATTATACAGTATGAGAATATGTTACAGTTGGAGTAGATCTGCTTCTGTATCGTATGTACAGTATATATATCTTGATTCTATTATCCTACTCATACTGTACTTGGTTTGTGTACTTTATACAGTAAGCAGCTGATGGTTGTATGTAATAATATGGGGGAGAATCAGATTTTGCACAATAGCAGATTTTGTTAAAGCAAAGAGTTTGCCACCGAAGCCCACATGTATGTATATGGGAAAGTTAAGGGACTTTTTTTGCATTTGTATTTTTGAACATCTTGTGTGAGGTATATACACTCAAATAACACCTTCTAGATCTGAGTAATGAAACTGGTCATGCTGAAGGATGTTGCAGGCAGCAGATCGTCTTCAGGCATCTCCAGTCAAACTGACACGTGCTCAGTGTGAAGAACGCAGGGATTTTGCCAATCCTCCTTAGGTGTTGGGCTGTGAGCACAACCCACATCTGTGGATCTCGGGCCTTTTCATCTCATGAGTCGGTTCTATAAACATTTGTGCAATTTAGGTCAATTGCAAGTTATAAATCTTTTAAATATATATATTTCTCAGCAAATCTGATCTATAACATGTGACTGGAGAATGCATTTCATGGCGATGCGGACCTTATTATTTATTATATTATATTTCAGAAATCTTCTGACACTAAAATGTGCATAATGTGACGCACCTGTAGAGGAGATATTGCCAAAAAGCTTAACTATAAAACCACAAGCAAATGTATGACAGCAAATTATGATAGTTTTATTACTTTAATAATTTATTGCACTTATGTAATTGTGTCTGACAGAATGTGCATTGAGCAATGTAACAAACCAGATGTTTGTCTGTAAGCTTTAGGAGGAATAATGAAGTGCGTCTGGATAAGAAAACCAAAACTGATCCAAATAAGTAATGGGGAGAAAAAGGGAGGGGATTACAAAAAAAAAAAAAAAACCCCCCCAAATTTCAGATAGTATAGTTTGTCTTCACATTATATTTACTCGTTTCTAAAATAACGTGAAATAATTTGAAAAATCTTCATTTGTGTTCAAATATTCTGCATTCAGATTCTCCAATGCTTTTTTTTAGCAGTATTTCATTTTGCAGGTAAATAAATGGGTTTCATCTTTAAATTAAGAAACGCACCTCAAATAACAAAACTGAATGCAGGTGCATTCTAATTCTCAAATACATAATTACTACAGGCAGTCCCCGGGTACTTCAAGATGGGTCTGGAGGTTTGTTCTTAAGTGACTTTGTAGTAGTCGAAAACTGGATATTTTTCATGGAAAGTTCTCGACACATTTTTTTCTTTGCCCCCCCAGTGACAATTGGAGTTCTAAAATTTTTGGTGTATGTCTGGCCAAGAATATCAATAAACATCATTTACCAGATATCTTACAGCTGATCATGCCAGGTGGGGAACTATAGTAAAGATCAGGAGCTCCCAGAGGTCACAGTGGGCAGGGGTCGTTGTAAATATGGGTGTATGTAGTGGGTGTCTTGAAGTAGGGACCGCCTTCAGACTACTCTGATAATCTGGGGAAATAGAGGGGTATCAATTCTGTTTACTCCTCTGGCCAACAGGTCTAACTACTAAATGGGCCCTCAGCATTCACTGGAGGGAGAATGGTCTTGACTCTGCTGAATAACAAAAAAATGGACAGTTTAACAAGTGTAGTTTACATCTCATGATTACTATACATTGTATTCCCTGTACAAGTACTACAGCTAGTGAGTACAATGCCTGTGTAAGGATATCATTGTTGCCAGTAAGACGTTCTAAGATAGGAGGGAGACAGTGTTAAAAAATATAAGTACATTCAAGCATTTCTACAAATTATTTGTAAGCAGGCCAACCAAGTGCAAAGTGCTATGACTTTACTCCTATGTGCCTTAATATTATTGATGATGGCTACAAGAATCTCCAAACGTGCCTGCCAGGTTGTAAACTGCAGGCAGTTTATTACTCATTATTATTGCAGGGGTCTACTACGTTGTTGTAGTCTTTATTTTCCAATTAGGATACAGTTATTTAAGCAATTGTTACATTTTAGGTACACTCAGAGTGGAGTAAGATTCACGATTCTGAAGCTGGACATGTTCATGTCAGAATTGACACAATGCTCATGAGTTATGATTCCCCTTCCATCTTTCATCATATTTCGATGTGTTACCTCTAAAAACAATGGTCCACATTCATAATCAATAGATTACTATTATAAAATTAAACATGTATGTCTTCTATAAAATACACATTTACTTTTCGTACTGTGCAATTGAATGCGGAGTTAGAAAAAAGGAAAACTGATGATTTTGTATGTTAATACTCGTAATGCATGATATCAGCCTAGCTTTCTTCTGGTTATGAGGGAACATCCACAATTAGAAGAGATGTTTGCCATTCAAAACACACATAGAGTTATATCAGTAAAATATGATAAGAAGAAATGGTCAAAAAATTCATTTAGAAATTTAAAGTTTGCTGATATTGGTGGAAACTTTAAGCAGACTTTATTTCAACAAAAAAAAAAGAAAAAAACTGTCAAGTGGAATAATAGTCAAAGGTATAAACACCTTTTGTACCTTATTTTAAAAATCGACACAACGAAGGATTTGTTATGGGTCAGTCACAGCAGTTAAAATAAAGTTTCTGTAGAAAAAGCACAGTGTATTTATGAAAGAGAAATTGTAGAGTCGTGGTCCATGCAAAGTGCAAAAATGGCTTTCCATGCTAGTGGCAGGCTGGCGCTGACAGACCTGGCTAACTTCACACTTACAAATTCATAATAACGTGTTGATCTATATAATGTTTATAAGAGGGAAATATTCACAAAAATACACATTATTATTTACACTGTATACCAAACTTTACGATGATGAAAGAAAGATCATAGCACCAAATGTTCTCCAATGAGTCAGCCTATGTATCCAACAAAGCCTGCATGTACTCCTTCTGTTAACTCCTCGGCCAAAATGGAGGAGACCCAAAACCATTTATCATGAAAGAAATTATAAATAGGGGGTTGAAGCAGATACTTGTAACAGCCCAAAATGGTGAAATACGCAGGATGAACCACCATTAATCGTAGAGAACTAAAACAGGAATTACTCTCACACCAATGGGCCTTTTTTTTCCCCTCCATGTGTCTTTCCGTGCCTTTTACACACACACAAAATACACATTATCCTTTTACTCTACATGACTGAGACAGCATTGTATCCAGGATTTAGGAGACCTGATTCCAGATGTCCATTGCTTTGAGGTTTTAAGAATAAACATACATTTAAGGAAAAAAAATCTATATATAACCAAAACATAAGGCTTTAATTAATAATTATTGGTACTTGGAACATGGAGAACGAGAGATGTTTTTAATCCCATTAAAAAGTCAGCCTAGTCACCAGCCGCTGCGATAATTCAGTCTATGAATATGTTTGTGTTTGCAGACCTAGGCGTCACGGCCCCTAAGAAGATAATACAGTCATAACCACTCTTGGAGAGACGCCTCTCTGCTTTGTCTTGAACATTTCATCATGTTCTGCTGACGTTACAGTTGTCCGGTAAATTTGAGGGCTGGCACTATGTGCTGGTGGAAGTGCGGCTGTCCTCAGCTATGGGGATGGATTGTCTGTGACCTTTGATATCACTAGGGCTGAAAAAACTTCGGATTGCACTTGCTCCACTGTCACTTCACTCAGTTTCTTGAAGCTGAGGTTGTATTACTATTGAGAAGCTTGTAATCCAGGACTGACAGAATATATAGTATAACATTACGGTCAGACAAGATGAGCAAACAAGGCGACTAGAAAACCATAAAAGTAAGTTTGACCTGATACACTGCATTGTAGCAGTTTGATGGCGTATATAAATAAATCTGGATCATATAAAAACCATGATGAAAAGGGTAAATTAAGTACGGCTACAGGAAACCTGTACACAAACAAACAGGCCAGCCAGGGTGCAGGGTAGATATAGACATTATCAAACAAATCAATCGATTGTAGCACAAAGACAGATAGAAACAACTTTGATTACTGGAGAATTCCCTTAAGATTTGCAAGTGAACAGAAGGCTGGGGGGAATAGGTGAAGTTTATACTCTACAGTCATGAGGGCAAGTATCTACAGCTTTGTATTCCATTTCTGAATGCCGGTAACATCTCCTCTGCAAACCTCGACATTGCAAAAAGAGTCCAGCACTGGTTAATGACTGAAGAATCCTAGTTAAAGACCAATGATCATGCACCACTCCAGGCAGCCTGCCTCTGAAAACTGCAACAGGTAAACTGTAGGTAGAAGAAATAACTGCTCATTAAATCTTTGAATCAAGACATCTAAAAACAGTAGTTATACGAAATTACCTGTATAACAAAACATCTCAGAAAAATTTACTATGGAATTACTAGTTGCTGTCTTACAGTTCACGTATTTTACTTACGAGTTGGACTTGAGATTTGTGAGGTCCTCGTTGTTGGCCAACTCCATTTGAAATGTGTTCTAGTTTGACTGTGTCAGGATCTCAGGGTGGAAAAGTTCTCATCCACCATTTGTCCAGTTCTCCATCTAACATGGAACTTGTGTCGGTGAGGTCGGTGGTAGAACCAATGCTCATTCATCTCCTACAAGACAGCAATTCAAAGAAAGAAGAAACAAACTGCAAACGAGTGGGGTAATGGAATTTGATTCCAACATTTCAGTTCTGGGAAACATAAGCAGTATTCTAGAATTTAAACACCAATACAAACAACAAGCTATAACATAAATGAATAAATAAAAAAAAAAACGTTAGTGTCAATTAAAAAAATGGGAGCTTATACAGTTTGCTTTTATTCTTTTTTATAAGAAAGAGACTTGTAGGGGCACATTGACAGTTAATTCAATAAATAAGTCCCACACACATAACAGTGTGACTATATGTCCTCTGTGGTGGTCGCTCTAATGATAAACAGCCATTTTGTTAAATCTTCACGAGCCATTTAAATCAAACCCAGTAGAAAAAGAATACAAGTTGGCACTCCCCATCAGAATATTAAATTTCTCCTTTAGTTTCACGTCGTTTAAAAACACGTGATTTTCACAAGGAGAGGGTTACACTGCGGAAGCACATGGTAAGAGTTGCGCAATCCCTAGCCCTTCATCTTGCCTTCAGCATTCTGAGGCGACGCCAACTGTATTTTTCACTCGACAGAAGCCATCTCCTCAGGCAGACATATGAAAGCAGCCGCATACAGTTTGCAAAACAACAACACATAAAAAACTACCAGACATGAGAAAAAGATTCTTCTGTCATGGTGAGGTGAAGATTGAACTTTTTGCGTGTGATGTTCTAAGCCGATGGTGGAGACGAAAAAACCAGGCAGCACTGCTCATCACTGCCAATATAATCCCAACAGTGGGAAAATGTGGTCAGCATCGACGCTAGAGGGCGTTTTATTAGCTGGCAGGGACCGGCGATGGTTGAAATTAAAGGAAAGATTTATGCGGCCAGTTCAGAGATATTCGGGATTGAAAACCTTTCCAGAGTGCTCTGGACCTGAGCGGGGCAGGGGGGCGAAGGTGTCAACATTCCAGAAGACAATGCCTCGCAGCACAAAAGCTATAATAACAAGAGCACACAGCACCCGGAGAGTAGAGAGGGGTCCGCCCCCCAGACTTTAAATTCTTCACGCCTTTCGTTCTCCTCAAGTGTGTAGAGGACTTGAGATTACAACACTACCATAAAACACCAAGGACACTTTAAAAATAGGGGGACTCCCAGTTACTTTTTAACCTGTAGAAATTTTAGAAAGAAAAGCAATATAGCGGGGGAAACTAAACGGTCTGTTGTGGTTTTAGGGAAAGAGAAAATTTCCAGTACATAATACCAATTACTCCCCCCACACAACAGCACCAAAGAGAAAATAGGAAACACCACTAAGACAACAGGGATCAGAAACTCTGCGACCAAAGGGGAGATCCTCTCCACATTAACGATCGTGACAAAAAGAAAATGTGGGGATGGAGGAAGGACCATGTCGATCTTGTCTTATTGAAACCTCTCTAAACTTGTCCAAGATCTACAGGCTACAGCTCTGGTGGATATATCTTTGTAGGGGAACCGCCAAAGTAGCTGCACGTATAGCTGCTGACATGGCTAATCTAGGCCATCTCGCTATTTGGTTATTATAAGAGGCTCCCACCTTATTCTTTCCACCATACAGAACAAGAGGGGTTAATTGACTTTCCTCCCAAGGGGCAATTCTATACTTAGTAATGTAAGCAGAGTACCAAACCTAACATCTACATTGTGAAATTCCATTTGCCTTTGAAAAGGGGTCTTGGCACAAATGGAGGAAGGACACCTCTTGGGAGGGGGAACCTTATACCAACTTTAGGAAGAAAAGCTGATTATTAGAGAATACACGTCTTCTCAATTGTTTTGTGTAGAAGGAGGCTAAAGGACAAGTGACCAATTGGCCCATCCAGTTGGCTAAGGTTATGCCCTAAACATACCTTAAGGGTAAGGGTCTGATGGAACATCTATTATAGTGTCAAAACGAATGTTGGTTTAAAATCATGTTCATACTACTGTAAATCTCAGGAGGAACTGAATATTTTGACGTGGACAATCACGGAGATAGTGCCCCCCAAAACAAAAATAACACGGGAACTGTTAAATAAGATTCCCAAGGCAGAGACCGGCACCTTAAGGGTGGCTGGTTTTAGCCTTATCCACAACCCCTTGGTAAGAAGTCTAGAATTTTAGCAATATTTGGGGTGTTCCAAATCAAGATAGGATCTGCAACAAGAAAAACAAACGATTTCCCAAAAATGTAGTATTATTTAGACAAGTAATTGGCTTTCTACTTTTTGTAAAGTTGAAATAACTTTGAAAGCTGAACGACTTGGCCCTGCATAGGAGGACTGGAAAGACTAAAGTGGGAAGATCCAAAATTGACCACATTTCAGGACCGAGAACCCAGGCCTCTTGGTCAGAAGGGAGTTACAGTATTACTTTAGATCGGCCTGCTAGGATCTTTCCGAACTCTGGCAATCATAACAGTGGAGGGAAGGCATAGGGTAGTTGAACTACCACTTCCAGCAGAGCCCAGGCACATCCTGAGGGTTTGAGAACAGAATCTTGGCACTGTTTGGGGGAAATTCCAGAGTGGACCTTCACTCTAGTGACAGAGTAGAATCTGGTGTCTTGCAAGATAACGTTTCTGTTGAGGCCACCAATCCCCTGGCCGGAATACAGTTCAGAAAACAGAGTGGCCGATTTCTTTTTATAAGCACTGCGAGATATAAGTAGAATGGCGAACGTAGGTACAGTTAGACCTTGGACTCCTGGTTCATACTTGGATGATTTAACAAAGATAGCCGTAGTGGAGTATATGACAGTATCTTTAAATTGGACCAAGATGTATCAGGAAGGGGATTGCTTTCAAATGCCATAACTGATGCCAATTGCCTAAATTTTAAATCTACACATCATGGAAGTAGCCTAGGGAACCGGGATTATAGGAATCTTTTAGATAAGCAACCTGCAGGTAATACTAGGGGATACTTTTCGCTTTTAGAGCTAGACCACCAATTCAGATTCATGGTTGTCAACCACCCAAGCAACGACTAGCACCCATACACGTCCCGCAACATTAGCAATATGAAGATGGAGGAGGCTGAGATGTAGTTGAGCCCATGGAATGCCAGAAAAGCTTGCAGTAAAAGACCAAGATGAATCAACTTTCTGATATAGGGAAAAATTATTATTTAATAACAGTCGGCATCACCCCTGATCTTCAGAACTTTTCTCACGGGCAAGAAAAAAATATGAAGAACTATAGGAAGATACCTCCAAAAAAATATTAACGCGACAGGTGAGGGATGAACTTTGTAAATTATTACCCAACCAACTGACCAGAATCTCCTGTACTATCCTTGGATGGACACAGATTCTTCTGAATTTCCTTAAAAAAAAAAAAAAGTTTTCAAAAAAAAAAAAAAATTCCGCAAGATAGGGGGACAAAAACTATGGTGTAATCGTCAGAAAAAAGGGAATTTCTCTCTTATTTTGTGACTAACCCTAGGAGCGGGGCTACTCCAAATTGCTATCCCTGAACTGTAGGTGTGTCAACAATCCATTCACCACAAGTACTGCTACCCTCTTCCGAAAAGGATGAATAGGGATGGGGATAATATGGTTAATAATGGGATTGACGCCACTGGACCTTTATTAGGGACTGCCTTTAGAAGAACTTGACCTTCATCTCTCGCCGCCAAACGGTGGCCTGGGACTAGCCATTGCAAGGAAGTTTTAAACCTTCTGGTGGAAAGGGAAGGAAGCTACACAAATCCCACGGGTGGACCCTTGACACCCACTTACATGTGGATATCTTCTCAACTCAGGACTAGAAGCAGGGAGAATACCCCCCACACATCGGAACTAGTGTCAATTGTTGATTAGATTTTTTAGCAGGATCTGGGGGATTATGAAATATGAAGCCTCTGGTCTCCTAGAAGATTTCCAGCCCGCTTTCTATCCCTAGGGCTTGTGATCTGCCACAAACTCTTGGATGAAGGAAAGGAGTACTTCCGAACCCTGACACCCAGGGAAGCTCTTCTTTTGTGGTTAAATCTGTGAAAGAATTTCTCACTCGGGAGAAACCTGTCTGATTCTTTCCCAAATTGTGATTGCCACATAAAGAGGGGACCTCGCCTCCCATGTAGCCGCAACATAGGGCTTAACCCCTTAACGGAACGCGGTTTTCGCTCATTTCTCGCTCTCCACCTTTCAAATTCCAAAACTTTTTCATTTTATCGGGTAACAGAGCTATGTGAGGGCTATTTTGTGATAACAAAGTTACTTTCCGTGAGAAGCAGAAAAAAAATCCCAAATGTGACAAAATTGACGTCATGTTTTGTGCGGCACTCAGTTTTACAACTTCACTCTGCCGCTCCAAATAACCCTCTCACTGTAGTCTTGGTTCGGTATGATGGCGGTGATACCAAATTTATAAAGGTTTTTATTGCGTTTAATACATTTCAAAAATAAACGAATGTGTCGAAAAAGGAAAAAAAAAAAATTTGGTATCTTCTGACGTAATAACTTTGTTTAGTGTTTGTGAGGTGGTAGGTTTTTGGAATGGCGATGTGTGTTCATTGCTACATTTGAGCACTTTTTAGTCGTGAAGTTTAAAAATTGGTGTTAAAAGGTGCATTAGGATTGGGCGCCAATTCTGTGGAGGTCACCCGACCGGTGGTTATAACGGTTTTATATTTGATAGCATATGCCATGTTGTGGAGAGGCAATACCCTGACTGTTTGTGATTTTCACGGTTTATTATATTTATTACAGTTCTAGGGAAAGGGCGGGTGATTTGAAATTTTTTAATAAACTTTTTTTTTTGTTTCACAATTCTTAGACCCTCTAGGGTACATAACCTAGGATGGTCAGACGTTCCTACCATATACTGCACATAAAACTGCATCACAGTATATGGAGTTTTTGCCGAATGTCTATTACAATGAGCCACTGGCTCATTGTAAACAAATATTGCAGAAACCATTCAGGCCGAGGCTGTCATGGCAAACGGATTGCTGACCCCCAATGACGTTCGGCCTGGGGAGCGACGATCGGAGGGAACACATGCCGGCGCCCATGCGCCGCCACGTTTAAGTGCCGCCGGCGACTTTGCGGTAGCAACAGAGAGGTACGCCCATGATTGGTGCAAGCACCGACTCTTTGGTAAGCATCTAAGGAGTGAAAAAAATGTACACTACCACTGACAACGTCTATTTTATGAAATGCTTTGTATACCCACTAAATAATTCTGGAGTATAGTTGCTATGGGTTTTTTTTTGCCATATTGTGGAAGGAACTGTGCTCCAACAAAGTTGACATGCAAGCTCTGATAGTACAGGTATGCCGCATGTGCAACACACTTGATTGCTTCTCAAAATATATTATTACAGGTTCCAAAGATCAATTAAGGCAGAGATCACATTTAAGATCTCAATTGTAATGTCTTCAAAGAATGAGAACATATCCGAACCCTCGACGAGATCAAGAGAGTAAGAGTTTATTGTAAGCAAATTTTTTTTAAAATTCTCTTAGAATGTTAGTAAACTGGTACTTGTGTAAAAAACTGAAGGTAATTAATGTGGTTGGGATATAAGACAACTCAGATCCTTCTTTTTATTACTTGCCTCACTCCTTGCGGTTTGAGGTTCACTACACTGAACAAAATAAAACCAGAGGTTGCAGAAACACCTAAGTCTAAACACACCCGTTGTAGTAGTAATACTAGTCTTGGGATATCCATTACGCTGATATAAATCACCAGAAAACCTCTCGCCTTTTTTCTACCCAAGATGTGCAACATGGCGGTGCGGCTTAGTTGTTTTCTCCACATTCTGAGATTTCTGTTCAACGTTTCTAGGCTGGGATTCCTGTAAGGAAAAGAATGATATAAAAGAAGATTCTATGTATACCTTTATTTAGTAAAGGAGAAAGGGAGTGCATCCCGTGGGCGTTGTGACGAGCCGGGTACTTTTCGCATGGGCAGCTCCAATACTTCCCATCCAAGTGGGACTTCGAGGAAGCTCGGAACCCCACTATCCACACCAGAAAGTTTCATAGATTGGGATTTAACGACTGATCTCCAAATGCTGAAAAAAGTCCCAATTACTTTTGTTATATAAAAATTAATAATTAAAAATAACTTTATATACGCTTACTCACGCAATCAGTTATTGGCTGCAACGAATAATTGGCATTTTAACTATGAAAAAAATGTCAGCTAATTTCAATGGATTTTTGATGCAAGGTTTTGAATCAAATACTACCACCACAACCATACCTGTCCTAAATTCTGCATTCTTAAATATGGAAGAGTGATGGAAGAGGTGGTTAAACAGGAAAAGGCCAAAGAAAATTCTTTATGAGCCTCTTAAGGCAGTCCACAAAATCTTTCAACACGTTGCCGCCCGTGTGCGCCTCTTGCATAGCCGCCTATAAGCTCAAACCCGAGCTGTGCGACGAAAAGCAAGGTCTTAGTAGCGGATTCCTCCAGCAGTTCGGGGCATGTTCACAACAATCATGTCTTGATACATGTTCTCTGCACATCACTATTCTTACTCCACTAAACAATGCACAGAAGTTACTCACAAAAAACCTCAACCTCCTGAACAAATCATAAGCAACCTGACAGTGTAAGCACTAGTCTCAAGCTATTATACATCCTTTTCGATGCGTCCAAGGTATATTACTGCAAAGTGTATCCACAAGGAATCCCCATCAAAAATGTATTTACTGCGAGGGGAATGTGGTGGTCATTCCTAAACAATGGTAGGAGGGCTGGTAAAGCATCCAACGATTTGTAATGCAAACATATCGGAATTTTATTTTAAGACATTTGAGCAGATTTAAAATAAGTTTTATCTTTCACGTTTAAACTTGCACAGGTCCTTGCTACTAGGCACGTTCTGGTGGTAACCCACTGGTCGAAGCGCAGGAAACCCTGAGTTTGGAAATGTTGGCTTGCATATGCAGGAGGCGAGATCTACTGGTTACTGGGGGTGGGTGGTCCCTTAAAGGGACCCGGCCATTGCAAATATTCTTTCTGCTTTTTTAAGCACTTTCCTTACAATACATTGTGTTCCTCTGTGTAGTCCCAGGGGATGGGTTTTGGTTTGGGATGGCATTTCAAAAAGGACAACAACTTGTCTGTGCTGCAGATTGCTCAGCTTCTTGGTCCCCACCTTTGTGCCCTGCACAGTTCCTCCTCAGACGTGATTCAGCTCACCAGGCTGTACAGAAGCCACAACCAGGCGGGAAGCCAGACCGGAGCAGTATGAAGCACAGAAAGTCCATTTGTTTTCTGAAATGCATTCTAAATCCAAATTACCAACAACTACTCAGACTAAACTAGAGGTTCTGTTAGTGTGCAAGGTAATGTTCTACACAAATAATATGTAATGCCCAAACACTAGAGGAAAGCAAAAGCAAGAGAAAGGCAGATTTGCAATGCAGCTGTTAATGAAGCTTCGCAACCGTCTTTGTGAAAACAAGGGTAACCTGGTCACAGGGTTCCCTTAAAGTCATTGCTATTATCCTCTTAGTTTATGGATCAGTTATTCAATGTAAGGAGGAAGTTTTTAAACAGGTCTTCTAACACAGTTTGCCACCAGGGCCAGAAGGCATGCTAAGGAGTTTTTTGAAGATTAAATTTCCAACAGGAACATGTCTAGCCACATTGCGACAAATATGCTGCGCGTTTCTAAAGAAATCAAACCACCAGTTAGAGCTTGGCTCCTGTAACAATACCACAAACACACGGAGTGAGAAAAAAAAAAATAAAAACCCTGCTTTCAATAACATATAGAGACTAGCCAATAACTCAAATACCAGCCGTACATTCGTTATATGGGTAGCATTCGACCAGTTCATCACAGTGGGCAATACAGCCAAATAGGAATGATCTATCTAATTATGTTGTTGTATACAGTTTTCTTCCATCAAGCCTCAAGAAGGTTATGGGAATGTTTAAAACTGTGTTGCATTAGTGGAGCATACAGTTGTGAACCGTATTGATGTGTATCTGTTGCAGTATCAGGGGAGAGACCAGAACCGTGGGGGTGATTTCTGTCAGCAGCTACCATTGCCAGCCACCGTATTTATACGATACAGTGACACCGGTTGAAAAATATCACACATACAGTTCATTACGGCACAAATGACAGGGCGCATAACCATCATATGTTTGTGTTGAAAGAGGCCTCTACTGGGACGACTGCAGCTGCTATGATCACACAAAAGCTAAAGGAACATTTCAACACCTGCCTGAAGTCCAGGTAAATATTAACAGTTTGATGGAGAAGCAACCCAAGCGTGCAACAGGAGCGAACAACAACGCCTCATATTAAATTTTAAAAAGTTTTAACAGTTTGTTTGTCAGCAAAACCACTCAGCATCAGTGATAAATTAAAACAAGAAATGTTCTGCATCAGTGGTAGACTACGGTGGAAAGTAAGAGTCTCCTTACGGAACTATCCAATTACGACACATGTAGGCGTTAGGAGTCATATAGCCATGATGCTCCACTTATAGGGGGATTCTGGGAATAAGATGCAAAGTTTTTCTGGATGGATAAGGAAACACACGCGTCTTATAGCTCACCTTGTAATGCAGCTAGCCTGGACATCGCATGACCACAAGAGGCTTCTGACATGTGCAGGATTACAACCAAACCGTATCCTTAACAGATGGATCTGCATATAGGTTCATGCTTTGGATTGTCAAAGGAGCTGCCTTACAAGGTAGCAGAAAGGGCGTTTTCCTATCCCATCCTGGAAAAAACTTGCATATTTTTCAGTGCAGCGACAGCATTACTCAAGTTATGTTTGGTTCATTAATGTATGAAATAATAAAAAATGGTTTGCTCTTCACTTGAAATAAATATTCCTTCAGAGTTTACAACTCATGGCAACCTAGGAAACACAATTGTCCTTTTAAAGAGTCTTCATGCCATAGAATACTGGAGTATACACCGAAAGTTATAGTTGGGGAATTGAGGGAGCTAATTTAAAATCACTTTTTTACTTTACTTTAGTAAACAGTAGATATCTCAGATTCTGTTTCCCCTATGAATAAATCCTGAAGGGATATTAAAGGGGATTTTCCTCTGTGTGTTTGTAGGTGTTTTACAGTGAGAGATTGTGATCGTTAAAGTTAAGACACATGTCATGAACATTTATACACATGTCATATATACCCAGGGTACATGTGCAAATAGGTCGTGAAGGAGAGTTTAGATTTACAGTTTAATCGTCCCCAACAATGTAAACGTTCTCTTCATGGTTTAGGTGGTGTGACAAATAAGTACTTGGTTTCCAGGAATATTGGGTACATAACCTGCGAACGAGGATAGCTGGAGGGTTGTCTCACCATTCATCCAGGTCCAATTGCTTACGAAAGGTATCATGTGTCGACCAAAGAGTCCCAACTTGCCCTGCTCACAGGGCGTGTGAACAATTAGCGTTGATGCGTCTGGACTGCTGCTGCCTCCATGTTCTGTTAACAAGAGATAGACATGTGTCCATGCTTAATAAAGTGGGGAAGGACGTTAAAGTAGAACGAAGCAAAAGTCATTTTTACATGATGGAAGATACCCAAATAGCTCTGGTATATGGATTTTCAAATGATTCCTGTGTGGGGAGATAATTGCAGGGCGTTTTAATGGTGTCTTAATCATTACTGGCTCTTGACGAGAGTGTGGAGTTTATATGGACAAAGTCGTCTTCTCCTCTCCATAATCCTCACCTCATTGTCACCCCCTCCTCGCTGACAGCCTCTCAAGCCTCACTCCACCAGTAATTCTCAATGTACTGCACCACCCTCCCCTCACCAGATTACCCCGTTCATTGCTGGCAGGGAGCCAGGTGATGTTAAGAAAACGATTAAAATCTGTGGATATTAGCTTATTACAACAATGCTTTGTCATGCAACCTCCGGAAGCTATTGGACCTGGTCATCATGTAAATATGACCTCTTCTTGACGACAGGTCCTTCATAAAGAGCATCACACAGTTACTTGAGTAGACTGTCCCAATGTATGCTTTTTGTTACCTTAGGAGGACATCTGCATTGTTTTTTACCTCCTTTGCAGGTCCGTTTGTACAAGAAAGAAAATAGCGGTAAGTAAATTACTGTATGGCCGGCATATATATCACAAAATAATTATTATCCTCCGCAACAGCATAGGCAGGACAGCGGTGAATCTGCAAGTCTGCGGATATGCCGTAGCATTTCTTGCAGAGCCGGGGAGACCGCGGGTTTCCATGCAAGCTGCACTGTCTGCTAGTCAGTGGCCACAAAAAGTGCTATCACCGACTGTGCGAAACTTCCGGACAGCGGGGGGGGTGGTGAATACGATTGGCATGCCTGATGTGCTGAGGCGGAGGGACATAATATGAATTTTTATTACAGAGCATGCATAATCTGTTTCCTGACAGGAGAAGTGCTTGGCGGAATTCTGCATGCAGGCATTCTTGGCTCATTACCATATTTTTTATTAAGAGTTCTTGGAAACAAAGGACATTGACAACGGATCAAAAAACCGATTGCAAGTGACCCCGTTAGGAGACGACACGTTCTACCCTAGTAAATCTTGGTGGTAGATGTCCCTTAGAGGGGGAGGGCTGGGGTTAGGTGCGTAAATGATGATATCTTGAGTAATGCAATTGTTATGTTGTATCTAAAAAATAAATAAAAAAACAAACAGCCTAAAAAGGGAAAAAAAAAAAAAAAGGCTAAGCCCATTCTATAGAATTTCATTATATATGCGGAAAATAAAAATATATTATAAATATGCAGGTAGTGTGGCCCGCAGACCTACCTGGAGCGATGAGATGAGATAGAGGAGATGTGGTCAAGGTCCTGAGCATTAGGCACTCTTTCAACAAAGTCCTTTGGGTTGCCACAGCAGCAAACAGGTAAATTCCAAAGACATAATCTGTATTCCGAGCACAAATGCAAAAACTTGTCTGAAGAAAGAGCGGGAATTCGTGTGACTGAATTACGCTACCGTAGGAAGCAGTGCGCGTCCGATGGGTTCCCGGGAGGTCAGCTTCTCTTCCAAATAATAGAGATGAGTTCTAGACATGTGGGAACTAAGGGAAGAGGGCACCGCGAGTGGTACAGAGCAACGGCATTGCTCTCTAAGTTCTCGGAATAACGCTTGTCTAGGATATGGTGGGAGGCGATCTGTGAAGGTCCTCATCACAATTACGTTGTAGGGAATGGACCTCCAATGTCTTACCAGGAGATCCAAGGTTGTTCAAGAGTCAATAGCACAGTTCACTTAATAGCTCCAAGACCACCAGAGCGATCTTAAACAGGACGGCAAGTGGGTAGATGTGGATGTGAAAAGCTAAGCATTATCGTATGCTGAGCAGGAAGGAATGTGGTGTACGATGATACACTGGGAAACAGGGAAGCCAAACCTTCATGCACTGCTCCGCACAGCGAAGCCAATAGTGCCTCCAGCGAGATGGCGTTTTTGCTTGTGGCCCGACAGGGACTCCAGACATTTTCCATGACTGTGCACAGGACCACGCGACGCACAAAAACGGCCAGCTTGAATAAGCACCAAATCATTAAGAACATGCAAGTCTTTAAGTTTAGGACAAGTTGCTGAGATTTTAGCAAAACACTTTACCTTTATATTTGGGAGAAAAAAAAATACTATTTAAAATAGGAAAGCCTGCCAGAAGGCCTTCTTTGAAGGCTAAGAATGATAAAGAAAAATTATGGTAACTCTATTTACACATGGAACTGTCTTCCCGTAAAACTTTAAACGGAAAAACCACAATTGTGAGTATATTTAACCCTCCCAGGCTTTTTTTGTTTGCTTTCATTTTTCACTCCCCACATTCAAAAAATCTTAATTTTTTATTTTTCCATGTACAGAGGGTGGTATTTAATATTCATTGCACGTGTACGTGGGAAGCGGTGGAAAAAAAAAATTCCAATCAGTGAATAGGCAAAAAAACACATTTGCAGTATAGTCTGTGTGGCTGGATTTTGGAGGATTCACTTTGTGCGCCCAAACTGACCGGTGTCATACTTTATTCTGGGTTGGGTTGAGTAGGGGGGTGATGTAACAAGTTTATATAGGTTTATAATGTTTCATGAATTTAAAAGAATAAAACAACTTGGCAACAGAGTTTGCCTTCTGGCGGCTAAAACTTTCATTACTTGTGTATGGAGCTGGATGTGTGGTCCGTTTTTGGGGTTTTGATGCGTTACATGTTTTACATTTTTAGGACTGTACGAATTTTGATCACTGTTTATGATTTGAATTTTTTAATTTGGGCGTGATTTCCGTTACGGGGTTAAACACGGTTGAAAAAACCTTTATCATATTTATAGGCAGGCATTTCGGCATACTGACGATACCTATGGTGCTCTGATTTTATGTTAGTTATGTTATATTCAGTCTAGGGACAAGGGGGGTGATTTGAATTTAGGGTTTTTTCTTATAATTTTTTTATTTTTTTTTTTTTATTTGTACTATTTGTCGACTCCCATGGGTACTTAACAACTTAGGGTGTCTGTACCCTATATATATGCCAGAAACAGTTGTGGCCGTAATGTGATTTTAACGACTCATACCTTACCCTGGTGCTGATTAGCAATTGTAAGAATGGGTTAACCGAAGTAGTTCAGGTCTCGTGAGACCCAAAGCTACCATGGCGACGGAGCTGCCGCTCCACGAGGACGGACGGGGAGCCGCCTCTTTTTGAAGCCATGGACCTTTGCCGGCGGCGATCCGCAGGAGAATATGAAATAGCAGCAAAGGATTACCGGATTTGGAGAGGTTGGCAGCTGAGACCTCCAATGACGCCCGTAATGGGCGTACTATTACGTCAAATGTCGGTAAGGAGTGGTTGTATAAGGGGTGTGTTTTCAATATATCATACTCTGGGTCGGCGTTTACTTCTCTTATGACGGGAAATATTTTCATTCGGCTTTAAATGTTCCAGTTCCAGAGGGAAAAAAAATGACTTTTAAAATTAACATTAGCACCAGTGGTCTGTGAGGGCAACCGGTGGCTCATCTCCTCAAATTATCACGCCTCATACCCTGGGCCCCGAGCCGGAGACATTATCCTGGCAGCTGGGGTGGGGAGGAAGCTTTGTCCCTTTAAAGCCAGAGGGGGCATATTAGGAGAGGCAGGATATAGGAAGCCCACCAGCCTTGGTTATGTGAAACAGGAGCACCCGGGCCGTAAGTAGCCTATTTTTTACAAGTGTTTTTCTCTGTCATTTAAAGCTGTAAAAACATCTTTGTTATATGAAGTAAATCCCGACCATGAGTATATATCGTTTAAATCATGACTACCCAAAGTGGCGGTTTCCTTTTGAAAGAGATATGTGAATGGCATATTTTTAAAATGAGTCCATGGTTGTTTTCCCAGACAGCTATTTAATAATGAAAAATTGTCGTATGAAACAGCTATCAATCCTTCTCTAACAATTTGTTTCCGTCTTTCAGAAGGTGACAAAGTGCTCTACGGTCTGTAGGGCGGTAGAGCCGCAAGTCCACAAAACCTATGTCTTCATGGCCCCAGCTCTTAAAACAGTACGTATTACAGAAAGAAGTGCACAGGGAGGGTAAATGCATGTCAACAAATAAAAATGTCCAGATGTCCTTGTCTTCATTTATGAGACGTCTGTAGGAGGTAGGTGCACTAAAGTTGCCTCGCACAGTTTTCGCTCTGTTGGGATTGGCTTCGTTAGCACGGAATTTGCGGACTGACCGATCCCTCCCTGTAACATTCTTAGCTGATTGCTCGGTTCAACATAATGTTCTGATCAGCTAAAAGGAAAACAAAACAGATATATTCCCTATTTCAAAACAGTTATTTAGAGATTAGTCTTCGCACCACAAAAACCTCTATGATTTCAAAAACTAAACAAAAGCGCGTGAAGCGTTAGTGCTATTTGGCTATGGTAAACTTGCACCTGTTGTGGCGTTTGAGCGAGCTGCCAGTCTCTGTCCTCAAAGACGTTAGAGTGCGGCAACACAAGTGAAGGATGCGGGCATGTACCGAGACATGACACTCTACGAAGCACTTGTAAACAGACGGAGGCTGTGGACTGCAGGAAAGAAGGGAAAGAATTTAAAGGGGGGGTTGGCCACTTTACCTCACCTTTTGTAATGGTGGTAAGTGTGGGGGGCAGGAGGATATTGTCACCTTTACACATTATAATAGTTAAAGGTGGAACTGTATGTCCTTTTATCCTTAAAGCGACATATCTAACTCTAAATTGGCTACAAGGGAGGTCCGGGATCTCTAAGCTGCCTTCCAGAGCCTATGATAGTATCCTGAAAATTTTATAAGTCCTGGCAGGGCAGTGGTCAGGGACAGATCGAGATCACACAACTGCTCCATGAATGAGGTACAGTGGGCACCGCTTTCTTTAATGGTGGTAAAAAACGAATTAAGATTAACCATGGCATTAAATTATATTAATATTGTGCTATTATATATAACTTGGCCTAACCCTAAGGATACAGACAATTTTCGTTTACATCGAAATTTATTATACACTATTTACCTATGTCGTTAGTAAGCAAAGTGATTATCTTAGAAGGCTAACAATATGGCAAAAGCAAAGACACAGACAAGAATCAACATCAGTTTATGAGCATTTGTGAGCCCAGCTCATGGCCTTCTGCGTTTTCCGAAACTGCCGATGCTTTTCTCTTTATAGGCCACAATCCCTTTTTCAGAGCTCCCGTAGTCTTGGCCGTGCGCGGCTGGACCTAACACAGAGTGAAAGCACCACTGATATGGCGCTTGGTCTGACATATCTGCACACCTTTGGTGCGTAGATTACTTCCTCCAGCCGCATGATGTGCTATCAATTTGGATGTCATTGGCCTTGCCGGACCAAGACGAGTCCTATGGGGCAGCATCCATATCTCCTACAGTCATGGCCATAAGTTTTGAGAATGATACAAATGTAAATTTTTACAAAGTCTACTGCATCAGATTTTATAATGGCAATTTGCATATACTCCAGAATTTAATAAAGAGTGATCAGCTTAACAGCAATTAATTGCAAAGTCAATATTTGCCTAGAAAATTAACTTTTTCCCCCAAAACACATTTCAACTTCATTGCAGGCCTTCCTTAACCCCTTAAGGACGCAGCCATTTTACAGCTTAAGGCTCAGTCCCATTTTTTGGATTCTGACCTGCGTCTCTTTATATGGTTATAACTTTTGAACACTTTTACTTATCAAAGCGATTCTGAGATTGTTTTTTCCCCACATGTTGTACTTCATTTTAGTGGTAAATTTGGCTGATAAGTTGTTGCGTTTATTTACAAAAAAAGGAAAAAATGTAGATTTTTAGAAAAATTTGCCATTTTCGAAATTCAAAATCACAGCGTTTTCAGGCAGATCGATTTACCACCAAATAACTGCCGATAACATTTCCCATTTGTCTACTTTACATTTTCATAATTTTAATTGAAATTTTGTATAATTTATTTACGTCACGCGGCCTACAAATCGAATAGCGATTTTCCGTATTTTCAGAATTGACTATTTGGGGATAAATACGTGTTTAAATTAAATTTTACATATTAGCAATCAAAAAATCCCCTATAACCAACCTATTTTCAAATCTGCACCCCACACTATCAGAAACAGCATTTACAAAGATTGTTAACCCCTTGAGATCTTCATGTAATTGAATCAAAATGGCGGTGAAATTTAGAATGGTCAAATTTTGTCGGTTATACGTTCATTTAGCCCTAAATTTACACATTTCCAAAAGATAAAAAGAAAACCCACCATAAAATTTTTTCTACAATTTTTCCTGAGTGCACCGACCCCCCACATGTGGACATTACTTGTGTTATGGGGGCACAGCGAGGCGCAGAAGCGAAGGGAGGAGGACTGCAGCTGCCAGGATTTTAGTTTTCTCGTTGCCCCCTTTTGAAGGCTATAAAATTTTGTCTTTTCCGTTATTGGGTCATTTGACGGCATTTTTTTTTGCCAATGAGATGCTTTTTCCAGTGTTACCACTTTGGGGTTTGTATCAACCTATTGTTGAAAATTTAGGAACTTTTTTTTGAGGTCATGAGTAGAAAACATCAATTCGGTACTGCATTTTTTTTTTTTTTTTTTCCGTGTTACCGTATATCCCAATAATCCTGTTATCTTTATTCTAGGGGTTGATACGATTACGGGGATACCAACTGAGTATTTTTCTATGTTTTTAAATTTGCCAAATAAAACCTAACTGTAGGGAAAATCTTCATTTTGGGCATCACTCAAAACCGTCTTCCAAGTGGCATAACATTGTTACATTTGGCTACAGAGCTGGTGTATGGCTTGTTTTTTGCGGAACATGTTGTTCTTTGCAACCGTATCATTCTGGAGTACATATGTTTTGTTGATCACTTTTTATTGCATTTTAAGTGGGATATAATAGGTAAAAATCATAATTTTGGGCGGGTTTTTAACTTTTTTTTTTTACGGCGTTCATCATATGGGTTCAATAGATCGGACCCCAGAGGTGCCATAGCACCGATCAGCCCCCCCGAAAATGGCGCAGGGGGGGGGACGATCGTGGGGTAAAGACCCCCGGAAGGCATGTTAAACACTCCGACCGCGGGTGTTAGCCGGGGATGTCAACGGTAGATTACTGTTGAAATCCCGCGGCTAACGATGCCGGTTCGGCTGCTATGCAGCGCTGAATCGGCATCGTCTCTGCGCAGTAGCTGTACTGCGCTGAGTGCCAATAGTGGGAAGCTGCGCAGTACAGCTACGGTGCAGAGCGCTAAGGGGTTAAAAGGAGCAGCTAACATTGTTTCAGTGATTGCTCCAGTACCATTGAAATCCCGCGGCTAACGATGCCGGTTCGGCTGCTATGCAGCGCTGAATCGGCATCATCTCTGCGCAGTAGCTGTACTGCGCTGAGCGCCAATAGTGGGAAGCTATTTAAGGGGTTAAAAGGAGCAGCTAACATTGTTTCAGTGATTGCTCCAGTAAGGGGTTAAAAGGAGCAGCTAACATTGTTTCAGTGATTGCTCCAGTAACACAGGTGTGGGTGTTCTTAAGTAAGAATCACATCACTGGACACTTTACGAGGAGGCTGGTACTTGGCATCATTGTTTCTCTTCTCTTAACCATGGTTATCTCTAAAGAAACTTGTGCAATCATCATTGCACTGCACTAAACTGGCCTAACAGTATCGCAGCTAGAAAGATGGCACCTCAGTCAACAATCTATCGCATCATCAAGGAATTCAAGGAGAGAGGTTCCATTGTTGCCAAAAAGGCTCCATGGTGCCCAAGAAGGACCAACAAGCGCCAGGACGGTTTCTTAAAAGTGTTTCAGCTTCGGGATCGGGCCACCAGCAGTGCAGAGCTTGCTCAGGAATAGCAGCAGGCAGGTGTGACTGCATCTGCACACACTGTGAGGCGGAGACTCTTGGGGCAAAGCCTGGTGTCAAGGAGGGCAGCAAAGAAGCCACTTATTTCCAGAAAAAACATCAGAGACAGACTGATATTCTGCAAAAGGTACAGGGAGTGGACTGCTGAGGACTGGGGTAAAGTCATTTTCTCTGATTAATCCCCTTTCCCATTGTTTGAAACATCTGGAAAACGGCTTGTTCGGAGAAGACAAGGTGAGCAATACCACCAGTCTTGTCTCATGCCACCTGTAAAGCATTCTGCAACCATTCCTGTGTGGGGTTGCTTCTCAGCCAAGGGAATCGGCTCTCTCACAGTCTTGCCTAAAAACACATCCATGAATACACTGTGAGGCGGAGACTCTTGGGGCAAAGCCTGGTGTCAAGGAGGGCAGCAAAGAAGCCACTTATTTCCAGAAAAAACATCAGAGACAGACTGATATTCTGCAAAAGGTACAGGGAGTGGACTGCTGAGGACTGGGGTAAAGTCATTTTCTCTGATGAATCCCCTTTCCCATTGTTTGGAACATCTGGAAAACAGCTTGTTCGGAGAAGACAAGGTGAGCGATACCACCAGTCTTGTCTCATGCCACCTGTAAAGCCTCCTGCAGCCATTCATGTGTGGGGTTGCTTCTCAGCCAAGGGAATCGGCTCTCTCACAGTCTTGCCTAAAAACACATCCATGAATAAAGAATGGTACTCCAAGACTTCTCCCAACCATCCAAGAGCAGTTTGGTGATCAACAATGCCTTTTCCAGCATAATGGAGCACCTTGCCATAAAGCAAAGGTGATAACTAAATGGCTCAGGAAACAAAACATAGAGATTTGGGGCATATTTATCAGGACCTCTGCGCAACCGCCAGTGGCGCAGAGGCCCTGAAATAATCGCAAATGCTAGCTTATTGCTAGCTTTTGCGATTATTTTCCCCAATCCGCCACCTTCACGCCCCACTGGCGAGTTTCTTGGAGACAGCTCTCCATAGCGGTAAGTTTTTGTCTGCATATTGCAGAAAAACACTTACTGGTTAACTCGTATTGAAGCTAGCACAGATCGTCAGGTGTTAACCCGTCCATCGCCGCTGGCAAAGCTGCGGCATGGGCGCCGCCATCTTGTTGAATTTTTGTTCCTGTACATCATTGGGGTCTTCCCGAAGATTCAGAGACCAACTGTCAGACACAGAGACATTTGGAGACAGAGACAGTCAGAACCGAGACAGAGAAAACGAGTTAAACAGACAGAGACAGTTAAACAGAGACAGTCGATACATACAAATTCAACTTAGAACAAACCTACGACCCTATCTTGTATGTAACCCGGGACTGCCTGATCCCCGAAACGCATCAACAAAGGACATTTTTATAAGTTTATATGATTTTATAAGGGCAGTTTTTCTTGAAACTTACATTAAATAAAATCCCAAACTCCAATTTGCCAGTAGACTCCACCTCAGCTGAAATAAGATTGGTGGTCAGTTAATCACCTCTGGTTTGAGCGTGGGATCACCTGCAGATGTTCCCAGATCTCATTATTTTTGTGTTCATTATAGATACCTCAGAATAAGTCCAGATTGACTGAAGCTTGAAAACTGATATCAAATATCCGGCTAGGAGGGAAAATGGATAAGGGCAAAGATCTCACATGCCTCAACCCCCATAAAGTCCTTCAGTGATTCTCTTCTCAATATAGAGTCTGGAGGGGATGTCCTGTTCTGGCCTGTGTATCTATCGTTACAACCGCGTTCAGTTCCAGTGGCCAATTAAGTGTCCCTCATGGCCCCAGGCAGTTCACACACTACTAGGGCACTCCACCGTCCAAACCCACATGTGCCTGGATGTTAGGACTTAAGTGCTACTCTATAAACTCTACACTCCTCTATATCCTTAATCTTATACTGTTCATAAAGTAATTTAATGATGAACTTCCTTACCGCTCTTAACTCATCTATATAGGAATACCGATCCATTCCTAACGGCATTAATTCTCCACCCTGACTACTGTCCAGACCAGATCTCCCAGTCAGTGTAACAGTCATGGCCATGAGTTTTGAGAATGACACATACCATATTTTCACATGATGTGTCCTGCCCCTGGCTTTTATGTGTGTTTTTATCAATGTGTCAGATGTTTTTATCACATACAGAAATACAAGTGCAATCATATTATGAGTAACAAAAGCTTTTATTGACAGAATGAGTTAATGCAGCAAGTCAATATCTTCAGCCTCTGCAATTCTCCCTGGCATGCTCTCAAGTCAACTTCTGGACCAAATCCTGACTGATGCAGTCCATTCTTGCCACTCAACTGCTTGCATTTTGTCACAATTTTGTTGTCCACCCGTCTCTTGATGTTGACCTGGCGTAGAAAAAAACGCAGCCGGCGACTTTTCACCTATGAAAAGTCGCCGGCAGCAGCGAGTGCGCAGGCCGGCCGCGCCCCCCGCTCGTCCGTCCCCTTACGCCCTCGGCCCCCTTCACCTCCAGCCCCTGGCTTGAATGGTACGCTGCGCAACTGGCAGCCAGATACATCAAGAGGCAGAAGCCTCTTGATGTATCGGGCTGCGAATTCGCAGCGGCGGGGCGATCATACGTTTCCATGGCCTGGAAACTCCCCAGATCTTAATCCCATTGAGAACTTATGGTCAATCATCAAGAGACGGGTGGACAAACAAAAATTGTGACAAAATGCAAGCATTGATTGTGCAAGAATGGACTGCTATCAGTCAGGATTTGGTCCAGAAGTTGATTGAGAGCATGCCAGGGAGAATTGCAGAGGTCCTGAAGATATTGACTTGCTGCATTAACTCATTCTGTCAATAAAAGCTTTTGTTACTCATAATATGATTGCACTTGTATTTCTGTATGTGATAAAAACATCTGACACATCTGATAAAAACACACATAAAAGCCAGAGAGCGACACCTCATGTGAAAATATTGTATTTGTGTCATTCTCAAAACTCATGGCCATGACTGTACACTGACTGGGAGATCTGGTTTGGACAGTAGTCAGGGTGGAGAATTTAATGCAGTTAGGGAATGTGATCGGATTTCCTATATAGATGAGTTATAAGAGCAGGTAGGAAGTTCATCATTAAATTACTTTTATGAACAGTATAAGATTAAGGATATAGAGGATGTAGAGTTTATAGAGTAGCACTTAAGTCCTAACATCCAGGCACATGTGGGTTTGGACGGTGGAGTGCCCTAGTCGTGTGAACTGCCTGGGGCCCATGGGACACTTAATTGGCCACTGGCACTGAACGCTGTAACGATTAGATACACAGGCCCAGAACAGGACATCCCCTCCAGACTCTATATTGGAAGAGATCTACTGAAGGACTTTATGGGGTTTGAGGCATGTGAGATCTTTGCCCTTATCCATTTTCCCTCCAGCAGGATATTTGATATCAGTTTCAAGCTTCAGTACAATCTGGACTTATTCTGAGGTATCTATAATGACACCAAAAATAATGAGATCTGGGAACATCTGCAGGTGATCCCACCGCCCAAACCAGAGGTGATAATGACCACCATCTTATTTCAGTCTGAGGTGGAGTCTCTGGCAAATCTGGAGCTTTGGATTTTATTTAATGTAAGTTTCAGAAAAACTGCCTTATAAAATCATATAAAAGCTTATAAAAATGTCCTTTGTTGATGCGTTTCGGGGATCAGGCAGTCCCCGGGTTACATACAAGATAGGGTCTGTAGGTTTGTTCTTAAGTTGAATTTGTATGTCTCTGACTGTCTCTGTTTCTAACTGTCTCTGTCTGTCTTTAACTCGTTTTCTCTGTCTCGGTTTCTGACTGTCTCTGTCTCCAAATGTCTCTGTGTCTGACAGTTTGTCTCTGAATCTTCGGAAGACCCCAATGATGTCACAGGAACCAACAATCTTCACCAAGATGGCGGCGCCCATGCCGCAGCTTTGCCAGCGGCGATGGACGGGTTAACACCTGCGATCTGTGCTAGCTTCAATCACGAGTGTTACCAGTAAGTGTTTTCTGCAATATGCAGCAAAAACTTACCGGCTATGGAGAGCTGTCTCCAAGCACCCGCAGCCGGTGTGTGCCGTACTATTACAGAAGGGGTTAAAGGGGGCTCTGCTGTGGGCATTTTATTAGAGGGTGGCTCTGATGTGGCCATCTCATTACTTTAAAGAGAGGCTCTGCTGTGAACATTTCTTTAAAGGGAGCTTTGCTGTGGACATTTCTTAATAGGGGGGCTCTGCTGTGGACATTTCTGTAAAGGAGGGCTCTGCTGTGTACATTTCTGAAAGGAGAGCTCTGGTGTGGACATTTTATTAAAGGAGGGCTCTGCTGGGGACATTTCATTAATGAGGCACAGCTGCTGCTGGACATTTTATTAGACACTATGCACATTATTATTTAAGCCTTGGCTTATACGCCAGTAGTAACTGTATGAATTTTTTTTTCCGCATAGTGAAAACATGAAAGAAAAGGGGCTATAGAAATAGGCGTATTATAGTGCCCTCTTTTCCCCCTTCTTATATAGACACACAACAGGAGGGACTACAGAAAAATGAGGAGCTGCAGGGAAGGGGGGCATTTTAGAACGGTGGCTGCTGGAAATGGCACATTATATGGGTTGGGGTTAGATATAGGTTATTCGTTTTTTTTTCCAAGGAACCACTGTAAGAGGGTTACATGACCCAATTCCTGTAAAAAAAAAAAAACAGTACGGCTGTGGTGGTGTCATTGGGCAGAGGAGATTAGGCCTCAGAGCACAATTTCGGGGGAAAAGGACAATTTTTTAGCTGCAGGGCACACAAGTCTGGGCCAACTAGGTGCAGCAGTCCAGATCTCTTACAGTGTCTGAGAGATCTGGTCTGGATGGTAGTCGGGGTGGATGGTTTCATGCAGTTATGTGATAGGCTTTCCTAAATAGATGGGTTATAAGAGTGCATTTGAAGTTTCTCGTTAAACTACTTTTATGAACACTTATACAGAAAAGTACTTACTGGTGCAACTGATTCCAACTGGTGCTGCAATATACTAAATCCCTCCTATCATGGTATTAACAGAAAAATGGAAACAAATGTGGGTTTTGTATATCGCGCTCCTCCAATATGATATAGGGTTTTGATAGTTTTTACCTTTTGCTGCGGTGTTCTATTCCCGTCCAACAACCTGGAGGGGAGGTGAGGGATAGGTGCACTCTTTCTTCTGCCACGGATCCGGAGCAGCCCCGGCTGGTGACTGTGTTTGGATGTGCGTGGACGCTATTCGAAGTTCTACGGTGTCTGCTTCGGTGACGCTACCATTGGAGCTACGGAAAGAAATGAGGGACAAATTTCCTACGCGTTTTGGACACAGGAACGGTCTCCTTCGTCAGGGATCGTTACACTCATTCAGAGGTATCCTTATATAGCTACTTGGCCTCACCTTTGAACTTCTCACAGCTGCTACTGAGTGAATCCATCAAAGGTAAGTCTCTAAAAAGCAAATATTTCTATTTCACTGTTTAGTCCTATCGGATCAAGAGTATTTAGATTGTAGATCCATCTGCTTTCAGCTCTCGACATTTTATTAATGAAGTTTCCCCCCCTTTGATTAGGGGGGATGATTTCATTACCGAAGATGGAGATTCCGGGTATTTGTCCTGAGTGTTTCTCCATGAAATGTCGGGACAGCGGGTGCCCCTTGTTCTTTTTCCTTATGATCCGTACGTGTTCATTTATTTTCTTATAAAAGGGGCGTATTGTTCTTCCTACGTATAATTTTTTCACACTTACATTTTAGTCCATATATCACCCCTTTGGTATGACAATTTATTTTTAATTGCAAAAGAAACATGGGACCCGCACGTATTTACTGCATGGACTGGATCTTTTAATTTCAAGGTTTTACACATAGAACACCTTTTGCACAGGAAAAATTAATTTAGCGTTTGCATATCCAAAATGGTTTTGTTTGTATTTTTGGTAACACCTTTTTATTCTTGATGGTCGGCGCTATTAAATTTCCTAAAAACTTTTTTAAAAAGGCAAAAAAATTTAGGAAATTTAATAGCCCCGACCATCATAATTTCATAACCCTATATCATATTGGAGGAGCGCAATATACAAAACCCACATTTGTTTCTACTTTTATGAACAGTACAAGATTAAGGATATAGAGTAGTACTTAAGTCCTATCATCCAGGCACATGTTGGTTTGGATGCTGGGGGCCCATGGGGCACTTAATCCGCTACTGCTTCTGTATCTAACTGTATCTTATATTGTATTCAGGCTAGAGGCTTAGTGGTCCTATTCCAATGTAGAGTTTTCCTCAAAAGACTTTATTACTAGAGATGAGCGAACATACTCGTCCGAGCTTGATGCTCGTTCGAGCATTAGCGTACTCGAAACTGCTCGTTGCTCGGACGAGTATTTCGCCTGCTCGAGAAAATGGCAGCTCCCGCCGTTTTGCTTTTTGGCGGCCAGAAACAGAGCCAATCACAAGCCAGGAGACTCTGCACTCCACCCAGCATGACGTGTACCTTTTGCACGGGAAAAATAAATTTTGCGTTTGCATATCCAAAATGGTTTTGTTTGTATTTTTGGTAACACCTTTTTATTCTTGATGGTCGGTGCTATTAAATTTCCTAAAAACTTTTTTAAAAAAGCAAAAAATTTAGGAAATTTAATAGCCCCGACCATCATAATTTCATAACCCTATATCATATTGGAGGAGCGCAATATACAAAACCCACATTTGTTTCTACTTTTATGAACAGTACAAGATTAAGGATATAGAGTAGTACTTAAATCCTATCATCCAGGCACATGTTGGTTTGGATGCTGGGGGCCCATGGGGCACTTAATCCACTACTGCTTCTGTATCTTACTGTATCTTATATTGTATTCAGGCTAGAGGCTTAGTGGTCCTATTCCAATGTAGAGTTTTCCTCAAAAGACTTTAAAATCATAATTATTACATTCTCACATATAATGCTTTATTTGATACTTAGTAAGACATCAGGAACAGCAGAAGTGGAGATTTTTCCCAAGACACTGACCTTCGAGCCAAACTGTAACTCTTTGAGAGCACTACTGGTCTCTGTGTGTTTGATTCTCCGAGGTGCTCATTATCGTGACACACTTCAATATGGAGTCATAAACAAACCAAAGACATGCATCATTTGTTGTGAGCACAATATCATACCTAGGCAGCACATGAACTGGGTTTTACAACAAATGAGAATCTAAATGAAGGGGACAGAGAAATTCAATAGATGCATCTTAATCACCTTCCCAAAGGTCAAATTCATGCTTGTTATAAAAGGTTAAGCCAACTAAGCCTTTTAAAAACACAGTATGTACGAGGGAAGTTCAATGTATTCTCAGTATGGGCATAAGAATTATATCCCCCATAACCTCAATACACTTGATCGGGAAACTAACTTTTCAATACCCTGTAAAAAATTATTTTCCTCTTTGTCCAAAATATGTGCATTAATTGCCGCTTTCAGCTCTTTGTCATTGGTGAAATGCTTTTAACAAAGATCTTTCTTGAGGCTGGGGAACAGAAAGTAATCACTGGGGGTCAAGTCCGGGCTGTCGGGTGGCTGGTTAATTTCTTCAAAACCACCGTATTGCACGGCAGCCTTGGCAGCACGCCCTGTGTGAGACGCTGTGTTGTTATGGAGAAGCAACACCTGCAGACAATTTTTTTTACGTCTTTTCTCTTAAATTGCTTCCCTCAAATTACACAGAGTGTTTGCGCATTATACGGCAGTGACTTTGAACTTCTTCAATGCCGGTGATCCTTTTTTTAGGCCACTACCTGGACTCCTGCTTGCTCTCAGGATTATAATGATGAACCCATGTTTCATCTCCGGTAACAATCAGGTCAAAAATATGCTGATTTTCACCACAGAGCTCCAAAAACTCCCTACTGCAATCGACTCACACTTTTTTCAGAGGTGCAGTGAGCATTCACGCCACCCATCTTGCACTGACCTATGACAGGTTAAGGTGGTTATGAAGGATAGTATGAATGGTACCCAAGGATAGCTGAGTAATTTCTGCTAACAGTTGGACCTTTATATGGGCATTTTCGAGTACAAGTTTCTCAACAAATTTCATGGCACGGGGGTCGTTTTCAATGCTTTTTCTACCCCATTTAAACTAACTTGACCACTTTTGAATGAAGGAAATGAAGGATAATGAAGGAATGTGTGTGTGTTGCATCCTCTGCTGTTTAACCCGCAAACAGGGAGCCCTTGCATTATGATTCAGTGATGCAAGTACTCCAGTCCACTGCACTGGGATCTGAACATGCATGTTCGTTTGCAGGGGGCCTTGCAGTATCTAGACAGCTAGTATTATTCCTCCAAGGTCTGGAGCTCTTTGTACTACCGTAGATCATGTAGATCTAATATCATGTATAATTGGTTACATGGAATCATGTGATCTCTGTCCATTTGGATATACCTGAGCAATTGTGCTGTAGATGTTCTCACAAATTATTTATTTGGGATGTGGACACATGTATATGCATTAGTATGCATCAATGACTATGATGTAAACAATGTTTTTTTATTAACTTTGTACACAGGAAATGAGAACATTGTGTGGAGACACTATATATATTTTGTTATTGGACTATGTACACATGCTTGACAAAGATCGCAATCGAAACGTTGCATTTGGTTGGAATAAAGCACGCTTATAGTGACACATACATGTCAGATTTGAAAAAATAGACCATGTGAGGAAAGTATAAAGTGGCTTTGGGGCAAGGGGTTAATCTGTCACGGCCTGGCTGCGACATGGCCGATGGCCGTTGCAGCTGAGATTCCACCCCAGCAATGATATGTAAGTGTTGTGCATGTGGAGATTGGATGTGGCTATCAGCATTTATCAATGAGGCTGACAGGATGCTTGGTGCACTTCGTTGAAGTCTGCATGGATGGTCATACAATTTAGCAGCACCCCACCCTGTTCCTATAGAAGAGGTTTGTATATGTTACCAAATCTAAACAGTAAGCTTTTGTGTTACTGTATCTATACAGTATGAGAATATGTACAGTTGGAGTAGATCTGCTTCTGTTATCGTATGTACAGTATATAGTAATCTTGATTCTATTATCCTATCTCTACTGTAAACTTGGTTCTGTTACTTTATACAGTAAGCAGCTTGAGGTTTTGTATGTTAATATATATTGGGGGAAAGAATCAGATTCTTGCACAATAGCAGATTTTGTTAAAGCAAAAGATTTTGCCACAGAAAAGCCACACATGTATGTATATGGGAAAGTTAAGAGGACTTTTTTTGCATTTGTATTTTTGAACATCTTGTGTGAGTTATATACACTCAAATAACACATTCTAGATCTGAGTAAATGAAACTGGTCATGCTGAAGGATATTGCAGGCAGCAGATCGCTCTTCACGGCATCTCCAGTCACATCTGACACGTGCTCAGTGTGAAGAACGCAGGGATTTTGCCAATCCTCCTGTATGGTGTTGGGCTGTGAGCACAACCACCATCTGTGGATTTCAGGGCCTTATTCCATTCTCATGGAGTCTGTTTCTAACCATTTGTGCAATTTAATGGATAAATTGCAAGTTATAAATCTTTTCCAACTATATGAAACTTCTCAGCAAATCCGGATCTATAACATGTGACTGGAGAATGCATTTTCAATGCGATGCGGACCTTTATTATTTTATTTATATTATATTTCAGAAATGTTCTGACACTAAAATGTGCATAATGTGAAAGCACCTGTAGAGGAGAATATTGCCAAAAAGCTCTAACTATAAAAACCACAAGCCAAATGTATGGAAAAGCAAGTTATGATAGTTTTATTACTTAAATAATTTATTGCACTTATTTGAATTAGTGTCTGACAGAATTGTGCATTGAGCAATGTAACAAACTCCAGATGTTTGTCTGTAAGCTGTAGGAGAATAATGAAGTGCGTCTGGGATAAGAAAACCAAAACTGGTATCCAAATAAGTAATGGGGAGAAAAGGGAGGGGGATTACAAAAAAAAAAAAAAAACACACCCCCAAATTTCAGAATAGTATAGTTTGTCTTCACATTATATTTACCTAGTTTCTCAAAATAACTGTAAATAATTTGAAAATCTTCATATTGTGTTCAAATATTCTGCATTCAGATTCTCCAATGCTTTTTCTGCAGTATTTAATTTTGCAGGTAAAATAAATGGGTTTCATCTTTTAAATTAAGAAACCGCAACTCAAACTCTACAAAACTGAATGCAGTGATGCCATTCTAATTCTCAAATACGTAATTACTACAGACTACTCCTGAATAATCTGGGAACACTAGAGGGGTTATCTAGATTCTGTTTACTCCTCTGGCCAAAAGCAAACAAAAAGGAACAGAATAGAGGGGAAAAACAGAATGTATTATAGGTGTGGGTGTCCGAACCCCCACCTAAAAGCCTAGTGGCACCCCTTCGGTATACGCAAATGTGGTCAAATAACCTCATATAATTACTAAAAAGCCAACGATATTCCCCAAACGGGGAAAGAGAGGAAAGACGCCAACAAACAAATCATAGAAATGCAATAAGTCTTTAATGAATAAGAATGTATAAAAAACATACAAAAATGTGTGATGAATGTAAAAACATGAGATGCAGACAACTATACAGGATGGTGAAACACAGAAAAATTGCAATCGGCAGCAGCAGCATAGGGAACACAGTAGAGAATTCTACTTGGTGTAAGTGTATACCGGGACTGGAAATGACATATGATACTAAGGATGTCTATTAAAAGTACTGAGGTGCAAAGACATGCCAAGTTGGCACATTGGGAACATAATAGGGCATCCAGAATGCTGTAAATGCCAGTCCTTACCGTTAGATCAGGTGTGGTGTTACCAATAACTGTGCCGACGTTGCTGCTGTGCCTATGCTGCTGCTGCCGATTGCAATTTTTCTGTTTCACCATCCTGTATAGTTGTCTGCATCTCATGTTTTTACATTCATCACACATTTTTGTATGTTTTTTATACATTCTTATTCATTAAAGACTTATTGCATTTCTATGATTTGTTTGTTGGCGTCTTTCCTCGCTTTCCCCGTTTGGGGAATATCGTTGGCTTTTTACTCCTCTGGCCATACAGGTCTAACTACTAAATGGGCTCAGCATTCACTGGAGGGAGAATGGTCATGCCTCTGCTGAATAATGGCAGGTGTAAACAAGTGTAGTTTACATCTCCATCAGATACTATACATTGTATTTCCCTGTACAAGTACTACAGCTAGTGAGTATCACATGCCTGTGTAAGGATATCATTGTTGCAGTAAGAAGTCTTAAGATAGGAGGGAGACAGTGTAAAAATATAAGTACATTCAAGCCATTTTACAAATTATTTTTGTAAGCAGGCCAACCAATGCAAGTGCATGACTTATATCCTATTGTGCCGTTAATATTTATGACGATGGATACAGAATCTCCCAACTGTGCCTGCCCAGGTTATAATGCCAGTTTATTACTATTATTATTGCAGGGGTCTACTATGTTGTTTGTAGTCTTTATTTTCCAAATGAGATACAGTTATTTTAAGCAACTGTTACATTTTAGGTACACTCCAGAGTGGAGTAGATTCACGATTCTGAAGCTGGACATGTTCATGTCAGAATTGAACAATGCTCATGTAGTTACGATCCCCCTCCATCTTTCATCATATTCAGATGTGTTACTAAAAACAATTGGTCCACATAATTATCAAATAGATCTATTATAAAAATAAACATGTATGTCTTCTATAAAATAACACATTTACTTTTCGTACTGTGCAATTTGAATGCGGAGTAGAGAAAAAAGAAAATAGACTGACTTTTGTATGTTAATACTGTAATGCATGGATATCAGCCTTAGCTTTCTCTGGTTCTGAGGACATCAACAATTAGAAGAGATTTTCCATTCAAAACACATAATTTATAGCAGGTAAAATATGATAAGATAAGAAAATGGTCAAAAATACATTTTAGAAATTAAGTTTGCTGATATTGTGGAACTTACACGCAGACTTTATTTACAAAAAAAAAGAAAAAAAAACTGTTCAAGTGAATAATAGTACAAAGGTAATAAAAACCTTTGTGTACCTTATTTAAAAATCTACACAACAGAAGGATTTGTTCTGGGGTCAGTCACAGCAGTTAAAATAAAGTTTCTGTAGAAGCACAGTGTACTTTATGAAGAGACATTGTAGAGTCGTGTCCATTGCAAAGTGCAAAACATGGCTTTCCAGCTAGTTGCAGGCTGGCGCTGACAGACCTGCAACTTCACCTTACAAATTCATAATAAACGTGTTATCTTTATAATGTTTAAAGAGAAATATTCACAAAAATACACATTATTTACACTGTAATACCAAACTTCTCAGATGTATGAAAGAAAGATCATAGCACCCAAATGTTCTCCAATGAGTCAGCCTATGTATTCCAACAGCCTGCATGTACTCCTTCTGTTACTCCTCGCCAAAATGGAGGAGACCCAAACATTTATCATGAAGAAATTATAAATAGGTGGTTGAAGCAGATACTGTGTAACAGCTCCAAATGTGAAATAGCAGGCTGAACCACATAATACGTAGAACTAAAACAGGAATTACTCTTTCACACCAATGGGCTTTTTTTTCCCTCCATGTTTTCCTTTCCGTTGCCTTTTCACACACACAAAATACACATTTATCCTTTTACTATACAGCTGAGCACAGCATTGTATCCAGGATTTAGGAGACATTGATTCCAGATGTACATTGCTTTGAGTTCTTATTAAGAATAAAAATACATTTAAGAAAAAAAAAATATATAACCAAAACATAAGGCTTTACATTTAATGAATTATGGTTTCTTGGAAACCATGGAGAACAAGAGATTGTTTTAACTCTCATTAAAACAGTCAGCTAAGTGACCAGCCGCTGCAATGAATTCAGTCTATAATACTGTTGTGTTTGCAGACCTAGGCGCTCACCAGGCCTTAAGAGATAATACAGTCATAACCTTCTTCTTGGAGAGACTCCTCTTGCTCTTGTCTTGACACATTCTCCTCATGTCTGCTGACGTTACAGCTGCTCGTGTCACTTTGAGGGCTGGCACTATGGCTGGTGGAGCTGCGGCTGTCCTCAGCTCTGGGGCTGGATTGCTCTGTGACCTTTGATATCACTATGGGCTGAAAAACTTCTGGTTGCACTTGCTCCACTGTCACTTCACTCAGTTTCTGAAGCTGAGGTTTTATTATATTGAGGAATGGCTTGTATCCAGGACTGCAGAATATATATATAAAATTACGGTCAGACAAGATGAGGCAAAAGGACGACTAGAAAACCTATAAAAGTAAAGTTTGACCTGTACACTGCTGTAGAATTTGATGGCGCTATATAAATAAATATGGATCATATAAAAAAACATGATAAAAGGGTAAATTAAGTTACTGCTACAGGAAAACTGTACACAAAACCAACAGGCCAGCCAGGGTGCAGTGTAAGATTATAACATTTATCAAACTATCACATCGACTTGTAGCACAAAGACTAGAACACTTGATATACTGGAATTCCCTTAAGATTTTGCAAGTGAACAGAGGGTGGGGGGCAATAGGTGAATGTTTACACTTACCAGTCATTGAGGGCCCAGGTATCTACAGCTTGTATTCCATTCTGAATGCCCTGTAACATCTCCTCTGCAACCTCAGGACATTGCAAAAAGTTCAGCACTTGGTTAATGATTGAAGAATCCCTAAGTATAAGACCAATGATCATGCACCACTCCAGGCAGCCTGCCTCCATGAAAACATGCAACAGGTAACTGTAGGTAGAAGAAATAACCTGCTTATTAAAATCTTTGAATCAGACGTCTAAAAACAGTAGTTATACGAAATACCTGTATACAAAACATATCAGAAAAATTTACTATGGAATTTCTAGTACTTCTACAGTCACTTATTTTACTTACCGAAGTTGGACTTGAGATTTGTGAGGTCCTTTGTTGGCCAACTCCATTGAAATGTGTTCTAGTTCTGACTGTGTCAGACTCAGGGTGGAAAAGTTCTCATCCACCATTGTCCAGTCTCCATCTAACATGGAACTTGTTTCAGTGAGGTCGGTGGCTGAACCAATGCTACATTCATCTCCTACAAGCACAGCAATTCAAAGAAAGAAAACAAATGTCAAACCGAGTGGGGTAATGGAATTTGATCCAACATTTCATTCTTGGAGACATAAAGCAGTATTCCTAGAATATGAACATCCAATACAAAACCCATAATGCTATAAATAAATGAATAAAAAAAAAAACTCAGTGTCAATTAAAAAATGGAGCTTAATACAGTTTGCTTTTATTTCTTTTTTTTTATAAGAAAAGAGACTTGTGGGGGCAACATTGACAGTCTTAGTTCAATAAATAAGTCCATACACATAACAGTGTGACTATATGTCCTCTGTGGTGGTGCTCTAATGATAAACAGCCATATGTTGAAATCTTCACGAGCATAAAACCAGTAGAAAAAGAATAAAGTTGGCACTCACCATCAGAATACTTAAATGTCTTCTCCTTTATTTCACGTCGTTAAAAAACACGTGATTTTCACAAGGAGAGGGTACACTGCAGGAAGCACATCTACGAGTTGCGCAATCCCTAGCCCTTCATCTTGCCTATCAGCATTCTGATGGCGAGCGCCAACTTTATTCTTTCATCGACAGAAGCCTCTCCTCAGGGCAAGACATATGAAAGCCGCATACAGTTTGCAAAACAAAACACATAAAAAAACTCCCAGACTATGAGAAATAAGATTCTTCTGTCAGATGAGGTGAAGATTGAACTTTTTGGTGTGAGTTCTAAGCGTTATGTGTGGAGAAAACCAGGCACTGCTCATCACCTGCCAAATATAATTCCAACAGTGGAAAATGGTGGCAGCATCGAGCTACGAGGGCGTTTTTATTAGCTGCAGGGACAGGACGATTGGTTGAAATTAAAGGAAAGATTTATGCGGCCAAGTTCAGAGATATTCGGGATGAAAACCTCTTCCAGAGTGCTCTGGACCTGAGGCTGGGGCGAAGGTTCACATTCCAGCAAGACAATGACTCGAAGCACAAAGCTATAATAACAAAAGCACAACAGCACCACCGGAGAGTAGAGAGGGGTCCGCCCCCAGACTTTAAATCTTCACGCCTCCTTGTCTGCCTCAATGTGTTTCAGAGGACTTTGAGACTTACAAACACTACCATAAAACACCAAGGAACTTTAAAAATAAGGGGACTCTCCCGTTCCTTTTTTACCTCGTGAGAAGTTTTAGAAAGAAAAGCAATATACGGGAGGGAACTAAACGGTGCTGTTGTGGTTTAGGGAAAGAAAATTTCCAGTACATAATTACCAATTACTCCCTCACCACAACAGCACCACCAAAGAGTAAAATAGGAAACACCACTAAGACAACAGAGGATAGAACTCTGCGACCAAAGGGGAGATCCTCCCACATTCAACCGATCGTGACAAAAGAAAGTGTGGGGAAAGGACCATGTACAGATCTGTTCTATTGAAACCTCTCTAAACTCTGTCCAAGATCTACAGCTACAGCTCTGGTGGAATGATCTTTTAGGGGAACCGCCAAAGTAGCTGCAGCGTATGCTGCTGAAATGGCTAATCTAGTCCATCTCGCTATTGTATTATAAGAGGCTTTCCCACCTTTATTCTTTCCACCATACAGAACAAAGAGGCTAATCTGACTTCCTCCAAGGGGCAATTCTATCTAGATACTGTAAGAGAGCCCACCTAACATCTACATTGTGAAATTCCATTTCTCCTTCTGAAAAGGGATTGGCACAAATGGAGGGAAGGACTACCTCTTGGGAGGGGGAACTCTTATACCACTTTAGGAAGAAAAGCTGCATCTGTTAGCAGAATTACCCAGTCTTCTAAAATTTTTGTGTAAGCAGGCTTAAAGGACAAAGTTGACAATTGGCCCACCAGTCTGGCTAAGGTTACTGCCACTAACACTACCTTAAGTGTAAGGGTTCTGATGGAAACATCATTTATAGGTTCAAACAGATGTTGTTTAAAATAATTTAATACTACTGTTAAATCTCAGGGAGGAACTGAATATTTTGAAGTTGGACATATACGAGATAGTGCCCCAAAACAAAAAAAACAGGGAACTGTTAAATAAAGATTCCCAAGGCAGAGACCGGCACCTTAAGGGTGGCTGGTTTTAGGCCCTTATCCAAACCCTATGGTAAGAAGTCTAGAATTTTAGCAATATTTGGGTGTTCCAAATCAAGATTAGGATCCTGACAAAAAGAAAAAAAAGATTTCCCAAAAATGTAGTATATTTTAGAAGTAATTGCCTTTCTACTTTTTTGTAAAGTTGAAATAACTTTGAAAGATGAAAGACTTGGCCCTGAGATAGGAGGACTGGAATGTTGGGAAAGATCCAAAATTGACAGTTCTCAGGACCGAGAACCAGGCTCTCTTTGGTCAGAAGGGAGTTATCAGTATTACTTTAGATCGGTCCTGTGTGATCTTTCTCAGAACTCTTGGCAATAATAACAGTGGAGGGAAGGCATAGGCTAGTCTGAACTACCACTTCCCACCCAGAGCCCAAGGCACATCCTGAGGGTTTAGAGAACAGAATCTTGGCACTTGTTTGGGGAAATCCAGATGTGGACCTATTCACCTCTCGTGACAGTAGAATCTGGTGATCTGCAAGATAACGTTTCTGTTGAGGCACCAATCCCCTTGGCCGGAATCAGTTCAGAAAACAGAGTGGCAGATTTCCTTTTTATAAGCACTGCCGAGATAGAAGTAAGATGGCGAACGTTAGGTACAGTAGACCTTGGCTCCTGGTTCCTACTTGATGATTAAAATAGGCTACCGTAGTGGAGTTATCTGACAGTATCTTTAAATTGGACCAAGATGTATCAGGAAGGGATGCTTTCAAAGGCCTAACTGATGCCAATTGCCTAAAATTTTAAGATCTACACATCATGGAATTAGCCTAGGGAACCTGGAATATATGGAATCTTTTAGATAAGCACCGCAACCCCAGGTACAAGCATCTGCAGGTAATACTATGGGATACTTTCGCTTTAGAGCTAGACCACAATTCAGATTCATGGTTGTCAACCACCAAGCAAGACTAGCATCCCTACCGTCCCAGCAACTTAGCATATGAAGCTGGAGGAGGCGAGAATGTAGTTGAGCCCATGGAACTGCCAGAAAAGCTGCAGTAAAAAGACTCAAGACTGAAATCAACTTTCTGATATAGGGCAAATTATTATTTAATAACTCCGGCATCACCCCCTGAATCTTCAGAACTTTCTCACGGGCAAGAAAAAAATTTGACAGAATATAGGAAGATACCTCCAAAAAATATTTAACTGCGACAGGTTGAGGGATGACTTTTGTAAATTTATTAACCAACCCAACTGACCCAGAATCTCCTGTACTCAATTGGGATGACACAGATTCTTCTGAATTTCCTTAAAAAAAATGTTTTCCAAAAAAAAAAAAAAAATCTGCAAGATAGGGGGACAAAAACTATGGTGTAATCGTATAAAAAAAGAAATTTCTACTTTTATTTTAGTGAATACCCTAGGAGCGATGGCTACTCCAAATTGCATATCCCTGAACTGTAGGTGTGTCACATATCCATTCAAAAGTACTGCTACCCTCTTTTCGAAAAGGATGAATAGGGATGGGATAATATGCGTCAGATAAATGGATTGACGCCACTGGACCTTTATTAGGACTGCCTTTAGAAGAACTTTGACTTCCATCTCTCGCGCCAAATGGGCCTGGGAAATAGCCATGCAAGTAATTTTAAACCTTCGTGGTGGGAAAGGAATGGAAGCTACAGTCCCTCACGGGTGACCCCTTGCACCCACTTAACATTGGATATCTTCTCCCACTCAGACTAGAAGCAGGAGAGAATACCCCCCCACACTCGGACCTGGCGTCATTGTTGATTAGATTTTTTTAGCATGATCTAGGGGATTATTAAATATGAAGCATCTTTGTCTCCTAGAAGATTTCCAGCCACTCTCTTTTCTATCCCTAGGCTTTTGATTGGCCACAAACCTCTTGAGAATGGAAAGGAGTACTTCCGAACCCTTGACCTCCAGGGAAGTCCTTCTTTCTGTGGTAACATCTGAAAGCAATTTCTCCCTCGGGGGAACCTTGTCTGATTTCTTCCTCCAATTGTGATTGCCACATAAAGAGGGACCTCGCCTCACATGTAGCCGCAACATAGGGCTTAACCCCTTAAGGACGCAGGGTTTTTTCGCTCATTTCTCGCTCTCCACCTTCAAAAATCCATAACTTTTTCATTTTTCCGTGTACAGAGCTGTGTGAGGGCTTATTTTGTGCATAACAAATTTAGTTTCCCGTGGGAAGCAGGAGAAAAATTCCAAATGTGGAAAAATTGCGTCACGTTCTTGTGGGGTCAGTTTTTACGACTTTCACTCTGCGCTCCAAATAACACCTCTACTTTATTCTTTGGTTTGGTACGATGGCGGTAATACCAAATTTATACAGGTCTTATTGCGTTTTAATACATTTTCAAAAATTAAACGAATGTGTACGAAAAAGGAGAAAAAAAAATTTGGCATCTTCTGACGCTAATAACTTTTTCATACTTTGGTGTACGGAGCTGTGTGAGGTGTAATTTTTGAGCCGATGGTTTCATTGCTACCATTTTGAGCACTGCGCAACATTTTGATCACTTTTCTTTACACTTTTTTATGTCATATGAAAAGGTGTAAAAGTTGCATTTCGGACATTTGGGCGCCATTTCTCGTCTGAGGTCACCGCCGGTTATAACAGCCACTGGCTCATTGTAACAAATATGCAGAAACCATTCAGGCCCGAGGCTGTTAGGGCAACAGATTGCTGCCCCCCCAATGACGTTCGGGGGAGCGACGATTGGAGGAAACATGCCGGCGCCCATGCTCCGCCACATTTAAAGTGCCGCTGGCAACTTTGCCGGTAGCAAAGAAAATGTTAAAGCCCATGATCGGTGCAAGCACCAACACTTTGGTAAGATCCAAGAGTGAAAAATGTACCTACCACTGCCAACATGTCTATTTTAGTGAATATTTGTATTACCCACTAAATAATTCTGGAGTATAGTTTCTGGGTTTTTTTTGCCATACTTGTGGAAGGAACTGTGTTCCAACAAAGTTTGACTCTGATAGTATAGAGTATGCAGCATTTGAACACACCGATTTCTTCTCAAAATATATTAATACAGTTTCCAAAGATCAATTTAAGGCAGAGATCACATTTAAGAATCTCTCAATTGTCATGTCTCAAAGAATGAGCACATATCCCACCCTAGACGTATCAAGAGAGCTAAGAGTTTCTTGTAGCCAATTTTTTAAAATTATCTCTTCTTAGAATTTTATGTCAACTGGTTACTGTGTAAAAAACGGAGGTAATTAATGTGTTGGGAAGAAGACAATCAGCATCCTTTCTTTTTTATACTTGCCTCACTCCTTGCGGTTTGCAGGTCCCCTACTAATGAACAATAAAACAGAGGTTGCAGCAACACCTAAGGTCTAAACACACCCGTGTCTAGTAATACTAGTCTGACTATCCATAATAGATGATCATAAATCCACCAGAAAACCTCTGCCTTTTTTCCTACCAAATGATGTGCAACATATGGCTGTGCGGCCTTATTGTTTTCTCAAATTCTGAGATTTCTGTCAACAGGTTTCTAGGCTGGATTCCTGTAAGGAAAGAATATATAAAATAACACTTCTATGTATACCTTTATTTAGTAAAGGAGAAAGGAGTGCATCCTGTGGGCTGTGTGACGAGACAGTGTCCATTTCTCGATGGGCAGCTCCAATACTTCCCATCCAAGTGTGACTTCGAGGAATGCTCGGAACCCCACTATCCACATCCAGAAAGTTATCAGTAGATTGGGATTTTAAGATCTGATCTCCAATTGCTGAAAATAGTCCAAATTATTTTGTTATATAAAAATTAAATATTAAAAATAACTTTATATACGCTTTACCTCAAGCAAATCAGTTATTGTCTGCAAGAATAATTTGACATTTCACTATGAAAAAATGTCAGCCAAATTTTCAAGGATTTTTGTATAGCAAGGTTTTGAAATCAAATACACCCAACATACCTGTCCTAAATTTGCCATTCTTAAATGGAGAGCTGATGGAAGAGGCTGGTATAACAGGAAAAGGCCAAAGAAAATCTTTATGAAGCTTCTTCAAGGCAGTCACAAAATCTTCAACACGTGCAGCCCGTGTGCGCTCTTTGCATAGCCAGCCTATAAGCTCAAACCCTAGCTGTGCAGAGAAACAGCCAAGGTCTTTTAGTCGGATTTCCTCCAGCAGTCTCCGGGCATGTCTCCACAACATCATGTCTATGTACATGTTCTCTGCACAATCACTATCTTTACTCCACCTAAAACAATGCACAGAAGTTACTCACAAAACCCAACCTCCTTGCAAATCATCAAAGCAACCTGACAGTTAAGCATATCCTCAATGCTATACATCCTTTTCAGAATGCTCCAAGGTCATATTACTGCAAAGTGTATCTCACCTCCTCAAAAATGTATTTACTGCAGGGGAATGTGTGGTCATTCCTGACAGGTTAGGAGGCTGGTAAAGCATCCACGATTTGTAATGCAAAAATATGGTAATTTTATTTTAAGAATCTTTGAGCTGATTAAAATAAGTTTTTCTCTTTCACTGTTAAATTGACAGGTCCTGCTATCGGCACGTCTGGTGGAAACCCTGGTCAAAGCTCAAGGAAACCCTGGTTTTGGAAATGCTGGCTTGCAATATGCAGGAGGGAGATATCTCATGTGTTATTGGGGGTGGGGGGTCCTTAAAGGGACCCGGCATTGCAAATATGCCTTTCTGCTTTTTCTAAGCATTTACATTACAATATTATTGTGTTCCTCTGTGTAGTCCCAGGGGATGGGTTTGGTTTGGATGCATTTCAAAAGACAACATTAGACTTGTCTGTGCTGGAGATTGCTCAGCTCTTGGTCCCCACCTTTGTGCTCCTGCACAGCTCCTCCCTCTCAGACTGATGTCAGCTCACCAGGCTGTACAGAAGCACAAAGGTGGGAGCCAAGAGCGGAGCAGTCTGCAGCACAGACAAGTCACATTTTGTTTTCTGAAATGCATCTAAACCAAAGCCCAACTACTCAGACTAAACAGAGGCTTCTGTTAGTGTGCAAGGTAAGTTCTAACACACAATAATATTGTAATGCAAACACTTAGGTTGCAGAAGCTCATTACAGCTGCATTGCAAATCTGCCTTTCTGCTTTCTCTGTCTTTAGTAAAAACGAGGTCCCTGGTGACAGGTTCCCTTTAAGTCATTTGCTATTATCCCTCTTCGTTTATGGATCAGTTATCAATGTAGAGCAAGTTTTTAAAAGGTTATTCTCACCGTTTGCCACCAGGGCCAGAAGGCATGCTAAGAGTTTTCTGAAGATTAAACTTTCCAACAGGAACATTCTCAGCACATTGCGACAAACTTATGCTGCGGTTTCTAAAGAATTCAAAACCACCAGTAGAGCTTGGCTCCTGTACAATACACAAATACAACATGAGGAAAAAAAAACAAAAACCCTGCATTTCAATAAATATATAGACTAGCCAATAACTCAAAATACCAGCCGTACCATTCGGTTCATATGGGTAGCATTCAGACACGTTCAATCAATGGGCAATACAGCCATAAATAGGACATGATCTATCTATAAATTTTTTTTTTAAAGTATTTCATTCCATATGCCCCAAAGAAGTCTATGGGGATGTTTAAAATCTGTGTTGCATACTGGCGCATACAGTTGTGAACCGTATGATGCTGTATATAGTTGCAGTATCCAGGGAGACCAGAACCAGTGGGAGGTGCATTCTGCTAGCCAGCTACCATTTGCCAGACCACTGTATTTTATACAGATACAGTGACACACGGTTGAAAAATATCACACATACAGATTCATACGGAAAAAATACAGGGCTGCATAAATCATATGTTTGTGTTAAAGAGGCCTTACTGGGAGACTGCAGCTGCTAATGATCACAAAATGCTAAGGAACACTTCAACCTGCCTGAATGTCCAGGTCAATATATACAGTTGAGGAGAAGCACCAAGCCTGCCACAGGAGCGACAAAGCCTCATTATTATAATTTTAACAGTTTTAACAGTTTTTTTCAGCAAAACCACTCAGCTCAGTGATTAAACAAGACATGTTTCTGCATCAGTGTAGCTACGGTCGGAAAGTAAGAGTTCTCCTTACGGAGACTATCAATTAACGCCACCATGTAGGCGTGAGGAGTCATATAGCCATTGATGCTCCACTAGGGGGATTCTGGGAAAATATGCAAAGTTTTTCTGGATGGGATAAGGAAAACCACGCGTCTTCTAGCTACCTTGTAAGGCAGCTAGCCTGACATCAAGCATGACCTACAAGAGGCCTTCTGACATGATGCAGGAATAAAACCAAACCAGTCCTTACCAGATGGCATCTTGTAGGTCATGCTTGATGTCAAAGGAGCTGCCTTACAAGGTAGCTAGAAGAGGTGTTTTCCTTATCCCATCCTGGAAAACTTTGCATATTTTCTCAGTGCAGCTACAGCATTCTCAAGGTATGTTTGGTTCATAATGTATGAAATAAAATGGCAGCTTTCCTTTAAATGAAAATATCTTTCAGCTTTACACATCATGGCACCTAGAAACACAATTGTCCTTTTAAAGAGTCTTCATGACATAGAACTGGAGATATCCACCGTAAAGTTATAGTTGGGAATTGAGAGCTATATTTAAAAATCACTTTTTAACTTCAACTTTAAGTAAACAGTAGATATCTCAGATTCTGTTTCCCCTATAAATACATCCCTGATAGGATATTAAAGGGGATTTTCCTTGTGTTTGTAGGTGTCACAGTTCAGGAGATGTGATCGTTTAAAGTAAGACACTGTCATGACGTATATATACACATGTCCTATATACCCAGAGCATGTGCAAATAGGTCGTGAAGGAGTTACAGTTTAAATCTCCCCAACAATGTAAGCGTATATTCTCTTTCATGGATTTAGGTGTGACATAAGTACTTTGGTTTCCAGGGAATTATTGTACATACCTGCGAAGTAGGAGTAGCTGGAGGTGTCTCACATTCTCCAGATCCAATTGCCTTCAGAAAGCGTATCATGTGTCGGCAAAGATCCCACTTGCCCTGCTCCAGGGCAGTGTTGAACAATAGAGTTGCATGCTGTCTGCTTACTGCTGCTGCCTCCATGTTCTGTAACAAGACATAGACAGTGCTCCAATGCTTAAAAGGGGGGAAGGAGTTAAAAGTAAACGACAGAAAAGTCATTTTTACATGATGACAGGTACCAATAGCCTCTGGTATACTGATTTCAAATATTCCTTTGTGGTGCGTCTGAATAATTGCAGGGCTTTTTAATGGTTTCTTTAACATTACCTGGCTCCCTGCCAGAGAGTGTGTGAGTGTGTGAGTTTATATGGCACAAGTCGTCTTCTCCTCCCATCATCCTCACTCATTGCTCACCCCCTCCCTCGCTTACAGCCTCCTCAGCCTCACTTCCACAAGTAATTCTCATATGTACTGCAACCCCTCCCCTCCCCAGGACTTACCCCTCATTGCTGGCAGGGAGCCAGGTGATGTTAAAGAAACGATTAAAATCTGTGGAATAATTCAGATTATTTACAAAATGCCTTTGTCTTGCAACCTGCCGGAAGCTATTGGAACCAGTCATCATGTAAAAATTACCTTCCTGACGACATCTACCACCAGATTTACTTGTGGTAGACTGTCCCACTGTCATGCTTGTTACCTTGGGGGACTTCTGCATTGGTTTTCTACTCCTTTGCAAGGTCGGTTTGTACAAGAAAACAAGTTCATAAAAATATGGTAATGAGCCGGAGGTAATAAATTATGCATGCCCACTTAATAAAAATTCATATATTATCCCTACCGCAAGCATAACAGACAGCCGGTGAAGTCTGCAAGTCTCGCGCATATGCAGTAGCACTTTTCTTGCAGAGCCGGCTGGAGACCCGCCGGGTTTCCATGCACAGCTGCACTGGTCTTCGGTCAGCTGGCCACAAAAAGTGCTATCCCGCTTGTGCGAAACTTCCGGACAGCCGGGTGACATTACTGGCTGCCTGCTGCGCTTGAGGGAGGGACATATGAATTTTTATTACAGAGCATGCATAATCTGTTTGCGGCAGGAAGCGCTTGGCGGACTTATTCCTGAGCATCTCTGGCTCATTACCATATTTTTATAAAGTCGTTTTCTTGGACAAAAGGACCTTACAAAGGATCAGAAAACCGATGCAGATGACCCCGTAAGGGATCGACAGTCTACAACTAGTAAATTTGGTGGTAGATGTCCCTGAAGGGGAGGGCTGGGGTTAGGTTGCAACAATGATGATATCTTGATGTAATGCAATTTGATTATTTGTGTATCTAAAATAAAAAAAAAAAAAAAAAAAAAGACTAAAAAGGGAAAAAAAGGAAATATAAGACCCAATTTCTATAGAATTTCATTTATATATGCGGAATAAAAATAATTATAAATATGCAGGTAGTGTGGCACGCAGACCTACCTGGAGGATGATGAGATAAGAGGCAGCTGTGTCAAGGTCCTGAGCCATTAGGCACTCTTCAAACAAGTCCTTTGGGTTGCCTACAGCAGCAAACAGGTAATTCCAAAGAGCATACTCTGTCTTCCGAGCACAATGCACAACTGTCTGAAGAAAGAGCGGGAATTCTGTGATGAATTTAGCTACGGTAGGAAGCAGTGGGTCAGGAATGGGTTCCCGTGAGGTAGCTTCTTCTTCCAATACTTCATGAAGCATGAGTTCTAGCACATGTGGGAAATAAGGTAAAGAGGCACACGAGTGGGCTAAGAGCAACGCTTGCTCTCCTAAGTTCCTGACTAACAGTTGTCTTAGGATATGGTGGAGGTAGATCTGTGAGGTCCTCTCTACAATACAGTAAGGGAACTGGACCTCCAAATGTTCACCAGGAGATCCAAGGTTGTTCAAGCAGTCATAAGCCACAGTTTCATTAATAGCTCCAAGAACCAGAGCATCTTCAAACAGGACTGCAAGTGGGTAGATGTTGATGTGAAAAGGCAGCATTATCCGTCTGGATAGGAAGGAATGTGGTTTACGATGATCCCTGGGAAACAGGGGAAGCCAAACCTTCATGCCTGCTCCGCCACAGCTAAGCCATAGTGCCTCCAGCAGATGGCGTTTTTGCTTGTTGGCCCGACAGGTACTCCAGACATTTTCCACTGACTGTGCAAGGACCACCGGAGCACAAAACGGCAGCTTAAATAAAGCACAAATCATTAAGAACATGTAAGTCTTTAATTTAGGACAAGTCTGCTGATATTTTAGCAAACAAATTTACATTTAATATTGTGGGAGAAAAAAAATTATTTAAAATAGGAACTGCTGCCAGAAGGCCTTCATTTGATGAATGATAAAAGAAACAATCTGTAACTCTTATTTACACTATGGAAAAGTATTCCTTAAAACTTAAAAGGAAAACCACCACTTGGGTAGTTATTATTTAACCCCTTCCCGCCGCAGCCCTTTTTCATTTTTGTGTTTTCATTTTTCACTCTCCACATTCAAAAATCTGTAACTTTTTTATTTTTCCATGTACAGAGCTGTGGTATTTAATATTCCATGCCGTGTGCTGGGAAGCAGGAAAAAAATTCCAAATGCAGTGAAATAGGACAAAAAAACACATTTGTGCGTATTCTTGGGTTGGATTTATGGATTTCACTGTGCGCCCAAAATGACATGTCTACTTTATCTTGGGTTGGTATGATTAAGGGATAAACAAATTTAATAGGTTTATAATGTTTTCATACATTTAAAAGAATATTAAAACCCCTGCACAAGATTTTGCCATCTTCTGGCGCTAATAAACTTTTCATACTTTGGTGTATGGAGCTGTGGGTGGTCCCGTTTTTGGGGGTTTGATGACGTTTACAATGTTATAATTTTAGGACGTACGAATTTTTGATCACTTTTATAGAATTTGAATTTTTACTTTGGGCGTGATTTCCGTTACGGGGTTAAACACAGTGAAAAACCGTTATCATATTTGATAGATAGGCATTTTCGGACACTGCGATCCATGGCTTTATGATTTTATGTTGATTTAGTTATATCAGTTCTAGGGAAGGGGGGGATATTGAATTTTTAGGGTTTTTTATTATAATTTTTTACTTTTTTTATTTTTATTGTACTATTTTTAAGACTCCTAGGGTACTTTAACTTAGGGTGTCTGTACGATCTATCATATACTGCCATACTACAGTGTGGCGTATAGTGGATTTTACTACTCATACTTACCATGTGCTGATAGCACATTGTAATGAATGGGTTAACCCGAAGTAGCTTTCAGGTCTTCGTGAGACCCAAAGCTCCATGGCGAGGATGCGCTCCCCGAGACGTCACGGGGAGCCGCCATCTTTTTGAAGCCATCGGCACCTTTGCCGGCGGCGATCAGCAGGAGAATATGCAATATGCAGCAAAGACTTACCGGCTATGGAGAAGGCTTGGCCCGCGAGCCCTCTCCATGCACCGGGACCCGACATGTGACGTACTATTACGTCACATGTCGGTAAGGGGTTAAACTAAATATACTCATGGGTCAGGCTATACTTCTCTATGACGGAACATATTTTCATTAGGCTTTAAATGCCAGTATCACAGAGGGAAAAAAACGACTTTTAAAAATATAATAATTAGCACCAGTGGTCCTGTGCCGGGCAACCCGGTGCTCCATCTCCCAATTATGCACGCCTCCTACCCTTCTGCCCCAGAGCCGGAGACATTATCCTGGCAGTGGGGTGGGAGGAAGCTTTTGTAAATTAAAGCCCAGAGGTGTGCATTATTAGGAGAGGAAGGAATGCCCACCAGCCTTTGTTATGTGAACAGGAGCACCCGGCGCTAATTAGCATATTTTTTAAAAGTTGTTTTTCTCTGTCATTTAAAGCCTAATAAAAACATCTTATGTTATATAGAAGTAAATCCCGACCCATGAGTATATATAGTTTAAATCATGACTACCCAAGTGGTAGTTTTCCTTTAAAGAGATATGTGAATGGCAGTATTTTTTAAAATGAGTCCATGTGTTGTTTTCCAAGACAGCTCTTTATTAAAGAAAAATTGTTCGTATGAAACAGCTCTCAATCTTTTCTAAATTTGTCCGTCCTGTTCAGAAGGTGACAAGTGCTCTAAGGTCTGTAGGGGGTAGAGCAGCAAGTCACAAAACCTATGTCTTCACTGGCCAGCTCTAAAACCATTACGTATTACAGAAAGAAGCTGCAGAGGTAAATGCAGTCAACAAATAAAAATGTCCCGATTGTCCTTTCTGTACTATCAATTTATGCAGAAGTCTGTAGGGAGGTTAGGTGCACTTAAAGTTGCCCTCTCACCAGTTTTCGCTGTTGGGAGTTGGCTTCTTTATCACGGATTTGAGGACCTGACCGATCCCTCTGTAACATTATTAGCTGACCTGCTAGGTTCAACATAATGCTTTCTGCATCACACGCCTAAAAGGAAAAAAAAAAGATATATAAACTATTTCAAAACAGTTATTTAGAGATTAGTCTTAGCACCACAAAAACCTCTACACTTTCAAAAACTAACAAAAGCGCGTGAAGCGTAGAGCTTATTTTGGCTATGGTAATACTGCACCTGTTGTGGCATTTTGAGCGAGATGCCAGTCTCTGTCCTCACAGACGTTAGAGTGACGGATACAACAAGTGAAGGATGAGGAATGTACCGAGACATAGACACTTCCTGAAGCACTTGTAAACAGACGGAAGGATGTGGACTGCAGGAAAGAAGTGAAAGAATTAAAGGGGTTGGCCACTTTACCTCAACTTTTTGTAATGTGTGTAAGTGTGGGGGGCAGGATATTTGTCAATTTAAACATTATACATCTATTTAAAGTGAACCCTTCTGTCTTTTACCTCATCAGCCAGACATATCTAACTATAAAATGGCTACAAGTGGAGGGTCACGTGATCTCTATCTGCCATGCCAGAGCCTTATGATAGTATACTGAAAACTATTCATAAGGTCCTGGCAGGGCAGTTGTTCATGGACAGATAGAGATCACACAACGCTCCATGACATGAGGTAAAGTGGGCAACCGCTTTAATTGTGCTAAAAAAGAATTAAGATTAACCATGGCATAAACTTATATTAATATTCTTGCATATTATATATCACTTTGCCTTAACCCTTAATGATACAGCCAATTTTCTTTTACATCCAAATTTTTTTATACAATATTTACATATTGTACTAAAAAGTAAGACCATTTATTATCCTACGAAGCTAACAATCTGGCAAAAGACAAAGACAGAAAAGGAAATCAAATCACTTATACTGAGCATTTGTGAGCCAAGCTCACTTACCGTTCTGCGTATTCTCACTGAAACTGACGATACTTTTCTCTTTATAGGCCACAATCCCTTTTCTCAGCGCTCCAGTCAGCCTTGGGCGCGCCGCTGCTTTCCATAACACAGAGTGCAAGCACCACTGTTATGGCGCTCGGTCTTTACATAATTCTGCACACCTCTTGTGTGCATAAGCATATACTCCTCCCTTCCAGCAGCATGATGTTGCTAATAAATTTGCTGATGTCATTGGCTGCCAGGACAAAGAAGAGTATATGCTTATGCACACAGGAGGTGTGAAGAATTATACAAAAACACAGCGCTGAGCGCCATAGCAGTGGTGCTCTTTTTTTATGGAGAGCAGCGGCGTGCCCAAGCCTGACTCGTTTAAAACTCCTTTTCCTAAGAAAAGAGATTGTGGCCTGTACAAAAGAAAAAGTTTCAGTGAGAAAACGCCTTACTTAGCTCACAAATGCTCAGTAAAAGTGGTTGATTCTCTTTAAATAACTCACCCTTCAGATTTCCTTTCAATACTGTAGAGGCAGAAAGAACAGTCGGCCCGAAAAATAATCATCATGTCTCTGAATACACTAAGAAGCAGTGTCTCTGGCTGCACTTTAGTCACATGTGCAAATGCATTGTCTAGGTTGGATGTACGAAGATAAAGCCTTAGCTGAAAGGGAAAACGGAACAGCAAGTTAAAAATGTTGCTATGCAAACATTTTCACAATGAAAAAGAAAAATAGACATATGAAGCAATTAACCTGCAGATTTGTAAAACGTACTTACCTCCTCTTGGCGATCGTTTAAATTATAACATGCTAGGACAATGAAGTCATTCCACCAAGCTAGGCCTCCCGTTACCATCATGTTCTGTTCCTAAAAACATATAGGATAAGGTATTGCTATCAGATTTACCACTTAAAAATGATGAAAACCACCTGCTGCCTAGCACAGATGCTTAGACTATAATTCCCATGATGACTTCTAGAATAGCCGTAGGAGAAGAGTGTGATGTTGGGAAAAAGTGTTGTACTTTGCTATGTTGTTAACCAGCTTGCTCACCTTCCCCGTCTTCCAGCATAGTAAGAGTAACATTTTCCATTTTCCTCATTGTACCCCCAATTAGCTGTTCACCCCCCCCCCCACAAATCCAATGCAGACCAAAGCTAAAGACTATGTTAGCTACTGTTTCTGAAGTATTTACCCTTTCTCTACATCATGCTGCATTATGTCATTTGTCATCTGAGCAGCCAAGAGTCAAAATAAAAACAAATTTTTGAGCAGCCATGTAGAAGGGCGAGCTCCTGAAATAGTGATCCCTACTGATAGAAAGCGCATATACACATTGATGCAGCTTGTTTCACCAAATGTTCGTTTATTTATTAAAGAAGTGTGCTGATTACTTACTTGAGTAATGTTTCCAAACAACTTCCATTTCTTGGTTAGCAAAGAGTAGTGAGCAAATCCACATTTTCCAGAAACTGCAACGTTTTGGCCAATCTTGTCAATAGCTGAATACTGTAAAATTGAATAAAATACATCCATTAGCTTTTATTAGAAAACAGAGGATAAAAGTTATTCCACACTGCAATTTTTCAAATCTCTAAGTGACAAAAACAAGTGACTTGTCTGTGCTGAAGACTGTTCAGCTCTTGGCTCCCACCTTTGTGCTCCTGCAAAGAGCAGAGCATCCTGCAGCATAGACAAGTCACATGTTTTTTTTTAAATGCATCCAAACCAAAGCCCAACCCATAGGACTACACAGAGGATTTTGTAAGGTTTGTTATAGCACACAATTATATTGTAATGCAAATGCTCAGAGAAAGCAGAAAATCAGATTTGCAATTCAGGTGTGATGGGCTTCTGTAAATGGTCTTTAATGAAAATAAGGTCCCTGGTGACAGGTTCCCTTTAAACTGGAGCTCTCTTTGAAGTGAGCTGCTCACCAACCCCTCCACTCCAATCATGGTTGAGGGGTCTCATGGCATGGGCATAGGTAAGAGATTGGGGAACAGTTCAATACAAAGAGCTTCTGTCAAAGAAGCTGTTTTCACTCTCAAAATGTACATTACTAGTAAAAATAAAACAATAATTCAACTACATAATGGACATAATGCCAAACATAGAAAATGTTCTGCTTGCATGGGTTGGTGTAAGTTTTTGAACAAACCTGCCACCTCCTGGTTTCAGGAGGGGAAGATTTAAAAAAAAAAAAAAAATGTTGGTGTTTAGACTTCACAGTATTTTGCGCCAGATAAGTCATGCTGGATTATGTATCTGGGTAGTTTAGAACTGTGGAATTGTACTTTAAACAACGATTAGGTAGTATAGTTACTGACTGAATTTATGTTCTTATGCCCTTGTTTTTAACTCCTATGGAGCCTGGAGCCCCTCATGCTCATTTGCATCATTTTAAAAGTCTGTTTTTTGTAAAAACCAAAGCATAAGAAGCCGAAGAGCAGATCCTGCCAGAGAGGGCACACACCAGTATGTCAGTGTGCTTGGTTTACAATCCTTGATCTGGTGATAGATGTCCTTTGAATGCAAATTTCTCTGGATCCCTGGCACCTAGAAACACAATTTTAGATTAATTTATTAGATTCTCTTTCAGAGAAAAAAATCCCAAGCCTAGGTGCCAGGTATCCAAAACTATGGATCCTGGAATAGAGGAAGGATCTCATACATCCTTGGCTATATAGGTGCCACCCTGTACGTACGAGATGAAAAAGGTAAGGAAAGCAATATTCCAAAATATCTTATAGAAGAAAAGAGGGGCAGTACTCAACTTTAATGCACCACCCCCAAATGGGGATGGAAAGTCTATGACAAGAGAACCAGGTGGCGCCCAAATATATCAATCTACATTGCGGTAAGTCACAGTAAGAAAAGAAACAATGTTACTCACAATCTTCCTTTATTTCTATCCTTTAAACAGACAGGTGGCCACATGAGGGATCTGGGAGCATGGCGGTTTTTTAACATCTGTAAAAACCTGTTTGCTCGCAGATCTCTCCTGTCTCTTTAAATGACCTTTATAAAGCCTGCCACATTTCACAAGCCTTTTGTTTTCTCCTAGCTTTCAAAGTATATAGGAATGCCCCAAGGAAAACAGTCAAGTATACGTTACGTTTACCATTTGGTGTGCACATTGAAACTTTATTGCATCAAATGGTAGGGAAAATCTTTATAGAATCTTTTAAGAAATCGGGAACACAAAGTTTAAAAATTTTACAACTAATGTCTTAGCAAATAAATGACTTACCCTAATGGGCCAATTGCTCTCAAGGTATGTGCTCTGTATCTAAAGGAAAAAGAAAAAGACAAAAGAAAAAGATATTACGATATTGCAATTAAACAGAGATCCATCCACATGACATAAACATGTTACACGTATACATGTAAAATCACCTGTGTAATAAGTAAGGGCAACACGGGCAACTACGATTGTTGTAAAAAATGGCAAAACATAATGTAACAATAAATTTATGAAAATAAACTACTACATCATTTGAAAAAGACAGCAATGCAATTAATTAGTCTTTTTTAAAATATATATACACAGAGGGATCTGTAGCAAGTTACATTCCTACCTGTAAGTGATATTTGTCTGTTTACTTATTTATAGTGGAAAGGTTTCACTTCAGAGTAGAGATTACAGAGGTCAATGGCATTAATAATTCAAGGCATGCAGCAGTCATCTGAGAGGTGGAGATATAGTAATGTACAAAGCATGGCCAAGACTCCAGCCATGATACTCCACTGGTAATTTGTGATTTAATTCCGTATATTAAAAAAATGGGGAGATTTGTAAAGAATAGCTTAACATAAAAGCTTTGAAGCCCAATACTTTTGAGTTAGATTGTGAGCCCCATGGGGACAGGGACCAATTTGGCTAGCTTTGTGCAGCGCTGCATAATCTGTGTGCGCTATATAAAGAATTATTATTATAATATTCGTAGGCTACTGAAAAATGACAGTCAGGGAATGCAAACAATAGACACGTTTAAAATGGCATAAAAAATGATAGATCTTTTTTCTGCGACGTAAGCAGAAGGGGTATTCCAGGGATCAGCATAATTACTATACAAATGGGTACTCAAAATATAAGCTAATGTGATAAGCATAATGTCTCCAGTCCTGGGGGTGGACTAGGAGATCGTAGATATACAGGCTGGCATTATGTTCGCCTAACGAAAAATCAGGCGTTACACCTCCAGAGTACTTACTTCTGCAAGGTAATTTATGTGACATTCATTACTGAGACACACACGTATTTTTTTGCACATGACACTTTAGTGCGGTTTTGTGTGTTTTGGAATAAAAGATATGTTTTAACACAATTATCACTCAAAAAGACCCCTATTATGCTATTTTTCAAGAAATTATAGAGTCAACTAAAATACATTTTTGAGGCTTCTTCAGTCCTGACATGATTAATACATCTAGGACTGTAGAGTGATGTCATGAGCAAGTGACTGATCACATGCTTCATCAATGTAAGGTCCTTAAACCTGTTGATGCTGCCGGTTAGGAAGAAAAGTTTTCTTAATATTGACCCTGGGACAAGGTGCATCTAAATGATGTGTATGATTGCATAATTGCATAAACCTTTTGAATAGGAGAGGAGCACTCATGTTCAGAGATATTTCAAGTTCCCTATAGTTTATGGTTTCCTTTTAGAGTACAATTTGGTTTGTGAGAGCCTGTGGCCTGCATCCCACATTACATTGTAACTAGAATTACCCAAATACAGACAGTCCCTGGGTTACTTACAAGATAGGTTCTAAACCCCTTCACGCTCTGCGACAGATATATCCCCCTGTATAGCTATGAAGGGTGTGTGAAGAGGGCTCACGGGCTGAGCCCTCTTCATACAGAGATGGGCTTTGCTGCATATTGCAGCAAAGAACCATCGTTATCACCCGCGGTCGGTGCTTGCACCGATAGCAGGTGTTAACCTCTTCTTTGCCGCCGGCAAAGTCGCAGCCGGGACTTAAAACGTGGCGCCCCCCTGGTTACCTCCAATCGTCGATCCTCCGAACGTCATCGGTTGCCATGACCCTCGGTTGCCATGACCCAAGGCTGAATGAAGGCTTTGTTAGACCCAAGGCTGAATGGTTTCTGCATATTTGTTACAATGATCCAGTGGCTCATTGTAATGAATCACATGCAAAAATTCCATACACTGCAATACAGTTGTATTGCAGTATATGGTAGGAAGGATCTGACCCTAGAGGGTCTAAGAAATTGTGAAGAAAGAAAAAAAAAAAAAAAAAAAAAAAGTTTAAAAAATTAATAAAATATAAAAAATTCAAATCACCCCCCTTTTCCCTAGAACTGATATAAAATATAATAAACAGTAGAAATAAAAAACACATTAGGTATTGCCACATCCCAAAATGCCCGATCTATCAAAATATAAAAAGGTTACAACCGGCGGTGAACTCCGAGACAGGAAATGCTGGCCAAATGTCCGAAATTCGACTTTTACACCTTTTTACATGACATCAAAAATGTAATGAAAAGTGATCAAAATGTCGCACAGTCCTCAAAATGTTAGCAATGAAAAACATCGTCACACCAAAGTATGGAAAAGTTATTAGCTTGAGAAGATGGTAAAATTTTTTCCCCCTTTTTTGCAATCGTACCGAACCAAAGAATAAATTAGAGGTGTTATTTGGAGCGCAGAGTGAAAGTCGTAAAAACTGAGCCCACAAGAACGTGACGTGATGCACATGCGTTTTATTTTTCAATTTTTCCACATTGGGAATTTTTTTCCTGCTTCCTAGTATACGGCATATAAATAAATAAATAACATTACGGGAAAGTAAAATTTGTTACACCCAAAATAAGCCCTCACACAGCTCTGTACACGGAAAAAAGGAAAAAGTTATGGATTTTTGAAGGTGGAGAGTGAGAAATAAGCAAAAAAAAAAAAAAAAACAGCGTCCTTAAGGGGTTAAGCTTTGTACTTTAAAGTTGCAATTATAAAATATACATGTTTTGACTTGCATACAAATTCAACTAGACAAAAAAAAAAAATGTCCCAGTGACAATTGGGTTTTCAAAATTTTGCGCTGACAAGGGCCCAATTTAAAAAAAAAAAAAAAAAAGAAAAGTAAGCGAAACAATACTAAATGCCAAATTGTTCATAAAATTGGACAAGTTTTGTACCACCCTACAGTTCCTTTGTCCCTGTACAGGCTAATGGAGGGCTATGCCACAGATGCATGGGAAGACACATTCTATGCAGATGACCAAATAAACCATCAACAGAACTAGCACCTGGGCAGTAAGTATTGTGATCGCTCATGAAGGAATAAATATAGAGTTAGGCCAAATTCAGACACACATGTGCCCGCCGTACTGTAGCACGGTGGGTACACGGCGGCGCTGGGGAGAGGAGGAGGGGGTGAGCGCCACGCACCTCGTCCCTCTCCACAGAGAAACATGGAACACAGCGCCGTATTCCCGGGAAGAAAGAGCTTCTGAACAATCATAACGTGTTGGGCAAATGTTCAAAAGATAAAAATAGCAAAGATATCTCTATGTAAATACACATCATCAGTTTGCTTGAATCTCAATTCTATGGCTGAATTTTTGCATTCCTCCCATTCAACTGGTTTTATAAAGTTTTAGCCTAATACAATGTTCTGACGCAACCGCTATTAAATGGCAACAACAGCACTAAAAAACCCCAGTGCAATGCAAACTCTTTTATAACAAGCTTTCAGTTCTAGAAAAAGGCTTTTTATCACACTAAAAGCATAGTCATGAGTCATGAAAAGACCCTGTGGTGATGCTGGAAAACTGCAAACTACCTATAAACAGCACTGCAAAACATTAAGAAGGAAGCTCTGAAAAACTGCTGACACATCACTGAAATGTCCAACACCATGTTACACTTTTCTCAAAACAGGTTCCTCTTAATCTGGGGTAGGTTCAAATGGTGTATATTTAGCTACGGTACAGCATGTGTCCAAGAGATCAGCCCCTCTTTATTCTCTTATATTATTATCCTTATTAAAGCAGAATACCTGTACAACGTGCCAGTGTCTGTGTCCCAGTAAAGTGCTTAAGCCCTGAGAACCTAGATTTCCTGCGGGGAACTGACTTCTGTCACGTATAGACTTGTGCTCTGGATGTGATGAAGAGCCTCTAACATGCTGAGTTGCATCCCCGCAGTTCAAGTACAAGCGATCTTCTCCTTGAAGCAATACTTGCTCTTGGTTGCTCTGCAGGAAAATAATACAGATTTTTGTTAATCCCCATTTTCTTATAATCATTCATAAAAAGTATTCAGTACAAAATGTGCCGCTTCTACACATGTAAAAGTTTAGTTTTAGCATTGGACCCCTGTAAAAACTAAGAACTACTTCTTATTAATGTATATAGTCTGGGTGTAACACTGGGTCATTTGATAGAGCTTCCTTCCTTATCTTCCCCTTCTTCTCTGGGCATAAAAAGTGAATTAGAGGCTACTGAAGTGATCCTGACAGATAACCCCAGTCTATGTCACAGCGAATCAGGCTAAAAGTGAACCCTGCTGCTCCTTGAGATTTTTAGTTATAGGAACACTTGTATACTTTTATATATTGTTTGTACAAAATCCACGCAATGGCCAAGGATAAAACATCAGTTAGGTAGGCAATGAAGCAAATCGAGAGATTATATTGTGAATGAGAGAACAAAGAACAACTTTAGTAAGTTGAGCACAATATAATTTAATACAATACATTGCAGAAAAATTAATTTTTGTGGCATGTCACTCAGATCACTTACCATACATGGATTCACGGTGAGCGCACTCTTAATAAACTGAAATTGGAGTATTCCAGACTGCTTAGGTACAGTTATGTCACTTGCAGCATGTCCAGTGCTCTCTGATGCAATTGCCCATAAGTGGTAGCCTTCAGGTCCCCAGCTCTTAAACAGAGAGAGAAATTTCTGTTTACACTTGGTACCAAGAGATCGGAAGCAGTACAATACTATCACATATCATCTAAACTTCTAGGCTCTGATTAGTAATCACTACCTGTGTAATATGGAGAAACAGGTACCGTATATACTCGAGTATAAGCCGAGGCCCCTAATTTTACCACAAAAACCTGGTAAAACTTATATTTTTTTTACTCGAGTATAAGCAGAGTTTGGGTTTTCAGCACATTTTTTTGTGCTGAAAAACTAGGCTTATACTCAAATATATATGGTACTTTATGAAGTGGAAAGCCAACCCAGTAGTATGCAGTGAAAAGGGGCTAAAGTGTACCGGTTTTGTTTGCATTTATGCAGTGGCTGAGATAAGTATTGAATATGTGACTAATTTTCGAAGTGGATATATTTATAAAGGTGCTATTGACAGAAGTTTGTAACAACCCAGCTAATGCTTCTTTTGTGTGTCACAAATGAAGCATTAGCTGGGTTGTTACAAACTTCTGTCAATAGCACCTTGGTAATGAAACCTTTTTATTAGACAAGTAGAACCAGCTGATACTTATCATGTGGCCGAATTGTTTTCTAAATGGTATGCTTTATTACTCCCTCACCCATTATGCTGGTTCTACCCCCTCCTTCTTTCATTCTAATATAATCTAATTATTGTATAGTAAACTTGAGGGGGTTTGAAGGTGTGTACAGATCATCTGGTGAGAATTTCATGTCAGTACCTTTAGAAATATATGGCTTTGCATTGGTTATGTTTTTAATACACAGAAACAGAGAAAATAATTAATAAACTCAAACATTGTATGAACATAAAGCAATTCTGAACTAAATAACATTAAGGCTCGTTCACCAAAGGGAAAAAAAAAACAAACAAAAAAAACACAGAAGTGAGATGCAAACTAATAAATGATGCTTACTAACCATTGAGCTGATTTTCAAAGTCTCTTTCTTTGTGCCATCTGCTCTGTAACTAAAAATACAGGAATTTAATAATTAAATGTAATCCAGCCCGGAGATAAATTTACAAAACTGTCCCAAATTGCATACTAATTTAACAAATTTATACTAATTCAACTTAAAAGTAAACCTGTCACTGGGAATGTTATTTTTAGCTGGTGACAGGTTCCAAAAGTCTATGCTATGTGCATTAAAAAATGCCTTTGTCAGCATTCTGAATCATTTCAGAAGCTTATAATTGTATGATTTACATCACCTAGCTCCCTGCCAGCAGCATGTGGCGAGTACCGGGGGATGTGGCAGTGTGCCTATATCTTTTCATGCATTCTTCCACTTCTCCACACCATCCCCCCCGCTCGTTGAATGCACACAAGGGGGAGCTACACGAGTTTGGAGGAGAGAAGACGGACACACCCTGCAGCTGCCTCCTCCCCAGGACTCACCACATGCTGCTGGCAGGGAGCTGGGTAAACTTATACTGAGACAATGCATCATTCTGGATGCTAAAACTAAGCTAATTAAGCACTCTATTGTTAGATGGGTGGTTTTGGACGGGAGCAAACAGCCTGGCTCTGCCTATTCGACAGTGGAGATTTAATCACATTCTTAGAAGAGAAACCATTCATAGAGTTGGTGTTGCTAAAAGAGATGCAAGGTCCTCCTAAAGCAGATGCTTGGCCTTTTTGCAACTAGAGAACAGCAGACATTTGTTGATTTCCACATCATTTAATAAGTACTTGTAGAGGCAAATATAATAGGTGAGCTTAGGTAAGTGGCAGCATAGAAATAAGCATGTGAACACTTACGCAAAGTCTCCTCCAAGAGTACAAATGAGATGTGCCCCAAATACACTCCACAGGGAAAGTCCTCCACATTCCCAAGTCACCATGACAACGCTGTTATCTGGTGACCACCGGATGAGTTTCACTGATCCAGTCTTGTTCCAGATATCTAATATAACCAGATAAAACAAGTAAATAGCATGAATTTTCCGGTTTCCCTTGATAAAAAGGTTTATCATAACTCTTATAAGCATTTGCTTTAACATACATTGCGGCATTTTCACAGTTTACAAATGATACAATTTGCCAAGACTTCCTTCACACAACTTTTTGTTTTGCGCATTACGATTATGTGCGTGTTTAAAAATGCTACAGCATGTTTATTGTTTGTCAAATAAATAGCAAAAATTAAAAAAGAAACCAAAACAAAAAAGAATCCCTTTCAAAGGGAACCGTCACCACAACCCCCATTTTTCATCACGCACATGTTCTAACAGCCCATAGCATGACAATTGCATAGTTGCCTTTGTCAGGTTTGTGAGTAGCATAGGCACACCATAATGATATACTGTATTTTACCTGCCTTCCCGCCAAGCTTCCACACCGAGTCCCAGGACAGGAATTCAAAATCAAACGGATGTCTGCTCCTGAATTTTTTTCCCAGCCCTCCAGTCTTTCCTTGTGATGTCACGGATGGGCGGCAGCTAGGAACCAGGGGGAGGGGAGTCTGCTTTCTAGCTGCCGCCTACGTATGACATCACAGGGGAGGGAATGGAGAATGTTCCAGGAGCAGACTTCAGTTTGATTTTGAATTCCTGCCCCTGGTTCAATGCCAAGCTTCCAGACTCTGTGTGGAAGCATGCCAGGGAGCCAGGTAAAATATACTACATCATTATGGTGTATCTGTACAACTTTGGAATTGTCAGGTTATGGGCTTTTGGAATGCGTACGTGGTGAAAAATGGGGGTTGTGGTGACAGGTTCCCTTTAACTAGACACAAACAGAAGACTGTACATGGTATCCGTTGCTTGGTATCCGATACTTTAAATGTAAACGAAATAGAAGTCTGCAAAGAGTTTGCGTACTAAAAACTGATCCCTGAAGGAACAAAGTAAAACTCAAAATGGACAACAGAAAAAGACAATGGCATTGTTAAACACAGCATTCAACGTATAATAAAAAAAATTTAAAACATACAAAGTATTTTTTTTAATCCCAATTGTGTCTTAAATTATAGAACACGTTACCTGGGTATTGCTTAGGAGTGAGCTCCAATTTATGAGAAAGCTGCATAGCACCTGTTGTATTATCTATAGTGTATACAAGCACTGAACCACTAGAGAAAACAAGAGACACAATTGGTTATGCATTTGTACATAAAAGGATCAACATTAAATGACATCTGCCATCAGATAGGCTGATGGTAGAATAGTCCTACTCACATGCTCCTTGGGACTTCATCTGCTAGGAACTTTGTTTTTTGTAATCCTCAACAGTGTGATTATCAGAAAAAGGGGTTTTAAGAATGATCCAAATTAGTCTGAGGTGCTCAGGCTTAAGTCACCAAAGTGTTAGGCATTTAATCATTCACTCCCCGTCCCCAAAACCGGTGAAGTCAGTGACCTAGTGGGACAAGACAAGTGAGGCGCTCAGATGCCTAAGCACCTCAGACTAAATTTGCATAATTTTTTAAAAAAAAATTCTGCAAAATTGCGCAGTCCAGGGTTATAATAAAAAGTTCCTATAAGATAAAGTCCTAAGGAGCATGCAAGTAGGACTTGTCTACCATCAGTCAATCTGATGCTAGAAGTCCTTTAAAGTTAGCCACCATAAATAGAAGTGTATGGTCTAATGTGACATCTATAGTGAGCCTTCCCTGAACTACAGTGTAGCCTACAGATTTAAGAAACTCTGAGCTCCAGCCAAAGTACACAGCATTATTTAACTAACTGTGACCGCCAGTGTGTTTTGGTGGGCACTCCAGGAAATTAAGCTAGTGACTTTCTCTGACCACTCATATCTATTATAGCGAGATGGTTGTTGTCATGTTAATCTTCATCTGCTTACCCTGGATAAAGATTTAATAAAACGCCAAAAAAAAAAAAAAAAGAAAAAAGAAAGATTTCACCATGTTCCTTAATTACAACTAGATACATAAAAGTATACCTTTCCTTTTGAACCCATCAATGATAACTGAAGCGTTATAAAACGCTGGGACTAAAAAGCAAGTTATATGCAAAACCCATGCCTTAAACTTATGTGTAACAAATTGCAATGAATACAGCAGTGAAATGCAGTAATAACCCATAAAAAGATCTGCCTATTGGATTATTAATCAGCCAGCGTGGCAAATATAAAATGAACAGCAGACATCTGGGAGACACCAAGGCAACACAGTGTGAAAATCTTGTGCTGGAAAAGATGCAGTGTCTATTATTACATGCAAATTGAAACACATGCAACGTTAATTTTTTTTTTATTTAAATAAAGCAGAAGACAGACAGTGCACAGGTTGTAAGTAGTATTGCAGATCAGCACCATTCACTTCACCGTTGTGCTTGTTCAGAGCCGACCCATATACAGGGGTATATGCTTCAAAAGAAGCAGTCAAAATTTTTCTATTCCTGAAAACCCTTTATTAACCCTCTAATGGTAAAGACATCTTCTAGTGTTAATATACTGGCTACAATTTATATGTCTTTTGTTATCCTATAAAATGATCACAAAAATACAGATTTTCTGTGAATGGATACATAAGGTCACCTAAAAATCAATTGTCACAACAGTAAATTTATTGCTTAACCTATTAACGCTGAGGCTCCCATTTTTCAGTTTTTATTTTTGACTGCCCACCTTCAAAAATCCATAACTTTTTCATTTTTCCATCCAAGAGGTGTGTGAGGGCTTGTTTTCTATGTAACAGAGTGCGCTACTTACTGAAGGTATTTAATATTCCATTCAGTGAACTGGGAAGCTGGGGGAGAGGGGGTAATACTTCAAATGCAGTGAAAAAAAAAAAAAAAAAACACATTTGCACCACTTTCTTGTGGCCTTGGATTTTATGGCTTTCACTGTGCGCCCCAAAAGACATGCCTCCCATGTAACTTTCATACTTCAGTGTATGAAGCAACGAGTGGTAGAATTTAAATCGTCATCTGAAGTCATAAAAAAGACACCATTTTGGAGGACTGTATGGCCTTTTCATAATTTTGTTAAAAATTTTTATCGGTTAGCGCTGAATGACAGTTCTCTGTACATCTAATGAGTTCCATTCGCTTTTTTTTTTAATTTGCACAAAAGGAAGGTAAAATTATTATGGTTCTTGTTCTTTTGGTAAAATGAGATTATCTAACTTCAGGATAATCCAGTCATCTTCAATGCAGAGGAAGGGTTGTATACCCAATTCTACGAACTGTTGTGATAGCTATGAGGAATGTAGTTTTGAAGGAAAGATGTTTAATATCAATATATTCAACTGGCTCAAAGTGAGGTTTAATAAGTTAATGAATTTAAAACTAGGAAATGTGGGGGGACAGGATTTCTAATTGTGGGTTTAAGTTGAATACACTCTTCCATAAATCTCTTCATCCGTGGATGTTGAGAGGAAGCAAAAAAAAAAAAAAAAACACTTCTGTTTTTCTGTTTGTAAAAAGTCCATTAAATATCTAGGCAATGTTGGGTTAATGCTGATCTGGGGGCTTGTCATTGCACCAGGATCAACACCTTTTCCATACCTTGAGTTATATAGAATTTATGACTAGTTTTTCGCTTCAGGATTTAGGGTGCTAAATTTAGATTTTGTACATCTGGGTGGGGATTTTGCCCCTGTGACAGAAGATCTGGTCATAAAAAAGGAATATTTTTTTTCAGACCCATCTTCCGGAGGACTCTTGCTATTGGAACTGGGGAAAAGGCAAGTGCCAGTTCTGTATTCCAGGTCTGGGAGAAGCCTTGTGCGATTCTGACACCACATGACACTCTGAATGATGCAAGTGTTTCCAGAAGTTTCATGGCTGCCCGAATACTGCATAGGTTTTCTTTTGCTTGAACTATTTTACTGTCAGTATATTTTTCTGCATTTTGTCTGGGGGAAAAAGGAGCTCCGTTTCTCTGAGTCTAGGAGTACTCCTAAAATGTTTTTTTTCTGGCTTTAAGTCCCATTTCCAAGTGTTCACTGTCCATCCATTTTATGATCCGTTCTTTGTTTTCCTTCACCTCTTTCTTGCATTGAGCTACTGGCAACAAATCACCCAGATAAGGAGCAACACAAATATTCTCTTCCCTTAATTTGTCCTCCAGTTCTATGATCACCTTGGTGAAGGTTCCTGGCATGGATGAAATCCTGAATAGAAGAGCTCCAAATTATTGAATTCTCGTTTGCAGGGTCTTTTTTTGCAAATCAGAGGAATGGCTGACTTGACTTGTGTATTGGTATGCGATTGTGTACCATTGATCTCAATAATACGTACTAAGAAATCTTGAAATTTATTATAAACCTAAATGGCGTCATCAGCGGCGACAGCGCAGCATCACAGTATGCGACGGCCAGCGCAATCTCCCGGCCAGAGAAGAGTGAAGAAGCAGCCGGGAGCCGCAATGGGGATCGGAAGCCGCCGGGAGACGCGACGAACATCGGGACAACGGAGGGTGAGTATTAAGTTTATTTCTTTATCTGTATAGGTCCAGGCTGTATACTGCTGGGGGCCAGGCTGTATACTGCTGGGGGCCAGGCTGTATACTGCTGGGGGCCAGGCTGTATACTGCTGGGGGCCAGGCTGTATACTGCTGGGGGCCAGGCTGTATACTGCTGGGGGCCAGGCTGTATACTCGAGTCAATAGGTTTTCCCAGTTTTCGGTGGTAAAATTAGGGGTCTCGGCTTATACTCGGGTCGGCTTATACTCGAGTATATACGGTACTTTAAAACAAGTTAAAACCGCTCTCTCTGTGTACAGGAACATTCAGGCCTATCTGTATTAGACTCCTGGATGTTGGCCCATAGCTGCTTTGTTAAACCTTTATGGTGGTTTTCTTGAAAATTCTATATTGCAACTTTCTCTTCTATTTAAACGCATGAATTTTAGTTAATCTCCTCCCAACTAGTTACAAATGACTGAAGTCACCCCCCACACTTATGTCACTGCTTGGTATCTTTTCAGCTTGAAAAGAACCCTCTTACACTTCAACTTCTTCAACTTACTTTGTTTTTTCCTGCAAGTCTTTATTTTCTCTAAGAGGTGAAAATGTTGTTACATTTTAGCTAAGGCTTTTTCAATAATTGGGACCAAAAAGTAATTTACCTTGGAAGGGGATGCTACACAGCTTTATTTTAGATTTAAAATTTCCGTTCCATTGTTAACCATGGTGCATGGCGGACAGAATTAGTTAAGCGGCATTCTTTGGCGGAAAATCTGATGCTTTCCACATATGCATCCACTAAAAGACCAGTTTCTGACCTTGAAATAGGGAGTTTTCTCCTAACCCATAGAACAGTGTAAAATGCTATAGAAGTAGCAGCTATATTAGACATTAGATTTTTCATGCTGATTCGTAGGATCCTTCAGTTGTTCCGCATCTTCAAGATTGTTTTTTTTTTTTTAACCGCCATAGTGACTGGACCTTCTGCACAGGAGGGATGATCAAATAACTCATCATCCTAAAACAATTATCTAATGACCAATTAGGACAAACCGTTTCAAAGTGGCTTCTGTAGATTTATGCCATCTTCCAAGATCAGCATCGCTTCTGAAAAAGACTCATACAGCCCGTGTTCAGAATCGACGACTGGAAGCACAAACTCCGTTGTTATCATGAGCTCGAAGTTGTGCTTTTTCCCTTACCAACTTTGAATTCTCCAATTTTCCCTGCTAAAAAGGCTGCCATCAGGAGATCATCTTCTAAGGACACCCTTAAGGCTCTTTCACATTGGCCCCGTTTTTCTCATCTGTGATTCAGCGTTTTAATAGAAGCCTTACTGAGCAATAGTTTTCTAAGGGCATTTTCAAATTTCAGTTTTTTACCATTGTTATATTGCCTGTGAATTTTTTTTTTTACGAACGTGTTCCATTTATTTTACTGATGCATATTTATGGAAGGCAATACAAGTCAATCAGTCTCATGACAGGTCAGTTTTTTTCCACTGAGACTAGGGAATCAGGCGTAATGTTCTCTAACCAACAGCACGCCGCCCCTCTCCCTGATGTAGCAGGCCTGTTTTTGAACACTACAGTTACTCAGGTGGGAGGGGTTGTGCTGTGTTCTATGTAGAGATCACACGCACCAATGCCCCAAAGTGCTCTAAATACAGCTAAAATTATTTTGGAATACCACAGCCATGAATATCACACATAATGATATAGTTCAAGAGCTCTCCAGGGCAGCTTTATAACACTTTCTGCAATTTTGTATGGACAAAACTACAGACAGATCACTTTTAAAAAAGGTGGAATAGCTAAACCAAGGGTTAAAAGTTCAGTGACCAAGAAGCAATGGAAGCATCCGGTTAGTTTTACTTTCTAAGTCACATGACAAGTCCCATTTATTTCTGCACTGGAAATTTTAGAATACATTCTGTGATAACTATTAGTTATGCATGCAAATTGAGGTTATACCTATGAAAACATATTTTATTAACACAAGCTGAATACTTACTTGGCACATCCAAAAGCCATTAACCTGTATTTATTGTTTACTGCCACACAGGTTCCATCGACAACATCCTGTGCCCAAACCCCATGGATCTGCTGTTGGCATTAAAAAAAATATGAATTTACTACACAACAAAGTAACTTGGAAAGCAAAACAGATTGTAAAAGTTAGTAACCTACACCGATTCTTAACACTAGAATGTGTGACGTCACAATCTAAACTTTTACGTAATGGGGGCCTTTTCGGCCTCCGTGCACATCATATGGACAAACTCACATAAAGTAACTTTTACAAGATTATTTCAAAATTGCTTAATAAGACATGACTAATGCACAACATTTTAATTTTAACTTTTTTTTCCAAATTTCAAACAAAGATATGGAAAATACTCAAAAGCATGAAAAGTTGGAGTAAACTAGCTGCAGCTACATTTATTCTAACTTTTTCCTTTCAATTTTATTGATCTTCCAAACAATTTTCACATCTTAGGTTTTCTGAAGAATGTTCTTTAAAAACATTTTCCCCACAAAGGTTCCGAATCCTTCAGTTTTCCCTCTCTAAGTTTCTTGGACAAATGAAACAACACTTCCGCACGGCTCTGGTTCTTTTAGATGATGTACTGTCCAATTCTCTAGATTTGTGTGACTCACAAGCTCTACTCTTTATTTGTATAAGAAGTTTGCCAAGAGACTGAAAAATGAGCAGTGCTTCCTCCCAATATCATATTATCACAGCCCCTTCAGCAATTAGCTCACAGTGTATACTGTCCTCAGAAGGACATGCAAAGATGTTATGGCTTTATCACTCCCTCCAAAATACTTATAACATGCTCACACGGCATGATCCACCACCAGCCCCTGCACTAGCAACCCTGACTACAAATAAAGTAACTTAAACACAAACACTGCTGAGTACATGAAAAAAAATAAAATAAAAAAATAGCTGGGGGTTTTTGGGGGCCGAAAAGACCACCAATCCATACAGTTGTGTGTGGTTTTACCAAAAAAGCATTCTTATGCCAAAAGCTAAAAAATTATATGAACAACTGAACATTAACAAGAACAACACATACAAAAATACCTGCATCTAACTCAAGTAATTTTGCAGTTTATAATAAAAAAAGTTACCAAGGGGCCTTTTCCAATAAACATTACAGGGTTAAACAAAACAAAGCTGGCTAAACATTTTTTCTCTAAACTGATGTGGTAGCACCGTAATTTTCCTTTTTGCCAGAAAGTGAATGAGACTCAAAAAATGATATCATGCAGGGATACAATGAAACATGCACAGCAATTCATCAATCTGATATTGTGAAACAATCTCCCAGTGTACAAAAAGGCTATTGCAAGAATACAGGGAAATCGTTATGCACTTTCTACTGTACAAGAGAGTCTTTATGTTATGCACATTACCAAAACCTATGTCTGAGAGCTCATTGTGCGCGGCTCTTCAGCTCTACCATTTCTGTTTCAGGCTTGTAATAGAGACTAGTAATACTTGCAGCCTTCCAATAGTAAATGCAGATAACAAATGGAGTTCGTTTTTATTTATATTGCACAAACGTGTGGATACGAAAAGGCTAGATTTCAGTAATTTGCCAAAGATAGAGAAACTCTACAGTCAAATAATGCACAACTTCACTTTTAAAGGATTACCTTATATACTTGAGCATAAGCTGACCTCATAAGCTGAGACCCCCAATTTTAACACAAAAAAAACTGGAAAAACCTGTAATAAATGTTATGGTGGAATAAAGGTTTCCACCATAACAATGCATTGTTATGGTGGAATAAATTGTTCCTTTTATATTTATTGGAGTGCTGCTTCATCGTTGATTGATCCTGAATCTAATTTCATATATACCAGATAGAAAGAAGCCAGCGGCATGGAATCGTTGGAATTGTTATCACAGGCTCTCTCCAGCTGTGCTAAAACTATTTTATGTCAGTAACGTTACAGTTACACTTTAAATTGGACATACTGACTTCTGAAACAAAAAAACGTTACCACCTAAAGGAAATCTACATACAGTATTAAGGATGGTAAATCAAGCACACTTACAAGCTAGTGCTCACATTTTAGCTCCTTATATCCTCTTTTATGAACTAAAAAAAGGCTTTAAAAATTACACAAATGAGGTGTTACAAAGTTATTAATTGAGGCTGGAGTTCCCGAGGCTCATTTGCATCATATTTAAAGCCTTATTTGGAAAAACAAGGTCATAAGGAGCTAAAAAAGAGCAGATCCTGCCAGAATGGGCACACACCAGTATATCAGTGTGCTTGGTTTAAAAATCCTTAAGCATGTTGGTAGATTTTTCTTTAAAGTACATCTACAATCAACTTGTACTGATTGTAGATGTCCAAACTCACCTGCTTGGCGTAGTCGAGAGGAGGTGACATCACCGGAGCGCCTCACATGCATATATTTATAAAGACCTTACACATTTTACACTTTTACTGAGGTTCCCGAAGATAATAAAGACATTGCCATCCCCTAGAGCAGTGGTGGCGAACTTATGGCACGGGTGCCAGAGGTGGCACTCGGAGCCCTTTCTGTGGGCACCCAGCAGAGAATTTACCAAGGCTTCCTCCTGCAGTCCAAGACATCCTAGGAAGCGCCACACTCAGTGCTATTTTAAGGTGAGACTTACTTGACTGCCAAGACTACAGGAGGAGTGAGAAGATGAGGACAGAGATGGATTATCGTTGGCGCTCCTGCTTTGGGTCCCCTCAATCTTCCTCTTTAGGGGACCCAGGAGGGAAGCTTCAATCCAAATGTTTCCGGCTTTATATTGTATTGGTGTACTGAGGACTGAAATATCACATGGTCATAAGTATTCAGACCCTTTGCTGCGACACTCATATTTAACTCACATGCTCTCCATTTCCATCTGGTCCTCCTTGAGATGGTTCTACTCATTCATTGGAGTCCAGTGTTTAATTAAACAGATTGGACTTTATTAGCAAAGGCACACACCTGTCTATATAAGACCTCATAGCTCACCATGCAAATCAGAGCACATGAGAATCACAAGGTCTAAGGAACTGCCCAAGTAGCTCAGAAACAGAATTGCGGCAAGCCACAGATCTTGCCAAGTTTACTAAAGAATTTCTGCAGCACTCAATTTGAATACTATCCAAACCCATGGTATTAACAGTTTTCTTTGTGGCATAAGTAACGAGTACAGATCCTAAAAAGGCACTTACATCAGCTTTACTCGACACAGGTGTAATAAATCCAATGCGCCCATCATTAAAAACAACAGCAAACCCATCGAGAGTTAGACAGTGCTCCATATCTCGGATGTGGACACCTTCGAAATCTAAGAATGAACCTGCTGGGGAGAAAATAGAATACTGATACACAGCACATCTAACTCTGTTAAAATGAACACTGCCTGCATAGTCTTATTGTAATTCATACATCTTTGTTGACTTTTACACCGCCATTCATCTCACATTTTGCAGCCCTTTTCCACTGCACTTGGAATTTCTTTTCCTTTTCACACTATTCCCATACCCAATGTACCAAATAGACTTGCTACTGTCAAGTGGGCATCCCTGGGCTCCAGTGGGCAGCTTGGGACAGCCTGGTTGACAGCATAATTTTTCAATTAACATATGGTGTGGAAAAAAAGATACACACATTTGCAACAGAATTTTACAGGGAAAAATTTACAAAAAAATGTATGTAGTGCATTATCAATGCTCCACAATAACTTATTTGTAAAATATGGCATTGCAGATTTCTTGCATTTTCACATGTTGACAAACCAAACAGGTAAAAATAGCAACTTTATACAGCATATGCTGGAAAGCTGCCCAAACACGGACATCTTTCATCTGGCAGACTTGTCTCCATACCAGATGTTTTAATCATTTTCAAACATCAGAAATTAGAACTAAGGAACAACAAAGACAGTCTATTCCTAGAACACAAAATCTAAAGGGAGGCAGATTCTGTTCTCCATGTTAAAAAAAATATATATTATTTTTGGATGTATTTATGTAGTAATGGGGGTCGGTGATGTACTCATGTAGTAGAACATCAAAGGTTTCCTTTAAAGGGAATCCACGAGATCCTAAATGCTCCACACAAGTAAAAACATTGTGTAGGGAACTTAATAAGGTTCCCAGTTATGCCAAAAGAAAAAAAATATGAACATCGCCACCCATGACAATCTTGAAGCAACAAGTGTAAACAGGCAAATATAAGAGATGCTATACTATATGTGATCACAGGAAAATGCTCCCTAATCCCCTACTCATCTCTTCACTCTCCTTAAATAGGTTTGGTCTTTCAATCTGCTGCAATTCAAGAGTGGCAAAGATATGCCTTTGAGACAACTACTCCGTTGGTTGAGATAAAGCATTTCCACTGTGTGACGAACCCCCGCTCTCAGGTCACGCCACTGGGGGCACCTACACTACTAAATTCTTCTCTCCTAGCTCTGGTGCTCACTCAAAGCTTATCTGTCACCTCCTACACTTTGCCTAGTAAAATTAGAATAAGAAGGCAAATAGGCGCTTGTCTACATAAATCCCCCAACAAGTTAGATATCCAAAATATAGACAACCCAATTAGCTATATAATTTCTTAAAATTAAGTTCTTTAACCCCGTAATGACAAAGCCCTTTTTCATTTTTGCCTCGGATTCAAAAATCTGTAAAGTAGTTATCAAACATTTTAGATACACTTTAAAATAGGGGGCTAGTGAGAGGCTTGACTTCAGATGAGAAACCTTGTTCTTTGCCAATGCCATGTACATTGACAATATTTCTGTAGCAGTTACTGTATTATGGTTTTACATTTTTTCCTTTAAAAAGGTCTTAAAAATCTAAAGGGTCATAGTACCTCTGGATGGCTGCAAGTCAACTGAAAAAGGAATGGTAGCCAAGTTGATAGCTTTCCTTCCATTTGTCATGCCTTCCCAGTGAATGAGATGAAGCAGGCAATCCTCTGTTGCCACAAGAAGGTCATCCACCATGGACTGGATGCTAGAGAACAGAAAATAAAATACACTGATGTTTAAAAAGTAGTTAAAAAGAGAAATAAACTCAATGTTTTGTATAGTTTGAATAATATATTGTGTAAGCATTTAAACATGCCTTGTTATTGGGGCCTGCAGATCCAGAACCTTCTTGGTCTCCAAGTTTAATGCTGGAGCACACTGTTCTTCCTTGTAATGAGGAATAGACTTAACATGTGAACTTCCTCTACCAAGGGAAAAAAAAAAAGAAGATTAAAATAGAATGTAGATTAATCAAAACAAATTTAAATATACTTTATTATACAAAGTGGCATTTCAAGTAGAATCACATTACTTTTTAAGTTAAAGCTAGGCTACAAATCCCATTAGAGGATAGCTGTGATGCAACTATACCACCACATTTCTGGTTTCCACCAAGCTGCAGACAAATTTTAGGTTCAGCCTCAACATGGGATTAAATAACCTTACAATAGTGATCAATGGCACCATCTGTAAATACAGTAATTTTCTTCATATACATATGAAGAAGTGGCATTTAAGACCAGGCTACACCAGTAAAGCAATCTGAAAAATTATATTATTTTTCATCATACAAACAATAACATTCATTTTCCGAAGTGGGAATACCCCTTCAAACACTTGTCAACAGGTTTGTTGCAGAAATCTCTGCAACTGTTCTATGGATCTGAATGGGGATGGTTAAGACCCACATTAGTTACAGGAACAATCCCATGAAACTGTTGAGAGTTTTGAGAAATTTCTGCAACAAATAAACAACATTTCAACACATCTCAAAAGGCACAGGAAAAGGGAACAGGACACTTTAAATGTAGATATAAAACTCACAAGCAACATAGTACATATACAGGCTTTGTGAAAAAACTATGGGAAAGTTCTCATACTCGTAAACTAAACACATTTTCAGTCTCTCTCTCTTTCAGTGTGAATTGCTATGACCTTTAAACAACAAATATGTGTTGCCAGCAGAGGCAGGGAGGAATGCCGACCGGCACTGCCACATCAGCAGCAGCTGCGCTCCAGCTCTACTTATCTGAAGTGCACCAGCAGCACCGAGGCTTCATATACCAATACTGTTGTTCTAGGAAACACTGTCAGGTTGTTTGCTAATATATCACAAGCAAATAGGAAAGTCATTCCTTCCCCACTATGAAATGAGTATAAGTAGAACTTGTGTGACAGGCTTGTCAGTTCTATGGAAAGTACGTCAGAAGGCCCTTAGAAAAACAAAGAATTATTTTGGAGCAACCCCTAGCTACAGAATCCAGGATGGGATTTAATGTAAACCTGACAAGGTGACCAAGGCACATCTATGCAGCTTATCTTCTTAAATCATAAAGCAGGTATTAGAAGATGAATTGTTCCATATCTTGTCTCTGCAGGGTTCTTCAAGTCAATGGGAAGTGTTGAATTAGCAGCTACCCTGCACTACTAACAACATTTTATCTAATGTGGCAGCATCTAGAAAATCAATACTAGTCATGGAGGGTGGACTCGATCAAAAGATTGCCCTATGCATTAGAAAGCACAGTCATTCACCAGACAACTATTCCTCTAGTTCTACCACATACACAGGCAGTATGCTACATGGTGGATGAGGAGGAGTAGAAGTTCATGCAGGCATGCTGTGATTTCATATGATCAGATACATACATGGGGTAGATTTCGCAAGTGTTAGTGGGTTAAGGACCTTAGATGACATAACTCTAGTCACATAACAAAGTGCTGAATGGGGCACAGGGAGGATTAGAAACAAGAGAAGACACATCCCCTCTCTGACTCGCTGAGGATCTGAATGTATGACAGGTAAGCTAACCAAGGATTTGGTGAGGGAAACAATATTTAACTAAAAGAAGGCTGGCATTTAGTTAAGAGGGCTCTTTGGGAACCGGTCACTGAAAAAAAAAATCTGTTGACAGGTCTTCAGAAAAATGAATTTAAAAACTATTTACCTCTGTAATATGTTGCACCTCACATGCAAGACTTTTAAAAACAAAACAAAAACACACAGCACCCTAGACATACAAAAATGATGCTACTAAATCTGTCCAACAAGATGCCTGCTGGAATGTGAAGAAAGCGGTTGTAGACTATTCAGCAAACATAAAATGTTTGTGCAATTACAGTGAACAGAAGAAACTATCTGACATGCACAGACAAATCTGAGAGCTGTGCAAAACATGTTAGACTTTTATAAGAGTGTATAGCAACAGTTAAAAACATTCTAACTGAGGAAGCACACATTCACAAAATAACTCATGAAAGATAAAAGAGAATTAAATATTCAAATGGTTTCGTATGTTCCAGAGGTCGCATTTGATTGTCTTCTGGCAGAGTAAAAGTACTCATGTTGGTATTTTGAGGAACATTTTTTAGCTGAGGAGGAGTAGGACATTAATAGTAAAGCAAGTAATTAACATGTAAGCATATATGTTGTCACCCAGCTCCTAACAGTCTTGCATTCAGCGGGACAGTCCATGTTTTCAACCGCTGTCCCGGGCGATTGGAAGATTGCCCTGGAGCTGCCCCTCACTGCCCATACATCTCGTACATTACAACTGCAGAGCTGTGGAGACATCAGGGTCAGGAGGAGGAGGTATTAGCCCCCTCAAAGTCACATTCAGATCCCTGACAGAAGAGGGAGTGGGACTGCTGCAGGGGAATGAGGGAAGGTAAGTAACAAGTTTTGTTTGTTTAAATACCAGCAACAAGACAGGGGGCCACAGTATGAGGGAGGATGGGGGAGGACAGCAGGCCACAGTATGAGGGCGATTGAACACAGGATCCACAATGGGAAGAGGAGGAAAAGAAGGGCCACTAGTTGCTGAGAGGGGGTCACAATATGAGAGGGAGGGGGGTAGGAATACAGAAATCTTGGGGATTAGACAGAGGGGGGGGGGGCATTATACTATGTAGGGTCCATTAAAGGACATCTATCCCCAGGATCAAAGATTGTAAACCAAACGCACAGACATACTGGTGTGTGCCCCCTAAGGAAGGATCAACTCTTGTTTAAGCTTCCTTTGACTTTGTTTTTAAGAAAAAAAAGGCTTTAAGAATCATGCAAATGAGCCTAAGGGGCTCAAAACTTTATTAACACCTAAGTAGCAGGGGCCCCACAGTCTCATTTACATAATTTTAGAATAATTTTGTAAAGGAAGAGCAGATTCTACCAGAGAGGGTACACAAGTGTACCAAGTGTGCTTGGTCGATATTTCTCATGCACAAATGGAATATTTAGGTACTTCGACATCTAACCTGCGCTTGGGGCGGCATTCAACCTTTGCTGTAGATTCTCTACGTGCAATGCAATTATCAAAGGCGTTTCCCCATCTAGACTATTTGTGATAGTCTGTGGATGTGTAAATCTACCATCAAAATCAAGAATGATAAACCTGGGACACTTAGGGTTCTTTCACATGTTTTCCAGATACAGTTTACAAAATCAAAAGCAGTTGTGTATCATAATGGATGAGAACATATCATTGACAGGTACTACTACTCTTTTTTTCAATGTACTCCTGGTTTGGACATCGGAAACTGCATCTGAAAAACGGATTGTGTGAACAAACCCTCACTCATAGATCTTATATTTATTATCCATGGCCTTTTCCTTCTAAAAGCGAATGAGCCTGAGGGGCTTTACAGACTATTAAACCGTCTCAACGTGCTCCTGCAGTGCTTCGTCCCTCCCACAGCAGAGGAGGTTTCAGCACACAGTGCTGCACAGGGTAAACAGCCTGTGAAGCTAGATCACTAAAGAGAGCTCTGGTATCTCCCCTAGAGTCCATCTGGTTCATTAGCATACTTTTAAAAGTTGAGGTAATTAATTGAAAAAATACAAGACGATTACCGCAGTCACTGTGCCTTGATCTATGAGTAATTTTTTTTTATTTATCATTTTTGATAAACCCATAACCCATCTTGTATATAACTCGAGGACTGCCAGTATTGGATGTACACAGCCCTATATTAGCAGCAATTATTGGGAACAAGGTTAATAGGATTGCTACTTCTCGATAACTAGTCAACAAGAACTGGTCATAGAAAAAGGGGGAAAAAAAATGCATGCATTTTGTAAAAAGGAACATGTTTTACATTGGTAATGTATCATTTTGTTTGAGTCGGTCTGTCAATGGCCCTTCCTAGGTTATTCTGTGTTCCCATTAACTTAATTTAACAACAAAAGTTGCAAAAGAGGTTTGAGAGACAAAGTAGGTATTTAGGATAACTTATGTTATCTACTTATTATACCAAGACACATAGTAATGTACACAGTATTCCAATGCACAGATTCTCACAATACACTGAACTACAGGATTCTTAGGTTATAACTGCTTTTGGTATGCACCTCTTCCCAAACATAATCCTCCCCCTTTATTTGCCGTAGTCAGGACAGCGTGCAGGTAGAAAATGTCAAGACCGTGTATACGGGTGGAGTAGTGATCACCTATTGTATGAGTCCAGCTCAAGAACGCTGAATAATGGATTAAGCTACACAGGGTCAGCAATCAGCCCAAATGATAAACCATATATAGCAACTGGCAATTAAATGGGTTCTGTTTTATTAATCTTACACATAAATAAGGCAGTTCAGCTAGAATTTAAAGGTTCAAGTTCAAGGTTGTCATGCAGGAACCGGAGTGGATTTCTTTACCAAGTAAATAGCAGAAGTGGAAAAACCTTGTGTTGATAACTGAAGGGGTTATTCATGTTTTGCAAAGAATAATAAAAAATGCTCCTATGTTAGTTTAGACAAAAAAAAACCCTGCCACACACTACCAATCCTTAATTCAGAACTACAGGTTCCAGCAGTCTCCACCATTTATCAATGAATAGCAAAAAGTGTGACATGCCATAGAGCCATCACACCCTAAGGGCAGCAGTAACTGCAACAGTCATGTGCCATAAGCAAGCAAACAGAGGGTAGGGGACTGCCATGGCTACAGCGACAGACAGTGCAAAGAACAAGTATGTACTGGTCTTTGTTTTCCATCGAAGCATTTGGGCAATTACATTTTACCACATACATCAACCTAAACTCTTTTGTCAAATGGGTGTATCCAGTGTCTCTCTCACTCCAGGACTACCCAGCTAACAATAGAGACTTCCCATCTGATATGTAGGGCTGAAAATGTCTACATTTATTACTTCAGCTATATATTCCAGATGTGCCAGAATCAGTAGAATAATGGAAAAAAAAAGTCCTTTTTAATAGAAATTATCAATAAAATTACCATTATAGTATACAGACTTATTATGCACTACAAACCTGACATACAGGTTAAAGACGTCGCTGTAGACTCCGGACCTGCGTCCCGCTGATGTCTAAAGTCAGCGGGTGGTCCAAGAGGAGTTAACATTAAAAAGCTTGCAGGGTAAAAAAAACAAAAAAAAAACAAAAAAAAACACTACTTACTTTGGATATACAGGTTCGTATAAATACTTGTCCTCGGCAACAGGAACAATGTCAAAGAAGAGAATGTATCCATTGGCAGTCTGGAAAATAAAACAAACAACATTATACAAGTAACGGCAAAAAGAAAAGGGAAAAAAAAAACAAAACAAGTTATTACTTGAAGGGAACCTGCCATTCAAATAAACCTATCCAAAAGTGTCTCCACTTTGCACTAAAATTGCCAATATGTACGCTGTTCATTGGTCACAGCCTCCAGCCAGTATATAGCCTGCCAGCTACTGCAGTATATAGCCTGCTCACCCCACCCCCCTTTATAAAGCCATCCAACCCCTGCCCAGAGAATGTCAAGCCTTAAATTTAAAAAAATAAAAAAAAAATTTAACACTGTACTCACCTTTCCAGCGTCCCCCACAGGTCTTCTTGCTTCGGATACTCCGCTGCCTCTTCAGGTCCTCACCCACAGCCAGCACAGACAGCCGCTTGCTTACGTCATTGTTTGTGCACAGCCAGCATGGCACAGGGACCCGAAGAGGCACTGGAGCATCCAAAGCAAGAAAAGGACCAGCATTGGAAAGGAGAGTACAGTGTTAGTTTTTTTTCAGCACAATTTTTGTGCTGGAAAACTAGGCTTAGTTTTAGGAAACTCGAGTATATTTAATGAAAAGTAAAAATACATATTCAGATTTATAGGAGAGTCCTGTAGACATGGACTTTGCACCAAAGTTTTGACATTATCTGTTGTCACTGCAAGTGACATGTAATAGAGGAGTTATCTTATACTGTAACCTTGTTAATCATATATGTGGCGACAACTGCAAAACAATCCCCTAAAGAATTAGTAATTAGTAAGAATTAGTTAGTCAGGATTAGGGGCCATAGTGATAGTACTGTATATTGTACCTTTAAAAGGGGCTTTCCCATGAACAAAAATTAGGCCCTATCCACGGGATAAGCACTAACTTGCTGATCAGTGGGGGTCTCAGTGCTGAGACCCCCACAGATCAAGAAAATGAGGGGTCCCATGTACCCCGCTGCGATCAGCGATCTCCGCCAGCTCCATAGAGATTAATGGAGCAGGTTGGTCATGTGCGGCTGTCTGCTCCATTAGTCTGACTGAGCAATGAGGGGTCTTATGGAATTATCCCCAAAAAGTTTTTTTGCAAACTATATGCAGGCTTTCCTAGGTCTTGCGCTAATGAGAGGCTTCCGTCAGCAGACTGCCATAAAACCCCACCTGGTGGAGGGCTGCAGTGATAGTTGATTTTGTGGAACTTTCTCCCATCTCCCTACAGCATTGATGATGCTCAGCCACAGTGATCATGGGGTTCTTCTTTAACTCTCTCACCAAGGTTCTTCTCCCGCACTTGTTTAGTTTGGATGGACGGCCAGGTTGAGAAAGAGTTGTGGTCGTCCTGAACTTCTCCCATTTAAAGAGGACCTGTCACCAGATTTTGCCCCCCTGACTTACAATGTCTGCTGATAAAGGGTTACAAACCCTTCCTATATCACCTAAAATTAGCTGCCAGTGGGGCACTGTACCTTAAATACAGCCATTTTGCTGACACTCCTGAGAGAGGAGAAGAGCCAGTGAATCACAGAACATTATTGTGACTGACAGCTCTGTGTCTCTTCAAATCACTGGTCTGCCTCCTTGTACTTAGGGACTGACTGCTAATATTAAACTACAGACATATAAAGCTTTATGTACAGATGGGAAATATTGTGTAAATTTTTTGTAACAGTGCCTTGTGTTACATTCATGACATGTGACCAGTGACATCGCAGGTCCTTCAGACTTCCAAGAACAGCAAACTGTACACCATGTATGTGATTACATGAGATCCATGGAGGATGGAGAGGAGTTGAAGTCCATGGAGGCTGCTGTGACTTCATGTGCTGCAGAAATTCTTTTTTTTAACCTTGACCAGATCTGTGCCTTGGCACAATTCTGTCTCTGAGCTCCTTTAGCAGTTTCTTAGACCTCATGGTGTTTAATTAAACAATGGACTCCAATGAAGGAGTAGAACCATCTCAAGAAGGATCAGAAAGAAATGGACAGCATGTGAGTTAAATATAAGTGTCACAGCAAAGGATCTGACTATTTATGTGATATTTCAGTTTTTCTTGTTTAATAAATTAGCAAAAACACCTACATTTCAGTTTTTTTCTGTCAAGATAGGGTGCAGAGTGTACATTAAAGGGGTTGTCCGAGTTTAAAAAAATACAGGAGGGCACCGGGAGGTAAGTACATCTTTATTGTTTTAGTCAGCCCGCTCCCGGCCACATATAATTTTTTTTTTAAACTCGGACAACCCCTTTAATGAACAAAACAAGAACTTTTATGATCTTACCATTTGGCTGCAATGAAACAAAGAGTGAAAAAGTGGTCTAAATACTTTCTATATCCAATGTGTTCTGGCGATGGAAGGATTTAGGCCATGGGTGAACAGCATAGACATTTATAGGAAACATAATAAATTATATACTTGTGGAGTCAAAGTAGTTCCATTTTATCACGACTCTGACTACTCAGCCCTGACCATCACCCACAAATTCCAGGGTAATTTGACTGTTATCCATATATTTATGGATGGGATCTTTGGCTATGCAGCAAATGGACAAATATAGGCCACCAGTTTTATGACATGAAATAGAGGCTATTTAACTTACCAGAGTTTGTGGTAAAGTGCAAGTTCAGGGTTGTATCATATTTTACTCTGGTAGCTGACAGATTTCAGATTCATGCAGCTGCCCATTCAGATGTGCCAAAACTTACTCATTTGCTGTACTTGCATAATAGGTTTGGCACATCTGACTATAGTATAGCAAGTCATCTCATTTATATGCTCTTTTTTTGTCATTTGTAAAAAAAAAAAAAAAAAAACATTAGAAAGCATAATTTGGTGGTGATGGGTTAGAGGAGATGGGGAGAGCAATGGAATGTGTTTACAGAAGTAACTAGCCATTAAAACCCCACAGTATGCCATCCCGTCATCTTTAATAAAAAAACAAAAAAAACAGTGAACAACCCAAGGCAAAATGTGTAATAAGGAGTTAACTGACAAAACTTCTTAGACTGTTATTTTCTGTCAGGCAGTCCCTTTCTATTCTTACAGCATTCCATTCATACATACTTCATGCTTAAAGGCCTCAGGGGACTCTTCAAAACCCTTAGAGCACAGGGCAAAACATTTCTATTCAAAGTATTAAATGTTATCAAGGCTCTAAATAAGAAATAAGTGCTCCACATACTGAAGAAAATTAGAGATTCTATTAAAAGCATATTGCCATTTTCTAAAATGTGTAAAATTTGATACATTCTTTAGAGTTTTATCACTGTCATAACTTGTGATATGCGAGACCAGTACAGCTGTGTTCCAACCATTTCGGACATTACAGCATAAGTCTCTATGAGGCAGGGAGTCAGGTTTACACAGCCATAGGCCTTTACAAAATGTGAGGCTGGAGAACCCTGGAGTCATTTAAAAGAAAAGGAAACAAAAAAGCATGGATAAAGCCATTTATAGGTAAATTCAAATCAGTCATTCAAGAGTTTTTTTTATACTTCGGTGTACAGAGCTGTGGGTGGTATCTTTTTTTTTGCGACTTATAATTAAGTTTTCAATGTTAACATTTTTAGTACTGTACGACCTTTTGATCACTTTTTATTGATTTTTTATATTTTTAAAAATGGCAAATAAGTGCCATTTTCCGCTACGGGGTTAAATGCAGTGAAAAACAGCCATTATATTTTGATAGAACGGGCATTTTTGAACGCGCCGATACCTAATGTGTTTTTTTAAAAAATTTTTACAGTTTATTATATATACTCGAGTATAAGCCTAGTTTTTCAGCAAAAAAGATAGTTTTTTTTTTAATAGTAAAATTAGGGGCCTCAGCTTACACTTGGGTCGGCTTATACTCGAGTATATACGGTATATCAATGCGATCGGTGCTAGCAGGGATGTGCGGATGTTACCAGTAAGTCTTTGCTGCGATATGCAGCAAAGACTTACCGGCTATGGAGAGGGCTCAGCCCGTGAGACCTCTCCATGTACCCGCAGCAAGGGGTTAAAGGGGGTTGCCCATGTTTACACAATAAAGATAATTTTTTTAACCCCTTACTTCACAATCTCACAGTCAAAAACTATCTTTAACCCCTTCTTGACAAACAGGTAATGTTTATGAGAAATGTTTTCTAGTACTAGAGACTTGAGGAATCCAAAGCCAAACAAAACATGTCTCTGCATAGATTTTCCTCTTTCTACACTGCCATATTTGCCTTACGTAACAAGAATTTAACAAGAATTTCAAACACCCATGTAAAAGAAACATTGTTTTGTGTGGAGCCCACATGTATCTGGTGGCATACATAATATAACATAGTCCATGACCTTCCTGTGCCTTTCCAGACATAGTGGGTTATGTCTAGGGGAGATTTCAAATCAGAACATAAAGGATCTGACTAAACGGATAACAGCATCGTGTAGTTATGATCCAGTACACTAAAGCAGACTGTTAGCCTGTTTAAGGTTTCATTATTTTCCTGGCTCCTTCATTGAATAACAGGAAACCGGTTGGTGGAAAGAAATCTGAAACCCTCCATTTCTTAGCTCCTCAAGTTATGCAGCTGTTACTTGGGAGAAAAAGCTATGACAGTTTGAATATCTTCTGCTGATGTTTTATTAGGTAGAGGCAAGTCACTTCTACATTGATGCGTCAGTCAGAGCTTACACAAATACTAAATATTACATAAAAAGTACAGCTAACTAAACAAAAGAAGGAGCCATAGACAGTATAGGAACTACTAATACTTGGACAAATAAAGAACAAGTACACCTCAACAAACGCAGAGAGTGACTGCAGCCGCACACAAACATGAGCTTTGGATCCCTGATCTACAGTTTCAGCTCTCCACGATCAGTTTGCTGGGACTTAAGGATTGAAGGCTAGTATATTCAATGAAATCTAGATCTACTAACCTAAAATAGTTGAAAATTGCTATACTGTCATTCTGTATTTAAAAAAAAACAAAAAAACAAAACACATTTTATTTTTCTACTCAAAATGGAATGCATCTTTATCGTACTGAGACATAAATAGGGGAATCCATAATTCTTACCAGTCAATGAAGCCCATCATTTACTAAAAAAAAAAAAAAACACTTCTACCACTCTACACTGTAGGTTTCTGACCACTAGGGGTTGGTCCGCTGGTTGTTAGGAGAAAGTTGGGACACTTCTGGGGTCTTTGCTCTTTTTTCTCAATTGCTTGGAGTCTTAGAAGTCAAACCCTAAGCAACTATCCCTATCGACTACATCAAAAATATGTGGCATTTGAAGTACAAACACTACAGCAGGATTGTACATAAAATGTTGTCACCTACCTCCCCACACTAGGTGAAAAATGACATAAGGCATGCATGGAAAAAAAAAAAAAAAAGTGTTGGGTATATTTTTAATAGTTGGCCACTATTCAATAAATCTACCTTTGCCTCATGGGAGAGCTTCAGCCTTTCCCTGTTATCCTCATGCTGCACTTTGGATATACACAACTTCCTGTTTCTCACTCCTTCAGTCCATCCAGTAGCCTCCAGTGTGACATACACAAGTGGGGCAGCAGAAGGAGGAGTCATAATCTCCTGCTGCAGGTCCCTCCTATTTATCAGTGTTCACACAACAAACATCCTACAGAGTGCACAGAGAGTCTGCACACAGCAATAATGGAAGCATCAGGGATGATGAATCAATTGGTGAGCATTAAGGAATTATTATTAAGGCAGTAAAAGCACATGGGCTATTTATTTACAAGAGTGGCCAACCCCTTTAAAAAAACTTAAAGTCAGCAAGCAGGTCAAAAAACTTTTCCTGCATTCATGGCAAATACAAATGTAGATCTAATGTGGACCAAGCATGACTGCAGTAGAAGACACAATGGACATAATCTTTATTTAGTACAAAGAGGGAGAAAAAAAAAAAAAAAGAGGAAACAGCAGAGATTCACTTCTTTAAAAATAAGTGGAGGAGAAAAATAAGTAATTTTCCCAAAAATTGGCAATAATAGTATGAATACCAAATGTGAATAATAAAAGATGTGCGTTCCCCAAAATAAGGTTCAAAAAAGTAATCATAATTTAATGTAAATTTTATGTCACAAAATAACTATGTATTAAAAGGTTTCTATTTATAGAAGCCAAGTCCTTGCACAACCCAATTGGGGGCTATAGATTTTCAATCCGGTAACACCTACTTGGTACTCTTTCACACTACCGTGGTTGTTCCATGATTCATGGACCACGCAGTGTCCTGTTACATGGACCACACAAAGTGCAGAGGATTGGATTTTATGCACCATAGTTAAATACCATGCAAGATCCCTTCTTCCCTGCAAGACCAGCAGTGCCAACACTGTAATCATGATTATAGCACAGCCCTACTATGCCACCAGAAAGCAGGTCCTCCGTGCATCATATATCATGATGATGAATAAAGTCCTGACCTGGACATTGTGGTAGGCCCATGATACAGAACACTGCACAATCTAGTCCGGTGATGGCAAACCTTTTAGCGACCCAAGTGCCAAATATACATTAAGACTTTATCAGTGTCCCGTGGATAACAGCACTGTTGAAAGAATGAGGGCAAATCCCCCTGTACAGGAAGAATCATGGGGCCAGCAGGAAGACCTTCAAAGTAATCCAGCCTTTTCCACACCTTCTCACTCTTCCTGCAGTCCCAAAGAGCCATGATGTGTTACTTTAAAATAAGACAGCACATCTTGAGTTGCCTGGGACTGCAGGGTTATGCTGGGTTGAGAGGACAGAGAGGGCTCCAAGTGCAAACCCTGGCACCTGTGCCATAAATTCGCCACCATGTATGTTTTTTTAATGCAATGCCCTATCTGTCTTAACACTATTAACATTAATTTTTAAATTGTTGTTCCCATAGAGAGAGGGAAGAAGAAAAGAAAAAAAAAAAAAGAAGAGAAGGTGGTCATGGGACTGATTTCATCCCCATTATAAGGGTCTTGTTACCTCATCCTGCCAGATGAGACAGTCACTTGCAACCAGAAAGCAACTGGAATGGTAGCCAAATATGCGCAAATCCCTGGGAGTCATGAGAGTGGCAAAAAGAAAACAATCATGGCCAAAATTCCACAGACACAAATAAAGCAGGCCTTGCACGTATGCAGACACCTCTTCTCACTCCTCGTTCATTATTATCAGAGGGAACAGAGGACAGAAGAATCTATTCTGGAGGACAGAGACCTTAAGTCGGAACATGCCATAAATGTCCATTTTTAATGCCATTCATTAGCATACGACAGGGAAAATCCACATAAGAATACTTACTGTAACGACAATGACACTGCTGTCTGGCCTCCATTCCGACTGCTTGTATGTTCCAAACTGGGCCACAGCCTTTGCGGACTCCTTGTAGCTGGCTATTAATACACTGGGCTGAAAAACATATGACAAAAATTTGATTACAAAACAGGCAAAAATTATTGAAATAACTGAGCTCACAAGCAGTGTCCAGTGGAGGTTTTTGGTGGGTCAGGGATAGCTACTTAATGCTTATCATTAGGGTACAGTCACATGTTGCACCGAAACGGGTGCATTTTCAAATGTTACTATGCATTTTCTTGAAGTCAAAATGTTCACACAGCTGCTTACACTTACAGCAATGAAGAAAACCGCTTACAAAGCAGCCAAATGCATAGTAACATTTGAAAACGCACGCGTTTTGACGCAACCAAAACACCATATGTGAACCAACCTTGGCATAGGCCATCAATAGTGGCGCAGTGGGGATGGATTGTTAACCAGAATTAGTTGGCTGTGTATACCTGTAGAGCAAAGTCACTGCATCCATGGCTCCCACTGAAAGTGAACCATAGCTGTAGCTACAGCGTGCAATCGCTATAGGGAAACTGATAAATAGTTATTCATGGCCAAACTCTTAAAATAAGATTTTTATTAATGTAAAAAAACATTTAAAAAGTTTACCAACACAAACAATCTTGAAATATTAATGTATTTACACAGACCACCAGAACAGTTCATAACTTGTCAGTTTTGCAAGGCTGTACATACGTCCCCCATAGACGGCAATGGCCACAAACAGCAATGCATGTCCTATCTTTCCCCGTAGTACGGCCCGTACGTAATTTATTTCAACGGAGAGGGGAGGGGTCACCTCAACATCGTGCCGGACGTATGCCCACCCGGCCGTAACCGAGCGGGCAGGTGTACATCTAAATGCACCCTTAGAAAGGCTAAATCTGCAGGTATACAAGAAATAGTCAGGCTCCTCTCTGACCAAACACAGATTGCAATGGTCAGATATGTCTCCAACTGTGGGAGTCCCAAGGAAAATGTAAAGTGCCCCTAAATCTGTGTAGCAGCCCCTACAGACTGGTGTACTAATCTCCATATAAGTTAGGTGGTGAAAGGTCCTCTTTAAATTTATTGGTAGTTTTCCTTTAAAAAAAAAGAAAAAAAAAAAAAAAAAGTGTTTGCATTGGTAGGCAACAAACAAATATTTGAAAGACCAAAAAGATACATACACAAAGAATTGTAAAACGTTGCAGAACATCAAGCTACATTAATGTGAACCTTTGCAACTTTCAATTTCACATCCACAACTAAAAGAACCTAAAATCAGGAAGAGTATCAAATTACCAGCCAAGACGTTAAAATCCATTGAAAAAGAAATGTATTGAAAGAAAAAAGTAAACTACATAGCTCACCATCTGTAATTTAAGATACATGGGGGACCTGCAGTCTTATTTAGACTTGCTGTCACCAAATAGAGACCAGTGGTAACAGGAACCACCAGGTTGGAAGTACAAGCTAGTTTGCCACTTTATATCAGTCCCTATTAGCCGACATAAATTTCATGAACTTGGACTACCCATCTGCACGGTTTAGCAGAGCTGCACATTGGGAGCTTAGTCAATGCTACAAGTGCACAAAATCCTCGATTTTCATACAGCTACAAAGTCCTTTTTGTGCCTGGACTGTCTCCAGGTATGAAGAGATATTTGGGATTGTGAGCACATGTTACTGTTCTTTAAACATCATTATAATTTGAAACAACATCCACTAGAACAATAGCAGATCTGTTTCACCAGTCCTCGTCTTGAACACCCAACCAAACAGCACATGTATTTTAGTGCCACTACTTGTTTCTTCACTTTGTGCATTTGCATCTTCCACCACCGAGGATCTATACATATTGATCATTATCGTCGCTATTTTGCCCCTTGATGCCTTCTACTTGTGGAGCCATTGGAACTGTTGCTTTGTGACTCTGCTGTGCCTTACCACACACGCATTTTTGACTTAGAAACCACAGTGACTTTTGTCACATGACATGAAAATGGACTTGCACTGCACCTAATAATGGTCCATGGGGGTCACCTTGCAAGTGTGTCTACTCTACTGTTGCTATGCATATGCTACCTGGCCATCTAGATGCACCCGTCTATGAGAGGGTAGGTTAGCCTAGATTTTTATCAGGATAGGAGGACATACATCTTCCTTCTTTTTGAAACTATAGTGCCTTTCCTTTGTCTGCAGGCCATCTGTAAATCTTCAGCTGTAGTTAACAGTAAAAAAATAAAAAAGTGGTAAAACGAAGACACAGCTCCATCTATGAAAAACCAAGTCTTGCGTGCAGAGCACTGGGGTGGAGGTAGGGCCGCATCTGCAACAAGGCAAGATGAGTATCTCGCCTCAGGCGGCAGAATGCAGAGCCCTTTGGGGAGTGGAACAATTTCCAATTCTATGGTGGGCGATTTGGGTGCCCTTTAGCGCCCACCTGGTAAATCAATCAATATGCCGGCTGTCTGGGTCGCTCATACTATGCAGGGACACAGGCAGCATGTGATGACGTCACAATGCTTGTGTCTCTGCAGGGGGCCTCTGCTGAAAAGAGGCGGGAGAAGAAGGAAGCCACGCGGCATGGGAGCACACTGCCTGCAGGAAAGTTTTATTATTTTTATTGGTAGTATGGAGTATGGTAGTAATGGTAGTATGGTAGAAGGGGGGTTTGTGTGATCTATATATACTCACATGAGGGCCTGGATACTCTCTTTTTAGTTGAAGGCTGTGTATATATTTAAACTTGTTGGGGGAATCTATAGGTATATATGGTTAATATTAAACTAGGGGTGACTATATAGCAGGCTGTATATAGTAAAACTGAGGAGGGGGATCTAAATATGGGGGCAGGTTATTAATTAAACTGGAGGGTACTATATGGGGGCAGGTTATTAATTAAACTGGAGGGGGTGGGTTATATGGGAGACTGTTTATAATTATTACTAGCGAGTCCTGTATATGGGGCTGGATTTCAATTAAATCCAGCCCCATATACAGGACTGTTTAAAGGGTACATAATATGACTAGGCTAGGAGGGCTGTATAGATGGGGACAGATTTTATTTAAGAAGGAGAGGGTCTGTATATGGGAGCTGTATATAATTTAATGGAGGGGTGTATATTGAGGCATTTAAATATATTAAAGGGGGTGCTGTGCATACTATAATTTCAGTAGAATATTTATATATAATGAAGGGATGTTTTATATGTGAGGGAGAGTAAAGTCAGTTGTGTTGTGAGGTATATAGTTAGGAGTGTTGTTATCCAGTTGACTTTAACTGTGGTATTTTTAGGGACACCGGGTGGAGAAGTGCTGTACGTAGCTGAAGACTTTTGGCCGTAGCTGAAGACTTTTGGCCGTAAATTCAGCTGTGATACGTTGTGGATGGGAGAACCTGTAATAAAGTCCTCCTCCTGATGGAAAAGTTTGTCATCTATAAGGTACTATATGCTACTAGTGACTCAGAATTTGTAGTCAGTCACAGCGTCTGTGTTGATGTTAACAGTTGTAAATTCTTCAGCATATACCAAACCGGTGTGGATAATGGAACAGGAATGGGGCAGCATTTTAGTTTTCTCCTCAGGGAGCAAATATGCTAGAATCTGCCCTAGGTGGAGGGTATATTGGCTATCTGCACAAGCAAGGTTTTTTATCAATTTTTTAAAGCCGATTTGCATCTACCATCTGTTTTTCAGAGGATATAAAAAACTAGATCCATGAATGAACTGTAAAAAAAAGCTGTGGGCACTGATCCATTAAAAAGTACTGCAATTGGTGCAGTCCTGTGCTATTTGTCATGTGCATTTAGCCTTACACTACCACAGGGTTCAATTCTTAGAAAGAATTTTCCACAACAGATCTCAACACCAAACTGAGAATTAGATAGATATGTTGCTTCTAATTCACAGCACATACAACCCCAAAACGACTGTAGAGGTGAAATCCATGTAAATCCAAGGCATTTCCTCGACAACATAATCATCATGCACCATACTAGTTCTCCTGCTCCGTGTTTAAACCCTGTGCACATCTAAAACACTTATCTACTGTAGCAGATCTCATGAAAACAGGATGACCAGGACAAGGAATAAGATTCACATTTATAGAAACCAGAAACAAATAAAAACATTGCAACACATAACCATTTTAGAGGCATTATATCTAATAGACATCCACAACTGGCAGAAAGGAGGACACTGGAGTAAACTGGGTTTACAGAATGGAAAAAGGGTCTAAATCCGCAGTAACCCCCTCCACATTTAGCCGGAGATAATAATCTGAAATTCACTGTGAAGCAGAGGGAGTGCATTTATGTGTAACCTCTATGAATGATAACCTGTTAAAGTATAGGGTGACTAGTATATGTATATGACAGGCCCCATAGACATATTGATAAATATATGCACTAATAAAACGTCTCAGCATTAACCATAGACCAGGGAACAGTAATTACATATACACCTTGTAAAACTGGAGACCATCTGATCAGTGGCAAGAGGAAGTCCTAATAACTAAAGAGATCTTCCTTTAGAAACCTGAGCTGTAAATACTCATGATATTGATGAAGCCTGAAAACAGGGACCATCCCAGAAGGGTTGTCTCCCAGACATGTAAACACTGGGAACGTGTAGCACAAGGGTCACTCAGTGACAGGACACTCACCCTGCTGTACCATATACTGAGCTGAGTGCGGGACAACACTGCCAGGAATAGGCGCTGCGGGTCCGGTTGGATGTGAAAGGGCTTCTCCACACTCTTCAAGGGGCACAGCAGCCTCTTTGGCCAGCCGCTAAGGAAATACATGACGCCTGTCAGTGTACAGTTCGGCGCACAGGGGCGAACATCACTCCCGACTCTTCCGCCGGAACAGCGCCGGTACACGCATCCCCGGTAAAGCGGCCACTTCGTATGTACCGGAAGCGACACCCGTACAGTAACCCTGCAATACACTTCCCTGCGGAACTCCGCCCACCGAGCCACACACGGCCAATAAGCACACAGAGAATAAGCAGCCAATGACTGGGCGTCTCTCATAAGTGGCAGGCGGAATGGACGCGGGCTATGATTGGGTGACTACTTTCCTAAATCCTTGAAGCGTGGTTTATGTGAGTTTGAGGGGAAAGTTCCAAGCGGACGTCAGCTGGGAGGCAGTGCGGGATGATGGGCGGAGAGAGGCGCTCAGTGAGCTAGTGTGCCCTCTGCTGGAAGACTTTTGGACCGCAGTTGGAGGGACCTTGTGAACGATAGCTTTGCGTCTTTCGCAACGACTATGCGTTCAATAGATAGCAGTTTATATGCTGGAGTTGGTTCAGTTTCTTATTCACCCAATACGGCCATAGAATAAACACTAAGGCCTATGATGGGGATAGATGAAAGGGGTCTTGGTGTTAGTGTCTATCAATTTAAGGCTACTTCACATGAAAGTACAGGCAGTCCCCGGGTTACATACAAGATAGGGTCTGGAGGTTTGTTCTTAAGTTGAATTTGTATGTAAGTCGAAACTGTATATTTTATAATGGAAGTTCTAGATGGTACAAGCAACCATGTAGAACTTTAAGTTTGTAATATCAGGTGATAATGTGTGTAATTGTATAAACTGCAGACTGGGTTTCTGTTCGCTGAGTGTATGCTAAATGGTGACTGCATATCGGTAGGGGTAGTTTATATAAAGATGGTGTTACTGGGTCAGGCGGCGTGGCGAGCTGTGGTTACTGGTGTGAGGCTGCTTGTGTTACTGGGGCCCAGCGGTTTTATGTATGGTGTTACTGGGTTGCGAGGCGGTTGTAGGTATCTGTGTTATGGGGGCGAGGCGGCAGTATTAGCGGTTTTCTGGGTCTAGGCGGTTGGTATGTAGTGTGTTCGGGGGCGAGGCGGTTGTATTACTTGGGTACTGGGGGTGAGGCGGTGGTATTAGCGGTTACTGGGCGAGCGTTGTAATTAGTGGTGTTTACTGGGGCGAGCGGCAGTATGTACAGTGTTACTGGGGCGAGCGGCATATGTAGCGGTGTTACTGGGGTTAGGCGGTGATGTAGCTGTGGTACTGGGGACAGGCGGCTTGATGTAGCGCCTGTGTTCTGGGGATGAGGCTGCTGTATGTAGCTTTGTTAGTAGGGATGAGGCGCTGTATGTAGGCTGTTTTACAGGGATGAGGCGGCTGTAAGTAGCTGTGTTACTGGGGTTGAGGGCGCTGTATGTAGCCTTTGTTACGGGGGTTAGGCGACTGTGTGTAGCTGGTGGTACTGGGGGCAAGGCGGCTGTATACTGGTTACTAGGGATGAGGCGGCTGTATGTACTGTGGTTTTACTGGGGGCGAGGCTGCCTGTATGTAGCTTGTTTACTGGGATGAGGCGGCTGATGTATCTGTGTTACTGGGGGCGAGGTGGCTGTAGTAGCTGTGTTACTAGTGAATGAGGGCGCTGTATGTAGCTGGTTACCGGGGGTGAGGCGCTGTAATGTACTGTGTTCTGGGGTGAGCGGCTGTGTGTAGCTTTGTTACTGGGGGCAAGGGCTGTAGTTGCTGTTTTACTAGGGTGAGCGCTGTATGTTATCGGTGTTACTGCGGGGATAGTGGATGTGGATCAGGAGGACGAGTATGCACGCTGTCACTCATGGGGGCCTCCACCAGATTTTTTCCCGCCCAGGTGCCCCACCACCCTTAATCCGGCCTCTGTGTTTATAGTCCGCAGACTGCAATGATCATCTGTAAGATTTCTGTAATGAAGTTTATTGATAATTTCTTGTCCAATTACGACCAAAAATTTTGAAACTCCAAGTGTCACTGGGCAAAAGAAATTTTTTTTTTAAGAATTAAATATAATGTTTTATCCCATAACCGATGATTTTTTCCTCCAGAAAGGCATCCAGGCCTCTTTTGAACATGTACATAGCAGTCCGCCTAAACAACCACTCCTGCGGCAGGCGTTTCATAGTCTACTGCCTCGTACAGTAAAACCTTGTCTATGTTGATGGCTAAAATCGCCTCTCCTCTAGGCGTATATAGAGGATGAGGTCACAGCCTAGGTATAAAAAGATCTTTTGAGAGATCAGCGTACTGGTCGTTCAGGTATGTTACACGTGTAATGAGGTCCCTCAAGTCGTCGTTTTCTAAACTGAATAATCCCAAATTTGTAATCTGTCATTGTATTCTATACCCCATTCCCGCTAATAATCCTGGTTGCTCTCACTCTGCACCGTTTCCAGCTACTATATCTTATGTTATACACTGGTGCCCAAAACTGTACACAATATTCCATGTGTGGTTGGTCTGACCAGGGAGTTGTATAAGGGCAAAACAGGTTTTATCATGAGAATCTTTCCTCTTTGATACATCCCATACTGTTTATTTGCTTTAGCAGCAGTCCGCTGGCTCTGGTCACTAAAATTAAGTTTACCACACCAAAACCCCCAAGTCTTTAGTCAGCTACAGTTTTACCAAGTAATTGACCGTTTAGAACATATTAACTTTGTTGTTCCAATGTGTCCAAGGATAACTTATAATTATCTACCATTAAACCTCATCAACCATTTCTCTGCCCACTCCTCACGCTCCACAAAACCTCGGTAATGCAAATATTGACCATCAGTATTTTATGACTTACAACAGCGATATTCATCTGGCAAATATGAACACTTGACTATGTAAACCCACTACAAGGTCTAAAAAAATATAAAAGAAGGGCCCCAATATTGACCCATGTGCACTCCACTGGTACGTAACCCATCTGAGATGCCATTAATATGACCCTCTGTTTTCTAACTAAGCCAATTATATTACCCAAATACAACAGATTTTCTCCTATTCCCACAGTCTCAATTTATATACAAACCTTTTATGTGGCACGGTGTCAAATGCCTTTGAAAAGTAAGGTACAACATCCACACTTCCCCCAGAATCCAGTCTGAACTTACCTCCTCGTAGAAACCAATCAGATTAGTCTGAGAGAAACGATCTCTATATAAACCCATGCTGACGTGGGTTAAGGTGTGCACAGTGAGATATCCAGGATAGCTCTCTAACAACCCCAATATTTCCCCACACAGGCAGTTTAGACCTCACGAGGGTTTTGTGTTTCCAGGATCGTTATTGATCCTTTTTGTGATTGGTACCACATTTGCTTGCCGCCAGACTGCGGCACAGACAGTCCTTCAGTGAAATCTTCAAATATAAAAATACGGGCTGTCTATCACGGTACATATTCATGCAGAACCGGGGGTGTATGCCATCTGTGCCCCGGTGATTACTCTCATTTCGATGGTGACGAGGGGCGCCGTACACTCTTCTTGGGTGAAACTGTTGACCATTCCAAAAATAATTACATTATTCCTGTCATGTGTGTCTTTACCGGAGGATTTCCCGGGGTAAAGGACAGTTGAGAAGGCGACATTCAGTAGATTGACCCTTTCCTCATCTCTTCCACCATGACCCCATGTTATTTCTAAGGGGACCCCCACGCTCGTTTTTAGTCTTATCATTATATACATTGAAAAATAATTTCGGATTATTTTTGCTTACGAGCTTCCTAAACATATGGGTTTAGAGCATGATTGTAGTTCATCATTTATTATGTTATGAACAGTAGAAGATTAAGGATATGGAGTAATATAGTGGTACTTAAGTCCAACATCCAGAGCACATGTTGGTTTGGACACGGGGGGCCCTAGTTGTGTGAACAGCCAGGCCCATGGGACCGTAATCGCCATGAGGTGTATATATAGTATAGATCTGATGACAGTTTCCTTCTACCTTTATCCTCCTACACGGTTTTTGGCTATCTATGAAACTAAATTTTTTTATTAAATTGGCTAATTTAGATGTAAAATGAACTGGAGTGGAACAGCCTCACAAGTGCTAAGGCTACTTCACATCCCAGTAGCATTTGAGTGTTGCTTATACATGCTATGAAGAGGGGAGAGCACGCGCGCGGATGTTCCAAAAAGGGGCCATAGTAAGCTTTCAAGTTCATTTGCATACAACTAAGATGGCCAATTTAAAAGGTTTTAGTGTAGGGTTGAGAAGGCAGGAGGAAACTACTATAGATCGCCTGATTATGTAGTTTACGTATTAGATTTTCTTTAAAGGGAATTCTTTAAAGGCCATTTAATGGAACCTGTCACCAGGACTAATTTCACTAAAGACAGATTGTAAAAAAGGCCATGACAATTGCAGTGCAAATCTTCCTCTCTGCCTTTTCTAAGAATTTGCATTACAATATATGTGTGTTATAACTCACTTTGCACTCCTGACAAAATCCTGTCGTAGTCATAGGAGCTGCGACTTGGTTTGGATGCATTAAAAAAAAAAGTGATGTCTGCTGCAGGCTGCTCCATCTTCGTGTTCCAGTACAGATTGTCCTCCCCATGATGCTTCATCACCCAGACTGTGACGGGTGCTGGAGCTGTACAGGAGCACAAAATGTGGGGCCAACGCTGAGGAGGATTATACACAGACAAGTCACATGTTGTTTTTTTGAAATGAACCACCAAAGTCCAGCCCTTGGACTACCCCAGGAATTTTTCAGGATGCAAGGTAAGTTCTAAAACACAATTATATTGTGAATGATTGAAACAGTGTAAGAGACTCTTTATCATAATTTTAAACCATGTTTTTAGAAGAAAGGAGGTCATGGTAAAAAAAATTGAGAATATTACCAGTCATGGGGCCTGTATCTAGAGTAAGTGTCCCTGGTTGATCATGCTTTAATGATGGTAGATTTCCTTTAAGGACAGCTTCACACTTGAAACGTTTGGTCCGTGAACGACAGACCAATCATGGTCCTTTACTGAGCATACCTACCCCTCAGGACAGGACTGCCAGCAGCATACTGAGTTTCTATCGCTTCCTAGCTAAAGTTTTGGAATATGGAAAAGAGGAAACTCTGCACATCATATACCTAACTCAACAGGCGTGCAATCCTGTCATCAGATAGCCCTAATCTGATCTCCATGAACCATAGAGAATAGTGTGCACATTGCCAATAGTTTTTTGGAAAAAACTGGCACTAGAAAGCAGCGGACAGTCTATATGATATAAAAATCATTTATATACATATAAAATTTTTTGTAACCATTTTATTTTGTTGTAGCTAAGAGAGTTATTACTATCCGGGCAACGCCCGTGAGCTACATGCTACTTATAGAGAAAAATTCTGACCCGCAGAGGGACATATGATGTTGGAGTAAGCGGTCACAGTTGTCTCTAGGATACCTTCACACAAGTACGCAGGCATAACATCAGCGCTGGGGAGGAGGAGGAGGGGGAAAGCGCCTCCTCACTAGAGAGAACCTAGGATCACGGGCACCAGAGTCTTAGAAAGTAGCGAAATGTCTATCTTGTTAAGGGCTACGGAAAATGGTACAGTGCGAACGTGTGCCGACCGAACAGTAACGCCTCGTGAGGCCATTGCAGGGTTAGGGCGGACGTGATATAGACCTAAGTGCCTTAAGTTGCTAGACCGAACACACGAAGACCTATTATTCTACTCAATCAGGCCGCCTTAGGCCCTTTCCCATTTGCGATTTTTAACGAACGTTTTTCTGCGCATGGCTTTTACGCGCGGCAGAATTTGCAGTTGCATATGACCCATATAATCAAGCGGTCTTTTCAGACTGGGATTTTTTTTCACGCACAACACGCACGTTTTTTGTTTTAACGTTTTTAAGTTTTAAATTTTGACAGACCTAACTTTTGCAAGTCTAAGCGCGTGAAAATAAAGGTTGGACTTGATGGGCTTGCGTCTTTTTCCAGCCTTATATACAGTACTATGATACTATGATACATTCTCTAACTGCATGAAACCCTACAAGCTCCCTGACCGTGATCTCCCAGACAGTGTAGGAGATGTTTTAATGCTACCCCTGGCCTGGCCTCTGTGCATCCTGCAGCTGAGCCCCCCCCCCCCCCCCCCATATTTAAATACGTGAGTATAAGCCCTAGGATAGGAAATGCAGCCATTACTAAATATCCAGAAGCAGCCAAACCTCAAAAAGTCCACAGCAGAGCCCCCCTTACAGAAATGTTCACAGCAGATGCCCTCTTTACTGAAATGTCCACCGCACATGCCCCCATTAATGAAATGTCCACCCTAGATGGCCCCCTTTAATGAAATGTTCACCCCAGATGGCCCCCTTTAATGAACTGTCCACCCCAGATGGCCCCTTTAATGAAATGTTCACCCCAGATGGCCCCTTTTAATTTTTAAATGCAAAGTAAATTCTCCATGTGACCGCACCGCATTTTCTTGAAAGTATCGTAACAGTTATCGCAATACTTTTCAGGGTATCATATTGCACTCAAAATTATGGTTTCGGTGCAACCCTATTGCTGATACATCTGACAAACCCTATTTAACTGGCACCTAACTTTCAGGTTTTCGCAGACTTTTGCAAAAATGGCGTGCCATTCCAAAGTGACTGCAACCCTATGGCTGCAGGTTATCCAGACGAAGGCCAAATGGGTGACCCTCTCAACCATAGCAAGGGAAATTGGTTGTTCCAAGTCTGTGATTTCTAGAATATTGGATCTTTACAACATTACAAACTAATTCAAGTCCTCTGATGCCTGTTGCCGTTAGAAGACAAATGTAGGAGAGGTAAGGATAATGCAGCAGAGAATCACCATAGGTAATCGTTTCAGTACTACAGCTGGAATTGCTCACCATTTCAGCAATGAACACATTAAGGATCCATCTCATCATGTAGTGTCCTGATGTTTAAGAGCATTTGGACTGAAAGCCCTCTATGCAGTGACCAAACCCTCATTAGCAGAAATAATTAAAAGGCTTAATAATGTGTACAAAACTACAAAGTTAGTGAAAGGTGAAGGAAAATGTCATGTTTTGGGGAATTTTTTTCTGCAGCAGGCGTTGGACCTCTCATACAACTATATGGCAGAGTTTTCTTGAGGGCTTAGATTTTACGTCTTTCACTGTGTACCCCAAATGACATGTCTACTTTATTCTTTGGGTTGGCTTGATCACGGCGATACCAAATTTTTATAGATTTTATAATGTTTTCATACATTTACAAAAATGAAAACCACCTATGCAAAACTTCAAAACTTCAGGCTCTATTTTCCATTACGGGGCAGTGAAAAACCGTTTGATTGGGCATTTGGACACGGTGATACCTAATGTGTTTATAATTTTTACTGTTTATTTATATTTATATCAGTTCTAGGGGTGGTTTGAATTTTTAGGGTTTTTTATTTTATAAACTTTTTTTTATTTTAACTTATTATTTTTCAGACCCCCTAGGGTACTTTAACCCTAGGTAGTCTGATTGATCCTACCATATACTGCCATACTACAGATGTCAAGTAATGTTGTAATTGTTGGTTTCTCCACTCTCCAAGGGGAAGAGTATTCACAAGGTCCATGAGTAATTAAGCACTTAGTCCTTTATGAAATGCTCAGCTCTAAACTTACCAGTTCCCTTCTACTGTCTAAAGATAAGGTTTGAGGAGAGAGGTATTTTCACAGGCAAGTAGCGTTGCACTATGCCATGTCCAGCTGACAGAAATTAACCGTCAGGCCAACTGTGGGATACCTCTTTAGGAGGAGCATCTTTTCAGTATCCAACCAAAGTGCAATCTGCAAAGGTATTTGACTGAAGGACTCAAGCCTTTAGAGTGGAGTTGCAGCACCAAAATAGAGCTCCGGAAAGGTAAGCGGCCATGTGGTAGCTTGTGTCTAAACAAAGTAATGCACCTGCCTGTCAGGAATCGGTCGTAGAGGATCCTCTGGATCACCGCGGATGATGATGTAAGCCGACACCTGGGACCGAAGTCTAAGTGGCACCCGGTTTTCACCAGAGCCCATCGCAAAGCGGGTTGGACTTCTTGCATCGTGGTACCACCAGAGCGTTAGAAAGGTGCTTCTTTGTCCGCGGTGGCGGCGAAGTACAGAATCGTAAGGCATGCTCGTGGTCGGGGACAGGCAGGATGTCGAGAGAGACAGCACAGGATCAGAGTTGAGAACGTAGCAGTAGGTCAGGACAGGCAACACGGGATCGGGGTCAGGAAAAGAATCAAGGTCACAACAGGAAATCGGGATAATCAGAAAGGGCATGGAACAAAGCTTTCTATCAAGCGTAGAGCACAAAGATCCATCAAGGGACATAGGAAAGGGCTGGGAATTTATCAAGGAATGCTGCTGACCAGCGGCAATTAACAGTGCTGGCCCTTTAAATTTTACAGAGCTGGCGTGCGCGCGCGATGAGACACGGGAGACACCGCTGAAACCCAGAGCGGCAGCGGGCCACACATTGGTACACGAGTACGCCTGTGACCCGAGACGTGGGTCGCAGGGGCAACCGTGACACTGCCAACACAAATTGGGGTTGGAGAGCATTCAGTGTTCATAAATAAGCCATTGGTAACCTGATTGGAATGGCTTGAAAAAACGATTATGAAGAGAGATATTTAGATCCTCAGATTTAGAACAATTGATGCAGAAGTTAGATAGTTAGGGAAAAAGAGTGGATTTCATGTAGCAAATTATAAAGAGACATTTGTGGATTGGTCAGAAAAAAAGTGGTTGTCAGCATATGCTACTATCTTACGTAGAAGCTCTAACATAAATCCCTGAAATATCAGTGTTGAGAATGTGGCGAAGAAAAGGCTCTAATAAGATAACAAAGAGCAGGGAGGAGATTGGGCAGCTCTGTCTTGTACCATTCTGGATGTCAAAAACTTCAGAAATGGTGCTTTTCACTTTTCCAGACGCAGATTGGTGGAAATATAATGACATAATACACCTAAACATTTGATTACAAAGTCTTAGAATTTATGAAGGACTTGTTGGCTATGTAAGGCAAACTAACCCTATCGAATGCCTTCTCTACAGTACATCAGTGGAAAGCAACTTGAGTTGCAGATGTTCTAGCTGGGCTTTATAGATTTGCTTTAGTGGTAAAGTCTCAAGATTCCCTACATAGAATTAAACCTGCCTGGTCCGAGTGAAAGTCAGTAAAAAGAAGGGGTGCCAGGTTAATCTCTACAATTTTCAAGAATAACTTGAGATCTTGGATTAACATAGAAATGGTAGTTAGAGCATTGGGTCGCATCTTTTCCAGTCATAACCATAATGGTGGCCCGAAGAGTATCCCTGAGAGTGGAGGCTACTGCATCGAAAGCTTTAGTCCAGTTGGGTTAAAGTCCAGCAATTTTTTTTGTAGAACAGTAAGGAAAAGCCGTCAGGGCTAGGGGCTTTACCTACATGTGTCTCCTGTGTCTTTGCCTCCTCTTCAGTTAACATAGGAAAGCCTGAGTCTGAAAGGTAGGTTCCAATTATGTACCTAAAGTGCCTGATAATAATCTTGAAAAGTAGCAGCTATATTTGAATTAAGTTGTTGAGTACTGCCAGATGATGTTGAAATTTTGAGGATGAATGTGTGAGAATGTTGGACCCGCAATGCCCTGGCAAGAGATCTGCCACATTTGTCCCTTCATTAAAATGTTGGCAGCATTTTGCCAGTACACCTTTTTGCTTTGCCTATCAATAGGGTAACGAAGGGACTCCCATGTTTCAATCAGAGAAATTCTGAGGCTGCCTGTGAAGCAGAGTTTGTCTCAAGGGACTGAATACGGTCAAGCAAAGATGTTGCTGCTTGGGCCCTTTCCTTTTGTGGCATGAGCTGTGTGTACAGTGATAGCCAGAAGTTTTTAGAATTATACAAATGTTAGTTTTTACAAAGTCTACTGCATCAGGTTTTATAATGGCAATTTGCATATACTCCAGAATGTTAGAAAGAGTGATCAGCTTAACAGCAATTAATTGCAAAGTCAATATTTGCCTAGAAAATGAACTTTTTCCCCCAAAACACATTTCAACTTCATTGCAGGCCTGCCTTAAAAGGAGCAGTTAACATAGTTTCAGTGATTGCTCCATTAACACAGGTGTGGGTGTTGATGAGGACAGGGCTGGAGATCAATCTGTCATGATTAAGGAAGAATCACACCACTGGACACTTTAACCTCTTAACGCTCTGCGCCGTAGCTCTACGGCGCAGAGGTATAAGGAGTGTATGATGAGGGCTCACGGGCTGAGTCCTCTTCATACAAGGGTGGGGGTTTTTGCATATTGCAGAAAACCCCCACCGCTAATAACCTTGCTTGCAACGATCGCGGCTATTAACCTTTTCATTGCGCCGCCATCTTTATTGCGCCGCGGCACACAGGTTGAAAATCACTGTCTTAGACCATCTAGGATACATTAACCCTAGATGGTCAGATAGCTCCTACCATATACTGCAATACTTCTGTATTGCAATATATGGCATTTTTGCAGCACATTCATTACAATGAGCCACTGGCTCATTGTAACGAATCTCCAGAAGCCATGTAGCCTTGTGTCAAACGAAGACCCGAGGCTCCCACATGTGGAAAAAAATTGAAAAAAAAATCAGTGTCGTGTGGGTCAGTTTTCGATTTTGACTCACTCAAAAAACACCGTCAGCTTATATTGGTTGGTTGCGGATTGCGGGTGATGCTGATGCAGTGATACCAAATCATTATATAGGTTTATTGTTGTTTTAATAACCATTTCAAAAATAACGAATGTGTACAAAAACGAAAAAAAAATAAATTTGCCATATATTTGACGCGCTATAACTTTTTCAAACTGTGTGTGCACGGAGATGTAGTGGGTTGTCATTTTTGCGAAATGTAGCGACGTGTTCATGTGCTACATCTGAGGTCTGTGAGGACATTTGCATTTTTATTTCATTTTTTATGTGATGTGTAAAAGAGGTGAAAAGTCGCATTCGGAATTTGGGCGCCATTTCCGCCTCGGAGGTCACCGCCCGGCCGTAACTGTTATATAATTGAAACAAAAAACGCAGCGCAGCACTCCCAAGGGATGAAAGAGAAAAAAACGTGAGGTTTTTTCACTCTCGCAACGTTTCAGCTGTGGGTCAGCCTTGTGCAAGCAATACAACAAGTTGTTCAAGTCAGTGTTTACATAGTCGGTTACACAGTGACGTTTCACATTAATCAATTTAAGTGAAAATTACAGTGTACAAGTCATTCAACTCTATTTATCAAACAGTAATTATGTGTATTCAGGATCGGAGTTGTTGGCATATTTCTGTAAAGTATACATAGTGCAATTGCATAATATAAAACGAGGATACTATAAAAAGAGTAATACAGTTGTAAATTGATGCCAAAATCACAGGCTGGTGATCCTGTGCCCGCTTTGCGCAGGACGCAGTTCAGGTCTCCTACACGGCTTATCGCATAGCGGAAGGAGGAGGGAGACAATGCACTGCATGCGATGTCTGACCAAGCGAAATAATGGATTACTAATTCTCTGTATGTGGAGATAGGAGCAGTTGATCATGTGGCGCGTATGCGCTAGCACCCGTATTCTGGTTGCAATACTAACAATTAGGCAGCTGCGCCCCATATATTGTATAGCTCAATATCGACATCTGGAGACGAATCAAAAACAGATATATATATTTACTAGTGTCATAGGAACCGTCAAACATATGGACAATGAGAAATATTAACGGGCGTATAAAACCTCCAAGAGTATGTCCACAAATATATGAGGGTCATGGGTATTCCTTATCACCCAATTGGGCGATCAGGGTACCAATGAAGGGGCCAAACTTCAGTAGCGGACGGGTGAACATTATAATGTCCACACTGTCACTCAGCAGACAATGTCCCCACTTATAGGGGGGGTGGCCTAGGACTAATGTCCTAGAGACGTGTATAGCTTCCTCATGCGCGATATCGCTACTAGCACAAAGAAAGACATTGTCGGTACATCCGCTAATCGAAAACAAATCCACTGGTCTCAATCTCAAAAAAAGTTAAATTATTGGAATAATAGATCATTGATATCAAAAGAAAAGACAAAGGAAAAAGCGGGAAAGTACACAAGGAAAAATTGATGATCGTTGGCGATCTTCTTTCAGTGCCATGGTGGTGATTAACGTGAAGATAGTGGTCTGACAAAAACAGATTATAAAACAAAAATTAGATAGAGGTATCAACGAACACCAATAACCTTATGGGGAGGGATACACAGGTAAGTCATAGCAGACTGTTAGGAGGAAACTTACAGAACCCGATTTCACGAACAAGTCATTTTGCTTATAAGGATTATGAAATGGTTTTGACGTGTAAACTATTTTATGGTGTCAGGACATTTTTTATGTTCAATGAGGGGTGGACGGCCAGAGGGGCCAATGTTGAGCCCCCACTTACGCGAACATTTCATGATGTGACGTGAGGAGAGGGGGTCTATGTATCCCAACCATTTCTCAAAAAAGTGTGAGATGGTGCGATACAAGGACATCTTCTCCTCTGGGGTGGCAACCAGAGTTGAGTAATTTTGTTTTTTCAGTCCTTCTTGAAGGATATCGACAAAGATTCATTCACCCCGGTTATGGTCAAACAGATGGGTACAGTTCTGGTGTGAATGGCAGTGTTTGATGAAGCAGGATATGTTACTATTGACACTAAAACCTCCTACGATAGGAACAACCTACTAAGAAGATTAGTAGTTGCCACCATAGGAAAATGATTTAAAATACGTCCTATAGTAATTATCAAGATGCGAACACTGTTCTGCTGATTCCCTGCCTCGATAAAAAATTTTTGAGCAGCTCACTAAAAAGTTCAAAAATAAGATACCCCCCCTCTACATTACAGACCAGCGAGATAAGGCCCCATTACACTTGATAGAAGTATGTTACAATCCCGTAGCCGAAAACCCAGAAGGGACAAAGGATCAAACCCCGTTTGTTTATGCTATACTAGCACAGAGTCAAGCAAAACATAAGTAAAATCATTAGACACTGGATCTTCTATCAGATGCTTCCCGAATTGAAGAATTGTTCGTAAACCACCCTCTTTATCATCCGCGGGCCCCCAATCTGAGGAAGATTGGGTAAAGCGGAGGATGTGGATCAGGGACGAAGACACTTAGGCAAGTTTTTTAGCCCCTCACGAGAAAAGGCCGTTTTTTCTACGTGACTAAATATGTGCAAATTGCACGATTTGACTGAAATGAAGGCGGCAAGCTTAGACATCTATTACTAAGCAAACGTTTCAGACAACATACCTAACTTGAGGACGCTGATTTGTAATGATTACCTTCAATGTCCTTGCATCTTTGGATATAGGAGAGACTACCTTAGACTTCAAAAATTGTATGAGCCACACATCGGTTATACCTACGAGAGTGGTAGGAAGGACCTTCACGGTCCCTAAACACTTCAAGGAGGGTAAACCACAGGGAAGGTCACAATTGCGGTTAAGGATGATCGACACGGACCCCCTCTAAGAAGAGGGGTGGGGACCAGACATAAATATTGAAAAGAGAGATTGGAGTGGATTATAGAACCTAACTTACACTTAAACCAAAACATGGTTGAGTGGATTCAAGACCAGTGGACTGTTATGAGTCTTGAGTGCCCGTATTGTCTATGGACCAATTACCTGTTATCCTCCCCATAAGGTTATTGGTGTTCGTGATACCATGATACTAATTTTGTGTTTTACTGTTTTTTATCAGCCCACTACTTGTCACGTAATAATCACCACATGCACTGAAATGAAGCTCGCCAAAAGACATCAATTTTCCTGGTGTGGTACTTCCCGCTTTTCTTTTTTATTTTCGTTTGAAGCAAGATATTTATCCCATATTTTAATTTTTTGAGGAGTGGGAGACAGTGGAATTTTGTCGATTAGCGAGGTTGTTGTACCGCATGGCTCTTCTTGTTTGTATAGCGACTATAGCCAATGAGGAAGCTAACACGTACTCTAGGACACCTTAGTCTAGGTCCACTAGAGTGGACATCGTATCTGGTGAGTGACATGTGTGACATATGATATGTTCCCTGTCCGCACTGAAGTTTGCCCGCTTCATGGGTACCATGCCCCGAATAATTGGGTGATGGAAAGACTACCCATGCCCTCATTATTTGTGGACATACTCTTTGGAGGTTTTTAACCCCGTTATATTTCTCATTGCGCATAAGTGAGACGAGAGTACCTATACAATAGTACTATATATATCTTTTTTGATTCGCTCAGATGGGCGATAATGCAGCTATACATAATGGGCGCAGCTCGTCCTAATGGTGCGTATGCACCAGAAGAGGGTTGCAGGCGCAATACGCCCCATCAATGCTCCTATTCTCCCGATACAGAGATTAGTAACAATCATATCGCTGGTAGACATTGAGCGTAGTAGCAGTGCATGTCTCCTCTCTCTTACGGCATTATTGCGCAGTGCCGGTAGGAGCCGCTGAATGCGTCCTGCGCAAGCGGGACAGGGATCCCACCACAGTGTTGATTTGGCATCAATTTACACTGGTATATCTTTTATAATCCTAGTTTTATACTTATGCAATATGTACATAAGTACGTTGACAAACAACCGATACTGATAAACACATATATATGGGTGATATAGATTAGTTGGATAGTGTAAAACTGTATTTATCACTAATTGATGCATAGTGAAAACGTCAGCGTGACCACTATTTAAACCATGGTGAACCACTTGGTGTATGCTTGACAACGGCGACCCACAGCAAAAGCTTGAGAAAGTTGCGAGAGATGGCAAATAAAACCTCAACTTCTTTTCTTATCCCTGGGAGTGCTGCCGTTTTTGTTTACTTATCACACTCTTTGGGTAAGAGCCTGGATTAGACCGCATCTTTTTTCTCTAAGGCTTGCTGCCTCTAGTTTTATCTGTTTTATATTTGGATAGATCGGGGCATTTGTGGAGCGGCGATACATAATTGTTGTGATTTTTACTGTTATTATGTTTTATATCAGTTCTAGGGAAAGGGTGGTTGGTGATTTGAATTTTAATATTTTATAATTTTTTTTATTTTTTAAACTTTTTTAATTTTTTTAACTAATCTAGACCATCTAGGGTAAATTAACCCTAGCTGGTCAGATGTCATAGTCCCCATATACTGCAATACTTCGTATTGCAATATATGGCATTTTTGCAGCACATTCATTACAATGAGCCACTGGGCTCATTGTAACGCATTCCAGAAGCCATGTAGCCTTGTGTCAAACGAAGACCCGAGGCTACCATGCAAGCGCAGCACCCCGAGACTCGGGGGCGCACGGAAAAGATGGCGGCGCCGCCCGTCGTTAAAAGCGCCGGAGACTATGGCGGCAATGAAAAGGTTAATAGCCGCGATCGGTGCAAGCAAGGTTATTAGCGGTGGGGGTTTTCTGCAATATGCAAAAACCCAAAACCACGAGCTCACGGCCCAGCAGCTAGCGGTTCGCAGAGAGGTTAAGAGTAAGTGTCCAGTGGGTGTGATTCTTTTTAATCATGACAGATGAACTCCAGCCCTGTCCTCACAACACACCACCGCCTGTTAATGGAGCAATACTGAAACTATGTTAACTGCTCCTTTTAAGGCAGGCCTGCAATGAAGTTGAAATGTGTTTTGGGGGAGGGAAAAGTTCATTTTCTAGGCAAATATTGACTTTGCAATTAATGTGTTAAGCTGACACTCTTTCTAACATCTGGAGTATAATTGCAAATGCCATATAAAACCTGATGAGTAGCACTGTAAAAACTAACATTGTATATCTAAAAACTTCTGGCTATACAGTACACACCGCTCATGCCACCAAGAGAAAGGGCCCAAGCAGCACATCATTTGCTTGACCTATTGCGAATTGAGCAAACTCTGCTTCACAGGCGCTCAGAATTTCTCTGATTGAAACATGGGTTCCCTTTGTTTACCCTATTGATAGGCAAGCAAAAAGGTGTACTGCAAAATGCTGCCAACATTTATGAAGGGGACAAATGTGGCAGATCTCTTGCTAGGGCATCGGGTCCAACATTCTCACACATCATCTCAAAATTTCACATCATCTGGCAGTACTCAACAACTAATTCAAATATATAGCTGCTACTTTAATTATATCAGGCACTTTAGGGTACATAATGGAACCTACCTTTCAGGAATCAGGCCTTTCCTATGTTAACTGAAGAGAGGCAAAGACACAGGAGAAACATGTAGGTAAAGCCCCTAGCCCTGACGGCTTTTCCTTATTCGTTAATCAATCAAAAATTTGCTGGACTTCTTTAACCTAACTGGAGCGAAAAAGCTTTCGATGCAGTAGCCTCTTGTTCTAACACTCTCAGGGAATATTCGCCATTGATGGTTATGACTGGAAATAGATGCGACCAATGCTCTAACTACCATTTTCTATGTTAATCCAAGATCTCAAGTATTCTTGAAAATTGTCGAGATATAAGCTGGCGCCCTTCTTTTACGACTTTCACGCGGACCAGGCAGGTTAATCTAATGTAGGAATTTGAGACTTTACCATAAAGCAAAATCTTAAAGCCCAGCTAGAACATCTGCACTCCAGTTCGCTTTCCACTGATTGTACTGTAGGAAGGCAATTCGATAGGGTTAGTGTTGCCTTACATAGCCCAAAAGTCCTTCATAAATTCAGAACTTAGTAATCAAAGTGTGTTAGGTGGAATTATGTTAGTTATATCCACCTCTTCATTGGAAGTGAATGAAAAAAGAAAACTGAAAAAGACAAGGTGAAAAGCAAAGCCACCATTTCTGAAGGTTTTGATCATCAAGAAATGGTACAAGACAAGAGCTGGCGCCCATCTCCTCCTGCTCTTTGTATAACTTATTAGGCCTCTTTCTTCCGCAACACATCTCAACCAACTGATATTTGGGACTTATGGTAGACTTACTACGTTAAAGATCAGGCATATGCTGACAACAATCTTTTTTCTGCCAATCACAAAATGTCTCTTTATCATTTGCCAATGAAAATTCCACTCTTTTCCTATAACTAACAACTTCTGCACCAATTGGTCTAAATCTGAGGACTCTAAATATTCTCTTTCATAACATCTTTTTTCAAGCCATTTCCAAGAGCAGGTTACCAATGGCTTATTGCATTGAACAAATGAATGCTATCCAAACCCCAATTTGGGTTGGCAGGTCACGGTTGCCCATGCGACCCCATCGTCTCGGGTCAAGGAGCAAGACTCGAGTTTGAGTACCAATCTGTGTTGGACTGTCACGTAGTCAGGGGATTTCAGTGGAATACGAAGATACGCTCCATTTGCCGTCCTCCCACTTTGTTTTTTTTCTTTTGGGCGGCCTGCGAACTGATCGGCGCTGCAGCCGCTCTTGTTAATGTTTTAAAGGTGCCAACGCATGATACTTGCCGCTGGCAGCAGCATCCTTGATAAAATTCCCAGGACCCTGTCCTGTGTCCTTCTGGATGACTTTTGTGCTCTAGATTGATTAGGAAAAAGCTTGTTCCCATGCCCCCTTTTCTTTTGATCCGATTTCCTTTGTGACCATTGATTCTGGTCTGACCCCGATTCCCGTGTTGCCTGTCATGCAATGACGTTCAACTCGATCCTTCGTAGTGCTCTCTCGGACATCCTGCCTGTCCCCGACCCACTAAGATGCTCTTACGATTCTTGTACTTTCCGCCGCCACCGCGGAAAAGAAGCGACCTTTCTAACGGACCTGGTGGTTACCACGATTGCAAGAAGTCCCAACGCCGCTTTGCGATGGGCTCTGGTGAAAAACGGTCCACTTGACTTCGGGTCCCAGGTTGTCGGGTTACATCATTCATCCGGCGGGTGTGAATCCAGAGGCCGACCGATTCTAGAGCAGGAGGTGCATTACTTTGTTTAGACACAAGTACCACATGGCCGCTATACCTTTCCGGAGAGCTCCTTTTGGTGCTGCAACTCCACTCTAAAAGGATTCGAGTCCCTTCCACGTCAAATACCTTTGCAGGACATTGCCACTTGGGTGATAATCTGGAAAAGATGCTCCTCCTTAAAGAGGTATCCCCAGTGGCTGACGGTAATTAATTCTGTCAGCTGGACATGGCACTCCAGTGACAACGACTACTTGGCCTGGTGAAAGAAAATGACCTATCTCACTCAAACTCTATCTTGACAGTAGAAGGGAACTGGTAAGTTTTAGAGCTGACGCATTTCCTTACAAGGGGACCTACGTGTTAATTACTCCATGGACTCCTGTGAAATACTCTTCCCTCTTGGGAGAGTTGGGGAGGAAACGAAAACCGCCATACAAACATTACTTGACAATCTGTAGCTTATGGCAGTATATGGTAGGCTCAATCAGAACTAACCTAGGGTAAGGTTACCACTAGGGGGTCTGACAAAATAATAAACTGTTAAAAATAAAAAAACACGTTTATAATAAAAACTCAAAACCCTAAAAATTAACCCACCCTAGAACTGTATATCAATAAATAAAACGTAAAAATTTAAAACACATTAGGTTCACCGTGTCCAAATGGCCCAATTCAAAAGGTTTTTTTTTTCACTGCCCGAATGGAACAAAAAATAGGAAGCTGAAGTTTTGGAACGTTTGCAATACCATAGGTGGTTTCATTTTTGAAATAAATGTATGAAAAACATTATAAATCTACTAAAAATTTTGGTTATATCGCGCGGTGATTCAAGCCAAACCAAAGATAAATAAAGTAGGGACACTGTCATTTGGTGGTACCCAGTGAAGAAAGAACGATAAAAATCTAGCCCCAGAAGGTGAAAAACTCTGCCAATAGTTGTATGAGAAGGGATTTACCAAACGGCCTGCTGCAAGCAAAACAAAAATTCGCCCAAAACATCGACATCTGTCTTCACCTTCACTAATGCTTGTAGTTTGTCACATTATTAGCCTAGAATTATTTTCTGGCTATGAGGGGCGTTTTGTCAACGCTATAGAGGGCTTTCAGTCCAAATGCTCTTAACTCAGGACACTACATGATGAGATGGATATTAATGGGTTCATTGCTGAAATGGTGAAGCACTTCCGCGGTGTACTGAAACGATTACCTCTGGTGATTTCTCTGCTGCATTTCTTACCTCTCCGACAGGTTTATAACCGGCAAACAGCATTCAGAGGATTGATTAGGTTTGTAATGTTTGTGTACAAGATCCATATTTAGAAATCACAGATTGGAAACAACCAATTTCCCTGCTATGGTTGAGGGGTCACCCATTTGGCCTCGTCGGAAACCTCGCCATAGGGTTGCGTCACTTTGGAATGCCACGCCATTGGCAAAGTCTATGCGAAAATGAAAGGAGGGCCAGTTTTAAATGGGTTTGTCAGATGTAATCGCAATATGGGTTGCAACGAAAAACCATAATTTTGAGTGCCAATTGATTACCCTGAAAGTATGCGATAACTGTAACGATACTTCAAGAAAATGCAGGTTGCGGTCACATGGAGAATTTACTTGGCATTTAAAAATTAAAGGGCATCTGCGGGTGAACATTCTTAAAGGGCCATATGGGTGGGACAGGTTCATAAAGGGGGCATCTTGGGGTTAACATTCATTAAAGGGGGCATCTAGGGGGGACATTTTCATTAAAGGGGGGGCGCATTTTGCGGGGGGACATTTCAGTAAAGAGGGGCATATGCTGGGACATCCCAGTGAAGGGGTGCTCTGCACATTGTGGAAAATTATGTAAGGGGGCCTGCGGGGACTTTAGAGGTTTGGTGTGCTTTGGATATTCGTAATGGCGCATTTTCTTCCTAGGGCTTATACTCACGTATTTTAAATATGGGGGGGGGGGGGATCAGCTGCAGGATGCACCCGAAGGCCAGGCCAGGGGTTCGGTAGAGTAAAAATATCCTAATTCTTGGAGATATGAGTGGGGAGCGTGTTAGGGTCTTCAATGCAGTTAGAGAATGGTCATAGTACTAGTATATAAGGCTGGACTGGAAAAAGACGCAAAGTCCATCAAGTCCAACTTTAAGAATTAAATATAATGTTTATCCCATTTAACCGAGATCTTTTTCGCTCCAGAAAGTCATCCAGGCTCTCTTGAACAGTACATGCGTCCGCCCTAAAAAACTCCTGCGGCCAGGCGTTTCATAGTCTACTGCCTCGTACAGTCAGAACCTTGTCTATGTTGATGGCTAAAATCGCCTCTCTCTAGGCGTAGTAGTTAGAGGATGAGTCACAGCCTGGTATGCAAAAAGATCTTTGAGAGATCAGCGGTACTGTCTGTTAGGTATGTAATGTAATGAGGTCCCTCAGTCGTCGTTTTCTAAACTGAATAATCCCAAATTTGTAATCTGTCATTGTATTCTATACCCCATTCCCCTAATATCCTGGTTGCTCTCCTCTGCACCGTTCCAGCTACTATATCATGTTATACACTGGTGCCCAAACTGTACACAATATTCCATGTGTGGTTGGTCTGACCAGGGAGTTGTATAAGGGCAAAACGAGGTATTTATCATGAGAATCTTTCCTCTATTGATCATCCCATACTTTTATTTCTTTAGCAGCAGCCGCATGGCTCTGGTCACTAAATTAAGTTTACCAACACCAAGAACCCAAGTCTTTAGTCAGCTCAGTTTTACCAAGTAATTGAAACCGTTTAGAACATACTTAACTTTTTGTTCCAATGGCCAAGGGATACACTTAAATTATCTACCATTAAACCTCATCAACCATTTCTCTGCCCACCCTCACGCTCCACAAAACCTCGGTAAGTGAATATTGACATCGTATTTTATGACTTACACAGCGGAGTATTCATCGGCAAATATGAAACTTGACTATGTAAACCCACTACAAGGTCTAATAACAAATATAAAAGACAAGGGCCCCAATATTGACCCATGTGCACTCCACTGGTACGTCAACCCAATCTGAGCATGTCCATTAATACTGACGACCTCTGTTTCTATACTAAGCCAATTAATTACCCAAATACAACAGATTTTCTCCTATTCCCACCGAGTCTCAATTATATACAAACCTTTTATGTGGCACGGGTCAAATGCCTTTGAAAAGTAAGGTACAACATCCACATCTTCCCCCAGATCCAGTCTGAAACTTACCTCCTCGTAGAAACCAATCAGATTAGTCTGAGAGAAACGATTCTATCATAAACCCATGCTGACGTGGGTTAAGGTGTGCACAGTGCAGATATCCAGGATAGCCTTAACAACCCGCAACTATGTTCCCACACAGGCAGTTTAGACCTCACGGGCGGTTTTGTGTTTCCAGGATCGTTATTGATCCTTTGTTGTGATTGGTACCACATTTGCTTGGCCAGCTGGGCACAGACAGTCTTCAGTGGAAATCTTCAAATAGTAAAAATCACGGGCTGTTCTATCACGGTACATATTCATGCAGAACCGGGGGTGTATTGCCATCTGGCCGGTGATTACTCTATTTGATGGTGACGAGGGGCGCCGTAACTTTCTTGGGTGAAATGTTGACCTTCCAAAAAAATAATTAATTATTCCTCATGGTGTCTTTACCGGGGAGTTTCCCGGGGTAAAGGACAGTTGAGAAGGCGACATTCAGTAGATTGACCCTCTTACCTCATCTCTTCCACCCATGACCCATGTTATTTCTAAGGGGACCCCCACGCTCGTTTTTAGTCTTATCATGTAATACATTGAAAAATTAATTTGGTTATTTTTGCTATAACGGCTTCCTAAAATATGGGTTTCAGAGCATGATTGTAGTTTCATCATTTATTATGTTGATGCAGTAGAAGATTAAGGATATGGAGTATATATAGTGGTACCTTAAGTCCAACATCAGGCACATGTTGTTCTGACACGGGGGCCCTAGTTGTGTGAAACAGCACAGTGCCCATGGACCGTAATCGCCATGAGGGTATTATATAGTATAGATCTGATGACAGTTTCTTCTACCTTTAATCCTCCTACACGGTTTTGGCTTTCTATGAAACCTAAATTTTTTTTTAAATTGGCTAATTAGAGTACAAAGAACTGGAGTGGAACAGCCTCACAAGTGCTAAGGCACTTCACATCCCAGTAGCATTTGAGTGTTGCTTATACATGCTTGAAGGGGGAGGAGCACGCGCGCGGATGTTCCAAAAAGGGGCCATAGTAGCTTTCCAAGTTCATTTGCATGACAACTAAGATGGCAATTTAGAAAGGTTTTTAGTGTAGGTTGAGAAGGCCAGAGGAAATACTATAGATCGCTGATATGGTAGCTTTACGTATTAGATTTTCTTTAAAGGGAATTCTTTAAAGGCCATTAAGGGAACCTGTCCCAGGACTATTTCACTAAAGACAGATTGTAAAAAAGGCCATGACAATTTGCAGTGCAAATCTCCTCTCTGCCTTTTCTAAGAATTTGCTACCAATAACTGTGTGTATAACTCACTTTGCCTCCGACAAAATCCTGTGTAGTCATAGGAGCTGGACTTGGTTTGGATGCATTAAAAAAAAAATGTGGATGTCTGCTGCAGGCGCTCCATCTTGTGTTCCAGTACAGATTGTACCTCACCCATGATGCCATCCCCAGACGTGACGGGGCTGGAGCTGTGTAAAGGAGCACAAAATGTGGGGCCAACGCTGAGAGGATTATACACAGACAAGTCCATGTTGTTTTTGTTAAATGAACCACCAAAGTCCAGCCCTTGGACTACCCAGGAAATTTTTCAGGGATGCAAGGTAAGTTCTAAAACACAATATATTGTATGATTGACACAGTGTAAGAGACTCTTATCATAATTTTAAACTTGCTTTGAAGAAAGCAGGTCATGGTAAAAAAAAAATTGAGAATATTACCAGTTATGGGGGCCTGTATCTAGAGTAAGGTCCCTGGTTGGACATGCTTTAATGATGGTAGATTTCCTTTTGTAAGGGCAGCGTCACACTTTGAAACGTATTGGTCCGTGCACGCAGGCCAATCATGGTCCTTTACTGAGCGACCTACCCATCAGGAACCGGATGCCTAGCAAGCATACTGAGTTTCGACGCTTCCTAGCTAAAGGTTTTGGAATAGGAAAAGAGGAAAAACTTGCAATATATACCTAACTCACCAGGGCGTGCAATCCTGTCATCAGTAGCCCTAATCTGATCGTCCAGAACCATAGAGAATAGTGTGCACATTGCCAATAGTTTTGAGAAAAAACTGGCACTGAAAGCAGTCGGGACAGTCTATATTTAGATATAAAAATCAGTTTACTATACATATAAAGATTTTTTGTAACCATTTTATTTTGTTGTAGCTAAGAGAGTTATTACTATCTCGGGCAACGCCCGTGAGCTACATGGCTACTTATAGAGAAAAATTCTGACCCGCAGAGGGACATATGAGTTGGAGTAAGGGCAAGTTGTTCTAGGATACCTTCACACAAGTACGCAGGCTCATAACATCAGCGCTGGGGAGGAGGAGGAGGGGGAAAGCGCCTCCTCATAGAGGAACCTAGGACACGAGGCACCAGAGTCATTAGAAAGAAGGAAATGTCATATCTGTTACGGGCTAGGAAAATGGTACAGTGCGAGTGTGCGGCCACAGTAACGCTCCGTGAGGCCATTGCGGTGTTTATGGGGGAGTGATATAAGCTAAAGTAGCACATTAAGTGTAGACCGAAACACACGAAGACCTCATTATTCTACTCAATCTAGGGCCTTAGGGCCCTTTCCATTGCGTTTTTAACGAACGTTTTTCTGCGCAGGCTTTTGACGCGCAGAGCAAGAATTTGCAGTTGCATATGACCATTGAATCAAGGGGTTCTTTTCAGACTGGATTTTTTTTCACGCACCACGCACGTTTTTGTTTTAACGTTTTTAAGTTTAAATTTTGAAGCTACTTTTGCAAGTCTAAGCGCGTGAAAAATTTTTTTTCAGCTTCGCAGTACACGGCATGTTAAAATAAATAACATTACGGGAAAGTAAAATTTGTTACACACAAAATAAGCCCTCACACAGCACTGTACACGTAAAAATGAAAAAGTTATGGATTTTTGAAGTTGGAGAGCGAGAAATGAGCGGAAAAACTGCGTCCTTAAGGGGTTAAAAGGAGGCTGGTGCTTGGCATCATTGTTTCTCTTCTATTAATCATGGTTATCTCTATAGAAACACATGCAGTCATCATTGCCCTGCACAAAACTGGCCTAACTGGGAAGAGTATCGCAGCTAGAAAGATTGCACCTCAGTCAACAATCTATCGCATCATCAAGGAATTCAAGGAGCGAGGTTCCATTGTTGCCAAAAAGGTGCCAGGGTGCCCAAGAAGGACCAGCAAGTGCCAGGACTGTCTCTTAAAAATGTTTCGGGATCTGGCTACCAGCAGTGCAGAGCTTGCTCAGGAATAGCAGCAGGCAGGTGTAAGTGCATCCGCACGCACTGTGAGGCAGAGACTCTTGGAGCAAGGCCTGGTGTCAAGGAGGGCATCAAAGAAGCCACTTCTCTCCAGAAAAAAACATCAGGGACAGATTGATACAGGGAGTAGACTGCTGAGGACTGGGGTAAAGTCATTTTCTCTGATGAATCCCCTTTCCCATTGTTTGGAACATCTGGAAAAACAGCCTGTTCGGAGAAGACAAGGTGAGCAATACCACCAGTCTTGTCTCGTGCCAACTGTAAAGCATTCTGCAACCATTCATGTGTGGGGTTGCTTCTCAGGGAATTCAAGGGAATTGGCTCTCTCAGTCTTGCCTAAAAACACATCCATGAATAAAGAATGGTACCAGAATGTCCTCCAAGACTTCTCCCAACCGTCCAAGAGCAGTTTGGTGATCAACAATGCCTTTTTCCAGCATGATGGAGGACCTTGCCATAAAGCAAAGGTGATAACTAAATGGCTCAGGGAACAAAACATAGAGATTTTGGGTCCATTGCCTAGAAACTCCCCAGATCTTAATCCCATTGAGAACTTGTGGTCAATCATCAAGAGACGGGTGGACAAACAAAAACCAACAAATTGTGATAAAATACAAGCATTGATTGTGCAAGAATGGACTACTATCAGATTTGGTCCAGAAGTTGATTGAGAGCATGCCAGATGTCAGAGGTCCTGAAGAAGAAGGGTCAACACTGCAAATATTGACTTGCTGCGTTAACTCATTCTAACTGTCAATAAAAGCTTTTGTTACTCATAATATGAGTAACTTGTATTTCTGTATGTGATAAAAACATCTGACAAACACACATAAAAACCAGAGGGCAACATGACTGTAATCAACAGACTACGGATTATGTTCTGTTTTCCCTTCAAAGCTATAATGTCTATAGTAGCAGCCTAAAGGAGGCCCAGATCACAGTGGCGTAACAAAAAGTAATCTAGTCTCCAGTCATAGCAGTACAATCCAGTCTACTGCTGGCATTTGATGGCTGCAGCCATTTAGCAGATTAAGTCATTCCATATACAGGAACTGTACCAAAATACATGGAACTATGACCACTTGTCACCTTATTACAAACCTGTCACATTTTCTTAATATAAGGTTTACATATTACTTTAACCAACTACCTACAAGGGCGATAATTAAACCATCTCCCCACATGAACCCCACATTCTCATGACACCCCCTACAAATTCACAATCCCTTCAACTGTCTGGTCAACAGGTTTTATCATATGGGAATTGCCACAGCCGGGCAGAGTGAAATGTGATTGGTGCTCTCTAGAACACCACTATATTCTTTGCACAAAACCCCACTTCATCATATGCTAGGTAGACCCCCATAGATGCAGTAGAGATGATTAAAGGGTATGTCCACTTTCAACAAATATTTGATATGATTTGTGCAAGGAAAAGCTATAAATTTTTTCAATATACTGTCGGTTTCAATTCCTCACCGTTTTCTGTTCATGTGATGTCATGTGGGTGCATGTGCACAAGCTGTTATTATCGCACAGCTCCTATTACTCTCTGCGATAACAACCGTTTGTGCACATGCGTGTCCATCACATCACATGGACAGATTTTTATCCACTGGAAGTAAACAAAAAGCGTCCTATAGTAGGACAGAGATCTAGAAACCTGTGAGGAATTGATACAGAAAGTATATTGGAAACTTGTATAACTTTTCCTTATATAAACCATATCAAATATTTGATGAATGTGGATAACTCATTTAAAGGGGTATTCCAGGAATCAGCATAATTCATATACAAGTGGGCACTCAAAATATAAGCTAATATGTAATTAGTTGTTTTATAAAATTTTGCTCCCCTTAGCAGAAAATGCTGGTGACATAGACTGTAATGAAGAATTAAAATGCTACTGGCCCTTAAATCAGTCCGTTAATTTCGTCCGCGCGGTCCGTTGCAGGACAGAAGATGGCTGCTGGTCACATGTCCACATCACATGTCCTGTATCTGCCTGGGCAGGGTCATGTGATCACCACTACGTTTGGCTGTTGTCGGTTGGTTGCTGTGTATCCAGTATGGCCAGTGTTGTGGTGATGGCAGTTACACGTCATTACTATGGTAGCAGAGCAAGAAAACCTGTTAGATCATCACTGTTAGCAGAGCATAAGTGGTAGGAGGAGTTACTGAGAACTAAAGGAATTTGTAGTTTCCAGTGGCGGCCATCTTGGTGATAACTCCACCTACTTTAGAGAGGCCATAAATTTTGTAAATCATAAAATCATATTATTTAAGCTCCATTTTGTGACTAATGACATTGAGTATTGTTGTATTCATTTATTTATATCATCATGGGTTTATGTGTCAGACGTTCATATTCCCGGAATACCCCTTTAGATCTTGTGTTAAAAATGGGCATTGTAAACAGTGTTGGAGTGCTTATGTGTTATACAACACTCCAATTTACCGCAAAGTTATAACATGGCCACACTTTGAGGAAATTCTGGCATTACAAGTATAATAATCAATGCCAAACTCAAGATGACAAAATTGGCTCATTCCTTGATAACTTTAATGCCAAGGCATACAACCCTTAAAAGATCATTGAAAACAAATCACTTACAAATTTGAAAGGCAGGCTAAAATTCTGTCAATATCTGTTTCGGAAGAGCGAAATCTATAAATAAAAATGTATAAACTATGTGTCAGTATTATGGGGTACACTAAGTTTGTGATGTAAAGGATTAGTCCCCAATCCCAGAATGCATTTACATGGATAACTATCATACCTGCATCCCACTTTTCAAGTCCTCCACTTTCTGATGTGCTACAATGTGCAGTACTGTAAGCAAAAGCCAGGGAAGCCTCCATGGGTACCTAATTTTCATGAGGGGTGCTGCTTTTTCCACTGTTTCCACTGTTTGTGTGCCTCAGGGGATTTCTAATAGTCTCAAAACATCTGAAAAGTATTGCAGCCAATTCTGTCCTCCAAAAGCCAAACTGTGCTTTCCCTCTAATTTTCTGCCATTGCGGCCGTTAATATCAATATGTGGGGTATTTTCAAATTCAAAAGAAATTATATAACACATTTTGGAGTGTAGTTTCCCCCTTTACCCTTGGCAGAATAGAAAAAATTTGAGGTGACTTTAAAAAAAAGGATGAACCCTTGATAGACAGGTGTAGTTTCCACAATTGTGTTGCAATTTAATTTTGTATTTTAATCCTTTGTAAATGTTTACATTTTTGGGCTAAATTAATAATAATTCCTAAAAAATTACATTTTCTAACATTTCACTTCCTTTTAAGCCCTGAAAAACAAGCATAAACACATTTCCTAAAAGTTGTTTTGAATACTTTGAGTAGGGCTTTAATATATGTGGGATTTCATGTTTGACCATGGTATGTAAGAGGTTTACACCTGCAATAATCTTTATCAGTTTAGTTCAGTGAAGCATTATTGGCAGGTCTAAATACAATTTGGCATTGCCAAAGCATTATAAAATATGGGATTGTGGGAAATAAGGTGGGGTACAGGGTCATGGGGAACAGGATGAAGGGGAACATTGGTTTGGGGGGTTATTATAGTCCATGGTATATTACACGAATCAGCCTATGGCAGGCAATGACATATTGTGCGACTATGGCCATTGTGATCTCCTCTTCCCCAGAAGGACGGAGATCTTCTCTCCCTCCTCCATGAAGCAGAAGCCCGGCCAGAGATCTAAGAGTCTCCTTAAGTGAGTGCCCCTCACTCCTGAGTGTTTGGAGCAGTGTAGCAGGAAGTGGACCTCATCCTCGGTGGCCTCCTTGTCTGAGCACTGTTGGCACAGTCTGCTCTCCCTGGGCACAAACGTCTGTCTGTGCCACCTGGATTCCATGGCCAGGTTGTGGGTGCTCAGTCTGTAGTGGCTCAGGATCTGACGGTCTCTGAGGTAAGGCAGGTCCTCCAGTCATTGACATGTTCCTCTTGGGCCTTGTTTATCAACCCCATGATTTTGGCTTCGGTCAGCTGTGATTGGTCCATGTTTGTATCTGGCTGGGTTTTGGTTCCATGGTTGCCAGGGCCCTCCTGCTGCTGCCAGGCTTTATGGTGGAAGGAATGCAGACTTCTGTTCTGTAGATGAGCCATTAACAATATGTAAAGGGAATCTACTCAGTTCTCCTCTACAGCCGCTGTTTGAGGTGCTCCATTGGCCCTGTACAACATATTTGCAGAACTCCAGGTAGAATATTTTTGTTGGACTGGAGTCCCACCTTGACCAGTCTAGGTATCTGTGTGGGCCCCAGACCTCACTGCCATACACAAGGATAGAGGATATGATGCTGTCAAAAACACTTTCCCCCTTTTCCCCTCCTTTCCCCTCTTTTCAACCTATTTTTCCCCCAATTTCAATTGATGTGGCTAGCTTACCACAAGTATTGTCTTGCAATTGTGTATGTCTAGATTGTGAGTATCTAACTACTTAACTAGGAAAGATAAGCAAGTGAGCAACAAGCGCTATAGTCTGTAGTTGTTGTCCTGTTGTAACGTGTATGCAAAACCGTGTCTGTATCCCTATCTATCTGTAACAATGGGGCACATTTACTTACCTGTCCCTGTGCGTTCCCCAAGGTGCGTTATCTGGCGAGAATGCACAGCTGCCGCGATTCACTTACATTGTGCGCCCGATATCCTGCATGTGTCGCTCCCCGTTCATTTCTGCCAGAGTTCACCATCTTCTTCCCGATGTATGTAAGTGCATCTCTTGCGACACAGTTTAAATGTTAAATCCTGTGCTTAGTCCGAATCAGTCAGATCGTCTGATGGCCCGCCCACCCTGTTTTATGTCGCATGAAAGCTGGCGCCGATGCGCCAAATTCCAATCGCGTATGCCAAAATTCCTTGCTTCCCTGTGGAAATCCTTGGAATATCTTACTATAGTGCGGTCCACGGAGCCTTAGTCGATGAGTTAGCAATGAATAAAAAGAAGTTTTTATTCATGGCACTGGTATCTCCAGCATCAGTCACGACAGTTATATGTCGACAGCAAGTCTGTGTTCACACAAATACAATAACATGCAGTTCGAGGATGTTGTCGACACAGATGTTACATAATAAACTTGAAGGAAAAGAGGGATATCCACTACGGTTTTCAAAAGTATATAAATTGAAATTTTTATTAAGTCACAACAATATATTAAAAACATTTAAAAAGCACAACTGAGTGCTAAACAGACCCCACTATCCCGGTGGTGGATGAATCCACTAGAGGTACATCAAGAAATACAAATAGCATGGTAGCATGAAATACTTAGACTATATCAGAGGTAATCAGACTCTTTATTATTTACTTTAGACCCACTTATAATAATATGTTTCAAGATGTTACATAACAATTTTCCACAAAAAAAAATTCTCAAAATCACTTTAGTTGGTTAAAGTGAACCTGTCATTAGGAATGTCACTTTAAGCTGTTGTCAGGTTCCAATAGCCAATACTATTGTCAGCATTCTGAATCATTTCAGTAATTTATATCACTTCAAATCACATTTCCTGACTCCTTGCCAGCAGCATTTGGTGAGTCCGGGGGAGGGGGGTGGGGAGGCAGCTGCAATCTGGGTATGTTTGTGTTTTCTCATACATTCCTCTTGACACATGACAGGAAGTGGGTAGGGGGAGGGAGTTAATTGAGTGTGGAGGAGAGCAGACTGAGCCACAGACACAAAAGCTGTAGTTGCCCACTCTCCCAGGACTCACCACATGTTACTTGTAGGGAGCCAGGAAATATGAATTAAGCTTATATAAACTACTGTAACGATTCTGAATGCTGACAAAGGCATTTTTAAAATAGGCATAGCATAGGCTATTGGAACTTGTCACCAGCTAAAAATAAGATTCCTGGTGACAGGTTTGCTTTAAAATAGAATCTTTCAGAATTATTTTTTGTGATACTAAAGGTGCGACCGTACGTTTAGTTTTTCAGATGCAGTTTTTGTTGCCCAAACCAGGAATGGAGTAAAATTATGAGGAGGAGCAGCACCTTTCAATTATTTGTCTCAACCTATTATCATCCACATCTGCTTTTGGCTTAAAAAACTATATCTAAAAAAAACGGAACGTGTGGACTCACCCTCAACCAACCTGTGTTTTAACTGTCCCAGTTACAACTCTCTTTGCCTCTGAAAAAAAACCTCTAGACTTATCTAGAGATGAGATCAATACCTGCGCAGTTAATCAATGAAGCTGTGAATCAATGCACAGGAATGTAATGGAATAAAGAACTAATTATGATGGACACTATTTATTTTAAAAGAGTTCCTGCTAGTGACCACAAGTGTGTCCACCCCAGGCAAAAGTCAAAACTGAATCTCAGAGAGAAAAAATGTTATAATTACAGTTGATAATATCACAGTAATTCAATTTTGACACAATAACAATACAATAACACCAACGTGTTGTCTTACGTATTGTGCCTTTATGCCACAAAACCTAGAAATATAGGGGCAGATTTATCAAGCTGTCTGAAAGTCAGAATATTCCTAGTTGCCCATGGCAACCAATCACAGCTCCCCTTTAAAATATTCATGAGCAATGCTAAAATGAAAGCTTAGCTGTAATTGGTTGCCATGGGCAACTAGGAATATTCTGACTCTCAGACAGCTTGATAAATCTGCCCCATAATTTTTTATTTGTTAAATTAGTGTCATTTTATTTTTAATGCAACACAAAAGCATCAAGGGGATAGAAGCTAATATATAACATCAAACACTAGATGGCAGCATTATACCAACATTTTAGTTGATCCAGATATGCATATTTTCAATTCGTCAATTTTTTCTAGTTAGACAAGTTCTATGAAAATGTGTTTGATATATATCAGTGTGATGCAGGTTATGTGATAAAGTGCCTATTTTTTCTAATCTGTTTTGTTCTAGTCAAAACATGTCAAAGTGGTGAGCACAAAGCAATCATTTGAGATCCTTTCAAGCCAAACCACATAATGTCCTAATTTTACTATGGTCAGTAGTGCCCTCAACTGGAAGGGAAGGGATGACTAACCCTTTCCTAATGCATTTCATTAAATAAAGTTTATTTAAAAAGTAAAAAAAAAACATTTTTGGTATCACCACAACTCCAATAAATAAAATAATCCATAGGGGGAACACTTAACAAAATGCTAAAAAAGGTTAATTATTTATTCTACCACTAAGCAGTAGCACAAGTAGCAGCACAAAGTCAAATCATTACTTTAAAAAATATATAATAATTACTAATAGTCACTGTGTGACTGGGCCAATGTCTCCCTCTGTTCCCTCATGTAAGTGAGTTGGAAATGAGGTAGCTGAGGGAGACATTCGCCCAGTCACATAGCAACTTGGCTGAAGAGAAAACATACGCTTAGTGAGGCAAGGTGCCAGCTATTTTTTTTTATTGATCTAATAAAGATATGAGCTATAGATATTATACTAAAAAACTCAATGGGAACAGTAAGAAGACTTTTGTGGGAACCTATCATTAGGATTAAAATCTCCAAGAAAAATGAAACATTTATGATCATAGAAGTAAGACCGTAAAATATCTAAAGAAATGCTGAGTCATTAAAGGGGTTTTCCTATGAAAGAATGTTGTCAAATCTTAGTGATTCTCACAGGTTAAAGATAACTTTTAATCACTTACTGTCAGGGTCGGCGGTGGACCCACTGAACTACCGCGAGCGATGATGTAAACCAACATCTGGGAGTCTAAGTGGCACCTGGTATTCACCAGAGCCACAAAGCAGGTTGGACTTTCTGCGGGATAACACCAGGTCACTATAAGGCCATGAGGCACAAAGATGCGGCAGGGGTCACAGGAAGAGGCACGCTATTTATAAGGGCAGCGGCCAGCCAGCGCCCATTAGCGGTGCACTGACTCTTTAAATTTCCCAGACCTGGCGACAGAACCGGACAACGGGAGTTGTTGATGGAGCGAGGAGAGGTAAATAAGGCTGCAATGGCCGCGATGGGGGGGCACGGAAGTGCATGGTTGCACTTGCGACCCGTGACACTTATTTTGCAATCTTACTCAGTTTTTTGCTGCTTTTGCTTCTATTCGTACATCAGCTATCTCAGTGTAAGATTCTGATCTGTGGCCATGGCTACATGACCTTAAGCAGAGCAGTATAAGGGGCACACTGGCACTGTCCATTGCGTACAGATATGCCAGTGATGCATAAAAGCAAGACTTCCAAGATATCCATTGCACTAAACAGGGCTCCATGTTTCTGTACATACAGGTCACCAACAGCACATCCAAGACACTGGGTTTCCTGAGCGGTACTGTTCTGTGTGGCTACTCCAGAGTCACAAGGGCACTGATACGATGTTGCTTCTGCGTTGAGCCCTGCACACTGTGCGGGAACCTCCGTTCGGTGACCAGGTGATTTGTTCTGCATGATGGGAGAGAGATTCCCATTCTCTCCCAGAAATGGGAACGGAGCAGGCTTGTTCTACACAAGACAGGAGACTTCTGGTCCCTTCCAGGATAGAGCCACTGAGGAAGAAGAGCAGACACACATAATGGTGTCAGTTCTACTTCTCAGCAAACACCTCAGGGGCTCATAAGACAGAGCTGATCACATAGTCCGAGGACCGACGTGCTCTTTCTTAGATAGATGTCACACATGGAGTATTTGGGCTATTGGGTGGTGGCAATGCTGGGCGGACCCAACATAGAAGTGTAGGAGGATAAGGAGGCAGTGCCAAATGTGATGGAAATGGGACAGTCCAGGACGCGCAGCTGATGTACCGGCACATCATAGACAGGAGATGCACATTCAATCTGACCTGACAGGAAGACCTAAAGACAGGAAGACATCGTTGTTTATGGTCGGAACCATGGGAAACCAAATTACATTAGAAGGACTAATGGAGACAGGTTATAAATATATCTGTGAAACGTTTGATTTTTTTAAAAATAACATCAAATTACAAAATATGTCATTTTTGTATTCTGAATGTAATTTTGCTGTCATGGGAATACCCTTTTAAGGTGAAAAATAGAGTCAATGGTTTATTAAGGAATTCCTGCAGTGGTGCAGCAAGGGCCCTGATGCAAAATTTGGATCGGGTCACCCATATACCTAAAATTGCGCTGCCACCCCCATGTCTCAAATATATGCTACAACAACATATACTATAGCAACATACTCATACACCTAATATGTAGTGTCCAGCAGCAGCCTCCCTTATTTAGATATTGGCCCACCAGTTTTCTGTGTGCACGGAAAAGGATATGCAAAGTTATTGCACATGAAATTTTTTTGTCTGCACCAGTTTTGTGTCGCCGCTGCACTGTGTCCGAAAATAAAAAATCTGGACCTAAAAGGGCGCGTTAGTGCTTAGTCAGAGTTTGTGCCACATTTTTTACTGATGTGCGCCACAATTCTGTCCGAGCCCAAATTATGCAGCATAAAGTAAATGCAACACAACAAAATGGTGCACACTTCGAGAGCAGTGCAGGGTGCACCAGATAATTGAAGACTGTGCGCTTGTTTTGATCAATCTGGTGCACTATGCACACTCCACAAGCAAACTGCACGTATTACAGACTGCACTAGTTTTGATAAATGTGTGCCTCTGTCTTGCAACCCCACTCATTAATAAGATGTCCAGGAGAAGCCTTCACTCAATGAAATGCCCAGCATCAGACTCCACTGATTAATAATATGCCCAGCAGCAGCCACTCAATAAAATGTGTAGGGTGCACCAGATCAATGACCATGTGCCAGTTTTGATGAATCTGGCGCACTCTTCACACTCCATTGTGTTGTTATGGGGCTTGACCAGACATTGACGAAGATTTATCAAAACTAGTACAAACTGCACTATGTGCAGTTTTCCTGTGGAGTATGAAGAGACAGGGCCAATTCTAGCATATTTGCTGCCAGAGGCGAATATTAAAATGCTGCCCCCCCACTCCTGTTTCATTGTCCGCTCACTGTTCAGTCAATGCTGAAAACTTAACTAACAATTAACATCCCCATAGACAGCTCCCTGACACTGTGTGACTGGCTACAGGTTCTGAGAGTCATTAGTGGCATCTAGTACCTTATAGATGACAATCTCTTGAATAGGGAGGACTTTATTCCGGGTTCTCCAATCCATGACGTATCAATGTTGAATTCATGGCCAGATATCTTCAGCTCCCTGCAGCACCCGGAGTCCCTGAAAATACCACAGTCACTTACAGTATGAAGTCTCCTGGATAACAACACTGTGTTCCTAAATAATATATACCCCTCACAACACAACTGACTGCACACTCCACACATATAAATCAGTTCATTATATATATATTCTACTGGAATTATAGCAGGCACAGCACTAATCAATATACAACACCGGTAATTTATTAATACAGACCCCCAACATTTTGTTTACATGATGCAAAGTAATCTATTGTATCCTTAACTAAACCAAACGAGAAGGAGCAGATCGAGGGGAAGGGAAAGAGGGAAAAACAATGAATTATAAGTGTATAGTACTGGATCCCTCACTCAGTGCCCAAGTGGCACCCCTCATATGGTATACGCATGAAGTCTAGTACCTCAGACAATTAATGAAACCAATGGTATCCCCCCAGTGGCACGCCTAGCCTCCCTCTACTTGGTAAGGACTGTTTCTTTATTTGAGTAGACCTCCATACTACTCATTCATTGTTCAGGCACGGTATTCACTTCCAGCATGTACTTTAGAGGTCCCCTCGGTATACATATTGACCCAGTCCTGTGCAATTTATACTACCAGTGGGTTATCAAACAGGCCATTTAAACCCATGTTCACACTGCAGTTCAGAAAGGTACAAAAATACTTACAGCGCCTCCTCAGCCAAAACCAACACAAATGTCACAGTACCCCCCCTCATGAGAGGCCACTGGACCCTCATTAAACCCACTCTTATGTTATTGGGCCAGAACTCAGACAATACAATACAAATAGTGTGGGGTTAATCACATGGCCAGTTTAAACCCATGTTCACACTGCAGTTCAGAAAGGTACAAAAATACTTACAGCGCCTCCTCAGCCAAAACCAACACAAATGTCACAGTACCCCCCCCTCATGAGGGGCCACTGGACCCTCATTAAACCCACTAGGTTTGGAAGTGTTAAGGAGGTCGCACTGTTTCGGACGCCATCTTGGACTACTGTCCGCCATCTTAGATCAGCCCATGTTCCCTGACCATTGTCAAGTTAATTCATGATTCAAACTTCATTTTATGAACGTTTGCGGCCTTTCAGCTAATACCCTTTGACATTTAATGAGAAGCCAGTCTGTCCTCGAAGCTGCATAATAATATGGATTCGGAGCCACTTATCTTCTTCTTAGTATAAACAATATCTGTGTACAAGGTCTCTGAAGAACTGAGCACAATTAATTAACTTTCTTTTCCCCAGAATGTGCTGATGACCATAGCTTTGCAGTATACTATTCACGCCCCTTTGATGATTTCTCTTTGGTTATATATTATGCATTTTGATTATTAAAGGAGAATCTGACTAAGAGATTGACATGTCTGGTCTCTATGTTCATCATGAAGGGTTAATTAGACTCACCTTACAAAAGATCAAGAGGGCTGTTGGGCCCGCATAAAAATCCCTAACCAATTATTTGGCGTCATCTGGGTGGGTTGATAGGAGTAAACAACAACAACACGAGACAGCCTCCGTGAAGTGTCCCCGCCGGCTCGGTGAACAACACTGACCAGAGAGCTCTCAGGGTAAGAGATTAATTTTTCTTGTCCTACCTGATATGTCCTTCTGTGTCACGGTTGTGGAACGCGGTAAGACTGTCCTCTGTTATTGTATTTGCCACTGTTTTGTTCACTGTACCTAAGCTCATAGTTTTTGGCAAAGAACCACTTTTGTAAGGTGATGGACAGAGACTGAACAAGACTGACAGTGATGATGGTCAACAGTCTGTGGTGTTATCTGGTTGGAGCTGTGGGACAGGGAAGAGTAACCCTTAGAGTGTCTCAATGCTAGAGTGGGAGATATTCTTTGTGATTCTTGTATTCTGCGGATATCATAGGTTCTGGGATCTGTTTTTGGGACTGGTTTTTCCCATAGATTGTGACAGGTTCAGATTGCGGAGACCCGCCCTGATGCAGGTGAGCGCTAGACTTTTCTCGGGAGTCGTAGCGGTGTCTCGTGTGACTGTGAAACTAGTGAGGATGGCGGCATGTTTTTAGTCAGTCTAGTCAGGCAGTGGCTTGTTGTAGCGTCCTTTTGTGAGATATTCTCTGTAGCTAGTTGTCACAGGGCACCCCCTCGATCCATACCACGGATCGCGGGTGCACCCGTGCCTCCGTTGCGGGACCCCGCGATCCATATGCGCGATCGCGTGCACCCGTGCCTCCCTCCGCTGCCCCCACTGCTGCTCCGGTGCACTCACCTCCTCGGCTCCCTCCCGTCGCGGACTGGGTCTCCGCGCGTCGCCCCGCTCCCTAGGCCGCGCGCGGCGGCACTGCCTCAAGATTTTAAAGGCCAGCGCACAGGTATTAGTATTGGTCATTTCCTGTTTTGTACTATAACCCTTTTTTTGTTTCCCTCATTCCTGCGGATCTTTGTGCCTCTTAGCCTTAGAGAAAGCTTTCTAGCGAGTATTGCTGTGTTCCCTGTCGTATCCCTGTATTCCTGCGTTTCCAGTGGTAGTCTTGTGTGTTCCCGTTCTGATTCCTTGTTGCCGTGTTACCTGTGTTCCTCCCTGTTCTGTGTGCCTGTGTTCCGTACCTCCCTGCCTGGACCTCCTGTGCTGACCCGGACTTGAACCTGACGTTGCATCTCTCCGCCTGCCCTGACCCTGTGCTGACCCGACTGACAGTTTGTCATCCGTTAAGTACCTCGACCTCGGCTGCCACCGTGGGCTAGTCACACCCGGGAACGACCTTAGTGGTTCCTGCCGAGCAAGTCCACCCGCTTTGCGGCGGCGCTGGTGGAAAACGCAGGTGCCAGCCAGCTCCCGGTTCCGGTGTGTTGTTGGCTAGTTACATTCATCCCGACGGTTATGGCCCAGGATGCCACTGTCCTAACAGTAAGATCCCTGGTCCATGGATCCTCCGCCGGGCTCCGTTCTCCCAGTTACAGCTGTCTTCGCGCCACCATCGTGATCACCATTCCCCGTGCAGATTGCAGGCACAGCGGAATCATGCTAGAGCAAGTCACACCGCTCAATGGCCCAACAACCTACTTGCTACCCAACAATCAGCACAGTCTCCCTTGAATGACGGTGCTGCGTACCCCTGCTGCACCCGTTTTATCTCTGCTGGCGAACCGACAGCTAACGCCTCTCTTTGCCCTGCAAGATGATGGAGATCCAAAGATGTGGTGCAAGGGGCTTTCATCACCCAGCGTGTGAACTAGAACCTTGCACAGTAGAATGACCGAGCCTTGCACATGTTGCCACCGAGTAGCGGTCCCAAGTGTGGCATTTGTCCTCAGCACTTCTTATCCGGGAAAGCCACTTGCTGGCTACCCGCTTGGGACAGAGAGACCCGGTTGTGTCTAACCCACTGGCTTCTGTTGAGTTCCAGGCTCTGTCTTCGAGGACCCAGCACAGCCTCCATCTGACGGAGTCTGCATGGTGATAACTTGCGTAGGGCACACTCACGGTGGGAGAGGTTACGCAGTACTTCCGCACCCTGGCTTCTGAACTTGCGTGGAACGATGACAGACCCCTACCGCTACATTTAAAAAGGGCTCTCTGCGAGTTCAAGGAAGACGCACTGGCAGCTCGGGATCATCTTCCATCTACTCTTGATGACCTCATCACCTGGCCCACTCGATTGATGTCGGTTTTAAGGAGCGAGCTGAGGACCTACGCTCCGAGTCTATCCTCACTGCGTGTTAGAACGCATTCCTCGCCTGGCCGGCGATCTTCCCAAGGCCGTACAGGTCCGCACTGAATCTTCTGGCTGAGGAACCATCAGTTACCGAACCCGGCTCACTCTACGAGAGCGTTCAAGACGCCGACAGGAGAACCTATGTCTGTATGTGTCCAGCCCTGAGCATTTAATCGGTTCCTGTCCTAGTCCGGTCCTCAACCTCCGGAAACAGCCATCGCACCTAGGCTTCTTGGAGAGGTCCCTACGGTGTAAATACAGCTTCTTCCACGTCTGACTCTTCCGGCTCCTCAGCGTTGGCACCGGTACCCACAGATCCAGGTAACTGCCCTTCCTGGACTCGGGCTCTTACAGCGATTCCGTGGATGCCAGCCTTGGTATCTCGGCATCACTTCCCGGGGTTTCGGTCTCGACGAGCCATTGTGCTATTGCCTCACGTCAATGGTCAGATTCTCTCCGTACCCATCTGGTTTCGCACGGAAGCCCTCTGCCTTCTGCAAAGTTGGTGTCCTACAACAAGAGAGACTTTCTTTTTTGTGGCTGCCCCAAAAGCATCTGCTCTACTGAGGGTCCTCCCCTGGTTGCAGCCTTCATGTCCTGTTATGGACTGGTCCTCCGGGATATCCTCCGTTGGGTACCGAACTGGCTTCACGTTGTATGCGATTATCCGTCCGCTACCTGGAGATTCGACTTGGCTCCCAAGGTCTCTGGAGGGTCTGCCAGTTGTTATGGGACTTTCGGCGACTTTCTCCAAAAGCAGGCGAGATTCAACCACCACACGTCCCTATGATTGCCTGTGGGATTTCTCCGGTCGCCCACTTCCTCCCCAGAGGTCGTGTCTACCCTCTTTCTTCTGATGTCTCTGGCCATGTCCGACACATCAAGAGAATCTGCAGAGGGGTTTTTACTATACGCAAGTCCTTTCCCCCCCTATCCAGCTGGCGCAGGGTTTTCTCGTTACCAAGAAGCGAGGGTCCCTACGTCCCTGTTATGACTATGTGGAGCGAATAAATCACGGTAAAAAAAACCGTTAACCTCTTGCCGTTGTTCAGAACTCTTTGATCGCCTACCAGTGGTTCCAGGTGTTCTCTCAAACTGGCCTCCGTGGTGCTACATCTCATCCGGATCCGACAAGGTGATGAGTGGAAGACGGCGTTTTAACAACCTGACGGTGCACTTTGAGTACATAGTGAGGCCCATTTGCGACTGTGGTAAATGCCCCTGCTGTTTTTCAGATGTTTGTGAACGACATTTTTTCGGACCTTCTTTATCTTTGTCGTGTCTAATAACCTGATGACATCTTGGTGTACTCTCCCAGACTTGAGTCCCACCAGGCAAACACGTACGACAAGTTCCTATTTCGACTCGTGCCAATAACCTCTATTGGGCACAGATTAGAAAAATGCCTTGTTTTTCACAGCATGCCTGTTCCTTCCTTGGTTACATTAATTCCAAGAGTCCTTCAGATGGACCCGCGAAGCTTGTTGGTCTGCAGTTTCTTCAGGTGCCACGTCAGAGGGGCTCCGAGCCATACAGAGGTTCCTGGGAGTTTGCTGAACTATTTACCGTCAGTTTTTTCCCCATTTCCCACGTCGGTGTCCCACATCGTGGCTCACCAAGAAGTGGTGCCAATCCACGGGCCTGTGTCTCAGAGCTGCTGAACGCCTCTCCAGTTAAAGTATGCTTTCCCTCCTCGGCTCCCGACTCTCTAGGCCCGATCAGGACACAACCCCTTTCTGGAGGTGGGCCGCAAAAAAATTCCCCTCCATACGAGCGGTGCTCACTCAGAAAAGGGCCAAGGGCGAACCTTGACTTGCGGTTTTTTTCCAAGACTTTTTCCAGCTGAGAGAAATTATTCCATTGGAGAAACCGCGAACTATTAGCCATCAACTTGCTCTTGAAGAAAATGGACGATACTTCTGGAGGGGAGCTCTCCATCCTGTTTGTGTGGTACACTGACCACAAGAATCTTCTGTACCTAAGACAGCGCCCGCGCCGGAATCCAGGCAAGCACGGTGGTCTTGTTCTTCCTCCCGCTTTGGACTTTCTGATCACAATTTTCGTCCGGCAGACACGAATGTCAAGGACTGATGCTCTTCCCGTGTCGGCATATGTTGTTGGAGGATGAACCCATTTCCTCGCACATAATTTTCCTGACCAGCTTGTTGTTGCAGCTCACGGTGGACCTCGGCAGTCTGACTCCGCTGCAAGACGTTATGGTTCAAGACCCTGCTCTCAGGAAGAGGATTCTGTCTTGGGGACATCTTTCGTCTGGCTGGGCATCCCTGGGGTGCGCGCTCCTTGGCTCATCTCCCGCTATTACTGGTGCCAAGACCCTGGTCAAAGATGTTCGGGAGTTTGTGGGATCTGCTCCTCCTGTGCCCCACATAAAGCCTCTCGTCTCAAAACCGGCTGGACGGTTACTACTCTACGTTTCCGTTCCGATACCACCAGTCGCCGTGGTCTCACGTTGCAATGGACTTTTGTTCTGTTTGCCTGTACTCCCTCGGGCTAATACTGTATCTGGGTTGGTGCCGGGACGGTTTTCCAAAAGATCCAGTTTGGTTCCCCTTCCAGGTCTTCCGTCTTCTCCACAGCTTGCCGTTGTTCTTCTTCAAAACTATTCTTCAGTCTGATGGTCCTCGATTTCACATTGTTCCGATCGAGGAAGTCCAGTTTGTCTCTAAATTTTGGCGTTCTTTAATGTACCAACTCAGGTCCATCCTGACTTTTCTTTGTCTTACCAACCACCTCAGCGCATGGTCAAGTAGAGAGGGTGTAACCAGACTTTGGGCTGCTACTATGCGCCACTTCGTCGTCGCCCGTCAGGACAATTGGGACTGACCTTAACACTTGGGCTGAGTTTCTCTTACAATTTCTCGTGAAAACTCGGGATATACTACGGTTCGGCTCGCGTTCTCGTGGTCTAATGGACTATTCCTCGCCCACCTCTCCCCTGTCTACCATCTGTTGTCCCGGTGGGGATCTGGTGCAGTATCTCAAGTGTGTTTGGGACCAGACCCGCCAGTCCCTTACGAGCTTCTGATCTCGTAACACGACCAACAGGCTGAATAAAAACGTCGAAGGCTCCTCCGTCTTCTTCTCCTTGGTGACAAGTATGCTACCTCCAGGATCGTCCGTGGCTTAGATACCAGCTATAAATTGGGCCCCGTAATGTCTTGGCCCCTTGGAGTGTAATCAAGCGCATTAATCAAGTGGCATACAAGCATCCTCTCCTCCATCTATGCGCATCTCCGCCGAACTACTCTTCAGGATCCTCCTTGAAGCCAGTCGTCTCTTGAACCGCTTAGCTCCAGCAATCCCCTCCTCCGGCTCATTAGGGCTGATTCTTCAGATGTATATGAATTCAAGGGAGGTTTGGACATGAAGTAGTAGGGGTAAGCGTGTTCTTCCTTGTAGATGAAGGGGTTTTCGGGCTGAGAGATAGATCTGGGGAGCCTGAAGAGAATATTTTTTGATCGGACTCTCCTCCAGAGGTTTCTTGGGACGAAAAGAGAGGGGTCGAGCCGGGGGGGTAGGGGGTGTCTGTCACGGGCACCCCCGCATCCGATACCAGGAGGTCGCGGTGACCGGGTCTTCCCCTGCATCCGTTGCGGGCACCCCGCGATCCATCGCGCTGATCGAGGGGTGCACCCGTGCACTCCATCGCTGCTGCCAGCCACTGCTGCTCCGGTGGCTACCTTCTGCTGCCCTCCCCCACTGTCATCCGCCCTGGCTCGCGCTCCTCCGATGAGTGCGCCGCCCATTAGCCTTGCGCGCCTGACTGCCAAGTATTTAAAGGGCCACGCGCAAGTGATTGTATGGTCATTTCCTGTTTTGTCTATATACCCTTTTGTTCCCATCATTCCCTGGCCGGATCTTTGTGCCTCTTAGCCTTAGAGAAAGCTTCTAGAGTATTGCTGTGTTCCCTCCCTGGCTTATCCTGCTTATTCCATGGTTCCGTGTGTAGTCCTGAGTGTTCCGTTCTAGTCGTGGCGTGGTTGACCTGTGTTCCTCCCTGTTGCTAGTGTTGCTGTTTCCAGTACCCTCCTGCTGGACCTCTGTTGCTGACCCCGGACTTGAACCTGAACGTTGCATCTCTCGGCCTGACCTGACCCGTGTGCCTGTGACCCCGACAAACGAGTTTTGTCATCGTTAAGGTCCTCGACCCGCGCGCCACCGTGGGTGCTACACACCTGGGAACGACATGTGGTTCCTGCCAGCAAGTCCAAACCCGTCTTGCGCGGCTCTGGTGAAACACAGGTGCCGTAGGCTCCGTTTCGGCGGTGTTGGCAGTTACAAAAAAAACATCTTCCCGCGGTGGTCCAGAGGAATCCAACGATCCTACAGCTAGTTTTTCTTTGTTTGTCATTAAATCGAGATGTTGGGCCCGCTGAAAGTCTTTGTGGGGATGTTCCCTGTAACGTATCGTAGTTGTAGTACAGTAGAGCACAGCAGAGTGATGGAATTGATGCCAAAGTGCGTTGCATTGCAGGAACATAGTGCAAGAAGGGAAGAAGATTGTGTCCCAGATGGGAGGGAAAGAGCACCAGAGATAGAAGGTTGATTGAGTTAGTAGACCTGATGGAAAGGGCAAGTGACATGATCGGACTAGCGGTCTGGTAGTTTTTGTGTTTGAAGTGATAAGTAGTCAATTGAAGGAGTTGGGGGACGTGTCAGATGATCTGATGATGTACAAGTGAGAAAACTTGATCAGATTAGGAAACAGTACACTTATAGCTCTGACTGACTGGACGGACTGAGGACAGAGGACTGGATCTTGCTTGCCGTCCCCAAGAAGAAAGAGACAGGCAATAAGGGACATTCAAAGTTTTGATGGTGGAAACGAAGTTTGAGAAAAGAGATTATTAATTTATTTTCCTTGGAGTGAAAAATTGGCCCTGTAATCACGACTCACCCCTGTTCTGGTGGTTAGAGAAGATGAACGCCCTACCATTCTTCAGTGGCGGCCATCTTAAGTCCGTTTATTTTTCATGGCGGCCATTTTCAAGTTATATTCCCTTCAAGTCGTGTAAAAGTTGGATTGCGTGTTGGCAGCCATAAAAAGCTGGTTGTGGGGTTTGTAGGAAACAGCTCTGACCAATGCTTTGGGGCGCTGCTAGGGGTCTTGGCAGTGAGGTGGAGGTTGTTTTGAGTATTATTCAAATTTATTTGATCCCGATATTAGAGAAAAATACTATGAAAAAGTGTACAAGTCTCTGACCGGATACAGCTTCTTCTGGCATTTAAGGGGTTGTAACAAACACGGTGGGGGCGTAGTGGAGCGTGCGTTTTGTTTGTGAAGACATGTACATGGCCTTGACGCTGAGTTCTCCAAAATCTTGGGATCTGTCTGAGCTGTGTATCACTTTGTGTTCTGTTCTGACCTTGACTGCTACAGATTAAGTTGAAGTTGTTTTACAGAATGGGGCAGATCGCTGGCGTATGACTTCTCGCGAATCTACAAAAGACTTGAAGGATTTATTATGTTGTTGGAACAGGGATAACAGTTATGATGTGATGCCCCTCCTCCTGTGTAACCCACGAACATACTAAGCGAGGAACAAGCCCCAACTGGTATTACAGAGCCTATGACTGACTTTTGTTCATTTTTGATTAACAAAAACCATCTTAAGAAGTGTCCTGGATTTTATGTGAGACGTTGGAGTTGAGCCTAGAACTTTATAGCCGTAGCACCAGAACAACTGGGCGGAGATAGGTGGAGGAACTCGGACACATTGCGTACAGAGGGAATCGAGATGTTCTCAAGACCCACGCCAAAGTGAGTACTGACACATCTCGGCAAGTCTCCAACCGACCAACCCCAGTGGCGTGGCGGGGAGGAGACATTACGTAGTGAGTGGCAGAGACGGCCCCACAGGCAAAACAAGGGGCGTGTGGTATGGACAGGATTTCCGAGAAACACCCCCCCAAACGGTTGATGCCTTTCAGTGTAGAACCTCCCTGTAGTCTCGATGATGATTTTAGGCTTCATTCCCGGTCAAGAAAGACTCAGAAAGAACAGCCGGATAATGTAAAGGTCCCAATCGACCTCACAAGCTTGCCCCATGAGTGTACTGAAGCCCAGTGGTCACATCCCAAACTGCGCAGTTCCCGAGAGTGACTATTATATCACGTTATTATTTGGCAAAGTTTTCCTCCTCTCTGTGCCCCTACATGCGGATTGCCAGTAACCTATGTGCCTTTACCAGTGTATATTCCAGTATATCCTATGTTGATTCCCACAAGGGGGTGTAAAACTCCCCTCCAGTCCAATTTACCCCACGGCCCCCTACAGGACGAGTAGATGGCTAGGATGGCACCCTGATCTGGATGTTTCTCTCTTTCAGTTGGCGGAGGACCTACGTTTGTTTGTTGCTAGGATGCATTTATTATGAGCCTGATGTGTTTTTTCGTTCCAGGAGGTAAGTTACAAGTTCCAAGACAAACTCCAGACTGCCGGAGAAGGGGTCTCTCCTAGGCCACTGCTTCTCAGCCACAGCAGATACCTGACAGAGGGAGAGAAAGCTGGCATCCAAGAATGTGCCCTGCCCTGAGGCCCTAACATCTTCACACACATGTTTCTATGGACTGGCCACCCCTGCTGCCATGGATAAAGCGCTGCTGGTTACCAGTCTGTGCTGCCCATCACGATGCTGCCCTTTCTGACTGAATTCCCCATCTTCCCCACACTTTGCCCTAGTCAGGAGGCAATTGATGCATTCCATACCTTAAGCTGGCAAATCCTGTCTCCCCTGCCCAGGCACTGCCATGAACCATGACTTTTATTGTTATTTTGCATGAGTTGTAGGCCACAGGTTGTACCTAGCCAGGAAGCTTGGTTGGCCTCCCCAGTGGCCACACTATTAGCCCGGTTAGACTCAGATCGTCGTGAGGGGAGCCCCGGTCAGTGTAGACCTGCGACCAGCATTTGCATCAGCAGGCCAGTGAGTTCTCTGATCCCAGATCACTCAGTTAAGTGCAACCCCACATACCTTGACACAGTGGTCCTCACCACAAGTACGCCCAAGCATGCTAGAAAGCACAACGAGCAGCCCAGCTACTCCAGTGTGCACTCCTGATGCCCCAGGAACCACACTGATAAGGTGCACAGCTCTGTATCCTTCGTGCTATCACAGTCTTCCAGGATTCGAAGATAAGTTGGCGGGGCAGAGAAGGGTGATTAACCACGAATGTAGGTTTTTCTATGAGATGCCAGTCTGCAGGATGAAGACAGCACATTCTAACTGGAATACAGTGGTCGTGGACGCTATATGAGAGTAGTACAAGCAGAACCTAACTTCCCTCCACACATCAGTTCACGCAGAGAGGTATTAGGAGGTGCGGACTCAGGGACGTGCTACAGCTTGGTGGAAGGTAAAGGGCAAATATCTATACTCAAGGTATGTTTCTGGGTTCTAAACACGACTCAGAACCATATGGAAGGCTAGCAGATTTCTCACCCCTTGCAGCTGAACCACCTTTAAGCATGGCACCGCTGGTTATAGAGCTCATGATGCTCTCTACTTCCACAAGAGGTGAGGCTAATAACATTAAAGCACACACAATTTGGTAACTACACAAGCCAAGGGCACAGTATGTGGCTGAGGCGATGTGCGAAGCAGCTGCACAGATGGAGCCACGAGACTTCCTCGAACGTCTCGCGGTGAGTTCGAGCTAAAAGTTTGATCACATGTGTTCCAGTCCCTGGTGGCCCGCTGATCATAAGGAAGGAAGGTGGAGGAAGCCTGGAAGCGCACGATGCGATGGGACCTGGATGCGGCGAGCGAGGGTGTGCCTGCCCGGTAGCCCTGGCACCCGACAGTAAGTCAAGTCGCTACAGCACATACACATCACAAGGGACCTGCTAGTCGCTCATAAACCATAAGTGGTTTGCACGGGCGTTACTACCCCCGGTGCACGACTCGTGAAAGCCTGTATAGTCGTGTGCCCCGCCACAACCCGGTTTAGTGGTAAGACCCCAGCAGGTGACCCACAAGCTGCAGTACAATCCCTTCCAAAGATGACAGATGGATTTATCAGCCCTGAACACAAAAGTGGTACGTAGGATCATGCTGTGTGTGCATTGATCTCTTCTCGCGGGTGGCCCAAAGCTTCTCCATGACCAAGGCTACTGCAGAGTCGCAGCACAGAAGTTGGTTGGTGAGATTTTTTCTGCAGGTTTGGACTTCAGAGAACCATAGGTCCTGTCGCGACCCACTTCAATGGCGGTAAAGACCTGAACCTGTTCCCTCCTGGTGAGAAACAGGCCCTGAAACCCCCCCAGCATCCCCAAGTTAGTGGTGGGGTTGAGAGATAAACGGCACTCTATAATTAGGATCGGCAGGGAGGACCATGGAAGTAACAGTGGAAACATGGCCGAGTGCTTCCCTTTGCTGACCTCATTTCCAGTTAGGACCACAACCCCACACAGAAAGATGGGATTGTCCCCCTTGAAGTACTTTTTTGGCTGGCACCCAGAACTAGCCTGACTTTACAAATATCCTATAGCTGACGGCAGAAACAAGGGAATATGCCGACAGTTGAGCAGGCTTTGAAAAGGTCAGTCAAAGTGTTTCGATTCCTTTTTTTCAGATACATGACAGAAGGACTCAGGAGGTCATAACCTGGAGTCCGGGAGACTAGTGGGGTGAAGGAGGACACCAGAGAGAGAGAGAGAGAGTCTGAGCCTTGCTCACGATGCGTCCTTCTCCAAGTCCTGCTGAAAGCAGTGCCAGTTCCTGTGAAGTCTAGAGGGAAGTCAGCAGTGGGCAAACCTTTCTATTGCAGAATACTTATTCCTTCTTGCTAGCTGTGTCTCTTCTCGACGGACGTATGTTCAGGAACACCCAACTATGATATCACTGACCAGGGACACCAACCAGCTATCACGTCTCTATAGGGTGTGACCAGGATGCCCCAGGGTAGCAAGGAGACTTATACCTAGCGGTGGTGCACAGCGGACAAGTACCTGTCTTACCATTGACAGCACTATACCCTGTCTTAGCAGTGTCGATTGTAGCAGGCATTTGTGGGGAGAGGAGTAGGAGGTTAGTTCCTAGAGGCTGGAAGGTGAGTGTACGGTGATAGACAACTGTGCATCATTCCTCGTATCCCCAGTGAAATAGGTTGAATCAGACACACAAGAAAAGGTATAGAAATCCCAAAGGATTCTTGGAGGTTCTGAGAAAGAAAGCACTAAGATGACAACGTTATATAGATACGTGGAAGCACCAAGGGGGTCCAGATGAGTTACAAGGACCACAATCAGATATGGGGCAGGTCTAGAATCCATATCCAGAGAGCTATGAGCAAGATGTTTGCGTGGGTAAACTGTTTTTATTGTATCAAACGAGATTTGTGAAATTATATCGGAGATGCTTCCAGAACCGGTGGCTTTGGACTGACTCCTGCTGAGAAGGAGGAATCCGTATAAGAGGTGGGTAGTGGCTGTCGTATAATCACCAGATGACTCACCCCTATGGTATCCATTACCCAGCGCGTGAAAAGATTTGAAAGGACTGCCAGGGAACTTGTTAGATGAAACTTGGGGTGGACTCTTTGTGACCTTCCTTTGTGGGTGTGGGGATTGTGAAGGGTTCCTTTAAGCGGGGGGGGGTGATATTGGGATGTGTTTTGCATCGTTCACTTATGCGTGCGGTGGTCCCCCCCCACTCAAGTCACCAGTCCAGTGGCGTCAGGAGGAGAAGTGCCCGGAGCGGAGGTATGATGCTGGCCTGTTTACAAACCTGATGACTATGGATTCCAGGATGTGATTTGTGATTGGAGTGTGCAAGCCTGTTACCCTGAGAGACCACGCCTCCGGGATCTGGTGAAGCAGTTAACAAGTCCCGAGCTAACGTATATATGGGGCATGTATTAATTAAACCGAATTAACCGGGGTTGTGCTAATCGGAGGCTGTATAAGTCCAACTAGGGGGATCTAAATATGGGGCTAAGATATTAATTAACTGGAGGAAATTATGGGAGCTGTCTATTTCAGTAGGGGGTGATACCAAGGTGCTTTAAATATATGAGAACAGGGCTTATAAAAAAAATTATATATATACAGTGTATATTCATTTAGGGCGGTGTTAAATTACATTGTCAGGGGGCACTGGATAGAAAATTATATTAACATAACAGGGGGGGATATATTAGGTAAGGATACATGAAAACAATGGTACCCCCAAAGAAGTGGAGGGAAGAGAGGAACACCTAATTTATGACACTAGATAAAAAGATAGAAATTTTATTTATAAAACAAAGATAACATAATATGGAAAAATGCATGAAAAGATACAACCACACGTGCGGTGGGTCCAGGAAAGATAGCAGTCAGAACCGGGACAGTACAAGAACTTGTAGTTAACTATTTGTATTGTATTGTCTGAGTTCTGGCCCAATAACATAAGAGTCCTACCCACCTTTCCTAGGGTGTTAGCTAAAGAGTATCATCTTAGTTGGCTACTTACCTTGCTTGTGTTTATGTACATTGTATATACGGTGTATATGTATGTGTGGACCCTGTTTCTGGTGGGGCTGTATTTCTTTACAGAACCTAGTGCTGGTACTATATTTCTTTATGGATCCTGGTTCTGTATATCTGATCAGAGCTCTGTTCTGGTATTATGTGTATGAATTGAGCTTGGTTCAGGTGCTTTATTTATATAGTGAGCCTGGTTCTGGTATGTTGTGGATATGTATTGTGAGATTCACAATTTATTGGGATCACCTTAGAAACAAAAAACACTGTTTCTGCATCCACATCCAATATCATACCAACTCTTCGTAGGTTTTATCTGACTTGTCAACAGGTTTATTTAGGGTGCATTCACACGATACGTTGTTTAACGTTTTTTGATGCATTTTTGACGCATTCCAAAGGCTTCAGCCTTGATCACATGCTGAGGTTACATTGCATTTTAGCGAATGCAGTGGAAACGCAATGTAGCCTTAGCATGTGATCAACGCATTGTGTGAACGCGCCCTTAAAAGGTTGCACCAAAATGTCAGGACTCGCAAATTGGTTTCAGGATTCTCCAGAGCTGCCTGTGATTGACAGCTCCATTTCTGATTCTGGGATATCTGGGTGTGTTTGAACTTGTTTTGTCTACAGCTGTGGATTGAGTGATGGACGGCTGAACCAGTCAGTGCTGGAGGTAGTGTCCATTACTCCCTTATATTCTGCCCAGCCCCTTCATTGGGTGCTGGTTATTCAGTCTCCTGTGTTCCCTAGTGCTCTTGCTATTGTGTTGTTTGCTATTCTGTGTATTGACTTCTGCTTTGCCTACTGACCATTCTATTTGCTATACGATTCTGTAGCTTTGCCGCCATCTTGGTTTTGACCCGGTTTGTTCGACTCTGCTTGTCTATCTGTATCTGTTGTTTATCCCTCAGTGCCATTAATCTCCCAGTGTGACCCCACTTTCCTGTCTCATCAACTTGTGTTGGTTTCTGTGTACCAGTGTATTCTGTATTCCGGTTACCTGTCTGCTCCACCATCCAGCAGCTGCCAGACGAAGTAAGTCTTCCAGCCACCTTGTAGGGTAACTCAGGGAACTTTAGTTAGGTTCCTGAAGCCGGGTTAGCCCTTGTTAGGGCAGCTTATCTGCTGCAGGCTGGGCCTTAGCCCGCAGGGGCATTGCAGGGTGAGTTCACCACCATTTATCCATTCTGACAACTAACACCAAGCCTGGTTGCGGTTGCACGGTTGCTGAACAGGTTCTGACAATAAAGCAACAAAATAAACTCTTGCCTTTCCAGTACCTTCTCTCTTCCAGCTTAAAAAACAATTTCACCCTTCTGTCACCATTGGCTATGACAGTCAGGCATTCTGTTTTGTCTTCTGACTGTTCCTCTGCACACCTGATGCTTAGATAGACCCATCTTAATGTGGAATCTTTGGCCTGTAGCAGTGGAGCGGGGACCACACTTTTCTCTACACTCCATCAACTGGACTCCTGCACTAGATCTTCCAAGAGACCAGCAGTTGGGGAATAGCTTTTAGTGTGTTCTACTGCACCTTCTGGTTGATTTTGCTTCTTTCCTTATGCAATAGTGTCCATGTCACCTTGTCTTAATGAGTTATGGGGTAGAGAGCACTTTTTTGAGATTCATTCTGTTGATTAAATGAAACAGAAACTGCCATGCTCTTTCTACCCTACTGTACATGCAGGACACGAGTAGACACATGCAGAACAGATAAACAGTTACTGCAACTGTACTCAACTCTATATGCAATATAAGGATGCAGATAGAGCTTAAAGGGAACCTGTCACCAGGAGATCCATTTTTAGCACCCCCCCTCAGTCCCCACAGAGCATAGTACATACACTGCCAAAGTGTTTTTGTATAAAAAATTGGTTTAACAGAAAAAAAGATATGTTATATTGTACCTTTCATTAGCATCTGCTGTGTGACTAGGCAGTTGCCTTTTGGGAGGAGCTGGAAAGGAGATGTTACCCCCACCCTTGGGGAACAGCTTCTCCATGTGTCCTTTTTAAATATATGAAAACACCCATCACTGGGCTTAGCGACGCCCCCTGCCCCTCTACAGCCAATCCCGAGTGAGGGGAGTTATTCATATATTTGAAAAGGTCACATGTTTCCCAAGGGTGGGGGGGAACTGCTCCTTTCCAGCTCCTCCCAAAAGGCAACTGCCTAGTCACACAGCAGATGCTAATGAAAGGTACAATATAACATATCTTTTTTTTCTGTAAAACCAATTTTTTATACAAAAACACTTTGGCAGTGTATGTAATATGCTCTGTGGGGACTGGGGGAGTGCTAAAAATGGGTCTCCTGGTGACAGGTTTCCTTTAAGTTGGGATTGAGAGGGGGTCCTTCTGTTGCTGCAGGGCCTTGATGCAAGTAGTAGGTTACCAAAATAGGGAAGACCCACTGAAGCCCCTTAGATTGTCCTTCTTAAACAGGCCATATACTGAAATAAAGGAAAAGCACGTGCTTTAGACAAAGGGGAGTGGCACTGCAAAACATTATTTGCCATATGTTGGATTCCCACTTTGCTTGCATTGAGAGTTGGCAAGTATGATGTAAAAGTCTTCACATTTTCAATATTTTTGATGGAAAATAATGGCCAGAATATTTTAATGTGCATGCTGCCTTTGTCTTTTCAGACAAAATAAGTCCCAACATGTTCCATGTGGCATTCTTTTTTTCCTTTTCCTTGTCAAATTAATGTTTAATATTCAAAAAAAATTATGCAATATGATTTGGCTTAAATTATAATGTATTGTTAATTAATATTATTGTTATACGAATAAATGGCTACAGATCTTCGCATGCATAATTGATAACCAATGTAATGTGTTCAAAAGATAACATACCACAATGATATAATAACCCAGGACCATAGGTGTCAGCATGTTTTGTTGTGTAAATACCAGCCAAATTAACCATCAGTTTAAGCTAGGATCCTCACAAATGCAGTAACAGTGGCTTTCTTGGTATGTTTCTGTGTTTCCACAGTTCATAGACACTGTTTACAATTAATTTATATGGGGCCTATAAGGAGAAATAAAATACTTCTTTATATTTTATAGTTTGCAATTCACAGGCCCAGAGTATGAGGCAGCATCAGATATTCTGATTACCTGTCCTCTTCTTATTTCTATAAGGTGTTATCACAGTGACCTAATGACTGGCACCGTTTATGTGGACTCGGGAACAATTATGTAAAAAAACGTTTCCTGTCTTTAAAACAAATCTACAACTTAATTTCACCTCACCTGTACATGAGGCAGAAGTGATTTGGGGTACATTACCAGAGCCGCTCCAGGGTCTGACTATACCTTCCCCCATAGCACTTCTACTCTGCCTTCTTCTTCCTCCACCACTGTCCCTAGTAGATGAAGTCATCTAGCTCTCTCGACTTCTTGAGCATGTGTGCCTCACTCTCTCCTTTACTTCTGTCTATTACTCACTAACCGGGTAACTTTCACAGGTACTGTGAGTAACAGACAGCAGTGAAGGAGAGAAGTTCAGATAGCCAAGCTACATGATCTATTGGGGCAGCCCTGGGGTAGGCAGAAGGCAGGGTAAAAGTGCTAAGTGGGAGTGAAGCCAAAGCCCCAAGCACTGCCTTGTTTAAATAAAGATAAAATAAACTTTTTAAACAAAGGAGCCTTCTGATATAAAGGTATGACAATAACCATGCTCACCTATTCAAAGCCGTAGAGGAGCATCTGAAATGTTCTATATTCAGTACATGTAAGTTAGCCCTTTAAACTCAAAGTGCCACTGCTAAAGTGCTATGTAGTGTACGGAAAATCATACTGCAGCTCATAGCTTTCTTCTTATAACCACCTTCAGAGAACTGGTTATATATGTATGACCACTGCTTTAATAAATAGGGTTAATGAAACAATCAGTGTTCAGGAACTCGTATTAAATATAAGGTACATAATTTCCTCTGCTAGTTGGGGATAGAACTGTTATGGTCTCTGGATATTAAATAGTAGAACTATTCTCTTTTAAATGAATTTAATAAATTTAACTGACTTAAAGGGGAAGACCATTAATGTCTAATTGGCGGTGGAACATATACCACTGTCCAACTGTTTTGCCCATGGAACACCTAAGGCAAGGAATTGCAAGCAGTTAGTTGTGTGCCCCGTTGGCAGGAAAAATCCTTCACTGCAGCTGTGGCTTCTACAAAAATGTGTCTATGTTCTTAGAGCCAGAACCACTAGTTGGTGTTTTTGCCCCACACACAAATCGCATATTAACGGCCTATATTTCTGACAGGCCAGCAACATAAATTCTTGACCAACCCTTTAAAGCCTTTCATATATATTTTAAAAAAAATTGTAGGACACAGAGAAAAGAATAGTTTTTGTTTTTCTATCAATATACATTCCTCACCAACCTCATTTAGGTTTCATGCTTCTTAACTAAGATACAGGACGAAAACAACAGATAGCGTTACAAGGCTTTCTGACGTTAAGCCTCCACATTATGCTGCTGTGGGCAACATTTAAGGCAGCAGGACATATATAGCATATTTTGGTTGTCATCATGATATGAATCTGGTTCATCTCAAATAAATACATTGCATAAAATCTATTGTGGTAAAGTGCATATATAACGGTTTATATAATCCTATTTCAGAGTGTTGAAGAACGTCCACCTACAATAAAAATGAAAAGAAAATAATTACAAATATTAGCATTTTTTTGGTAAAGTATTGTGCACAAGTACATTTATAAAATAAAATGAGCCTGTCATGATTGTGTACCTGTAAACTTACCTGAATCTGTTAGCCATGGTGGTGACAGGAGGTCAATGATGTCCTATATTAAACATAACACAGAAGTAGAACTTTGAAGGCTGGATACAAATGATCACAGTGTTTGAAGAAGAGCAATTCTAGGTTATCCTATTACAGACTAGACTGTGCATCATCAGTTACAGGACTTCCAGAAGGCATCACCTAGCAGTTGGCCTATGGCAATGTACTTGGCCTATGGGACATAAAGCCAGTAGGGTACAGACCAGTGTTTCTCTTATCCACCTCTGTGACTCCTTACAGGTCATTTACATTCAGTGTTTAGAATTTTGTGACCCTGTCACTGTCTTGGATAACAGATTGGTGGCAGTTTGAGGTAGTAAATACTCATGATAGGTTTCCTTTACCATTACATGAGATTCAATATAAACTTCGATGACAAGATATTCTGCGTCTTTATTACAGTCGGTCTCTTACAGATGCTAATGAAAACTATGGGAGCCTTTAATCTGCACCAATCTGCGCCCTCTGATGACGGTCTGACTCAACAAGCTAATTTCCCCAGTGGCAATAACAGCCATGCCAGTTATTGGCTGACACCAATCTCATATACAGAATGCTCAGTGTGTATATTTACATTGGCTGGTCGTGAAAGGGTTAGCCAATATTTAAAGATGAAAATGGGTCTAATGAGAAGTGATATGTATCTTTTTCTATAGGTGAATAAAAGAACACTTTATCACATATACCAGACAGACAGAGATCAAAAGGAAACTCTTTAATCCAATCTTTATTAACCCTTTGGTCATATTTAGCAATTGGAATACACAGCAAACAGGCATCACAAACACTATATGAACATAGTCTTAACTGGAAGCAAAACATTGTGGAAAATCAAGGCACTGGTTCGACAGAAACATGACTAATAGAGAGGTGATAACTGCTATCAAATTGATATTCTTGGCCACTTCTAATTCAGCTTTTACTCCATTCTTCTAGGGGTAATATCTGAATGTCACAGCCATGCTTACAAACATTTTATCAGTTGAAGTATTAGGCTACTGCCCATGTGAGTAGATTCTGAAACTAGCAGTGATTTAAAAAAATGATAACTTACAAGAAAGAGAGAGCTATGAAAAAGGAAACTGAAAGGGAATTTAGACCATTAGGTCTCTAGAATTACATTTGCATTATATTTGTGAAGGACCAGCATATTTTACCTTCATACATAATGATTATGCTTTTTATTTTCCCTAGGTCCATAATTTAGCCACAAATAACTGGAAAAACATATTGACATATTGAAGTATAAGCCTAGAGTAATGCATTGGTCACAGCCTCCCCCAGTAATGAAATGCCCCATGCAGCCAGCTCCCCCCTACTGATGAAATGCCCCATGCAGCCAGAACCCCCTGTTATAAAATGCCCCATGCAGCCAGCCCCCCTAGTGATGAAATGCCCCATGCAGCCAGCCCCCCTACTGATGAAATGCCCCATGCAGCCAGCCCCCCCCCCCACTGATGAAATTCCCTATGTAGCTGCCCACCTACTAATGAAATGCCAGATGCAAGCCCCGCCCCCTACTGATGAAATGTATCATGCAGCCAGCCCCCCAATGATGAAATGCCCTGCAGTCAACCCCCCCCCCCTCCTGCTGATCAAATTTCCCATGCAGCCAACCCCCCCTACTAAAGAATGTCAAACTAAGAGAAATCTTGGCCCATCTGGGGGTTACATTGGCAGTTGTGGAAAAAGTAGTCAAGGATCGGTTTTTCCACTCACTGAGTCAGTCCAATGATGGGTTGCCCAAAGAGATCGATATGTGGCAGCGGAGAACTCCCTGGGCAGTCCAGGGAACCTGGGGTCAACCTACTCGGGTACCTGAAGTGAAGCTAGCGGTTCACTAACTCCTCCATTGATTGTCGTCCAAGACCCAGGAAAGATGATTACTGGTGACAAGGAGTGAGGCCTGTTCTATCATTTGCTGGTGATGCCATTGTTGTGGCAATCTATCTAACTTGTTGCCCTGCTACAACTGAGCCTATCGAGTGTTTTGAAGGGCCATGTTACTCCTTATTTGCTTACCCTTCCTGCATTGCTGTTACCTTCTCTTGATGAGGGACCTCAGGCATGCTGTGTGACTATGAATGGGGTGAAGTAACTGGGCTCTTGGACTCAGGGAGCTTAGTGACCATAGTGACTGACATATTGCCTCATGAACTGATATCTAGGAAACAAAAGAGGGTTATGTGTATTCATGAAGATAACAAAGTATACCCTATGGCTCAGGTTACTTTCTGTACAGCATGTGATGTTGTGGCTCACGTGGTAGGAATTGTAAAAGACTTGTTGCATGACATAATTATTGGTTTGGACTTCCCTCTGTTCTGGACTTATGGGCTAAAGCCATCATGCCTGATAAACCAGAATGTTGTAATAGTTCTAGGGAGATTAAATGCTCATCTATCATTTCAACTCGTTCCCCTTTGTCTGTACTTGTGGGGATGAGAAGAGAAAGTATCCTCTTAAGTTATTGTCCCTGTTCTGGAGGTTACAAGAGAAAATGTTGTGATAATTGAGCTTTGGGATTTGACCAGTTTACTGTATTAAATGGTGTTCCCCCAAGAGCCAGGGCATGATATTCATTGTCCTAATTTTGCTATGAATAATGATTTGCTGTATTGGATAACCAAAATGATGAGGGGGTGGAGCCATTAATTGTACCAGGGCACTATAAACATTTGGTCTCAGCTATGGCCCATTCACATGTTTTGGATGGTCACCTGGTTCCTGACAAGACTCAGGAGGGAGTATTCCAAAGATTTTACAGGCCAGGCTGTTTTAAGGAAATATGCAACCTTTGGCAGTCTTTCCTTGTCTGCCAGTTAAACTCCCTAGTCTCCACACTGTCATAGTCCATAAGTCTCATGACAAGTAATAGAAATCCCAATGTAGCTGATGACTATGGACTTGGCTGTACTCCTTGGAAAGACAAGAGGTCATCAATACACATTCATGGGAGTAGATTATGCAATTACGAGCGTTGTTCCAGATATTGGTGCACATTTACTTACCCGGCCGCCGGAGTTCCCGAAATAGGGAGTGTCCAACGATCATGCACTCCGGCTCCATTTGCAAAGATCGTGCGCCCGATTTCCTGCATCGGTCGCTTCCTCGCTCAGGTCCGGCGGAGTTCACCCTCTTGGTCCCAGTGTATGTAAGTGCATGCCTTGCGGCACAATTTTAAAGTTAAAACCCGCACTCAATTCAATTGCATTGGATTGTCCAGCGGCCCGCCCCACCATTTCTGTCACATAAAAGTCGTCATGATTGCCCCAAAATCTGATCGCGTGCGACACAATCCCCTTCTAAATAGCTTTCACAGCAGCGTAAATCCCCAAAATTTCTAAAAGGTGAGGAAGTGTGAACCGTGGGACCCTTAGTAAATAAGCCCCATTGTTTTGAACAGACTAGGACGCCAGGCAGAAGGGACGTATCCTCCATTTCCTAAGAAGCTTCATTGTAGTACCATATGTAGAAAGAGAATTCCAGACTTGTAGGGGCTATAATATTCATACAGCCCAGGGCCCACGGCAGTCTCAATCCACCCCTGATTACCAAACAGACATCCTAGTTGAATGCTTTAATAAAATGTTAAGGACATGTTAAAAAGAGTAGTAGAAAAGGATGGTGGAGGCTGGGACTGTCTGCTACCATACTTGTTATTTTCTGTCCGGGAACTTCCTGAAACCTCCACAGGGGGTTTTGAAGACATTTTTGTATGATTGATTGCATTGCTTTGGTATATCCATCATCTGTGTTTTGTGCACAAAGGCTAAAGTACTAGTGTTACATGTTGATCTTAGATTGTCACTCAAAATTCTATGCGTGCATGCACTTCTGAATTTTCAGTTACAGCCTAAATATCCTGAAAAGCCAAAGTCAGCATCTACCATATTGTGCTATATCAATGTTTGTAACCTAGTCTATTATATCGGCATCTATATCAGTTACTAAAGCTTCCACTGATTTTGGTATGTGGCATGTTTAAATGTTTCAAATGTTTTAAAATCAAAAGTAAAATCTTAAAGTAATACAACAGAATGATGTTACGTTTTTAAACTTAGTTTTTCTATATATGTAAACAGGAAACTACCTGATCTATTAGACAGACATTAATCATAACAAAATACAACCAATAAACCTACAGCGTTTATCAAGAGAAATACAGAAATCAGAATAATTATTTAATCGCTCCCCTGCTGCAGTTCAACTATTTCTGGAAGTAATTCACTATTTAAAACATAATTGCTCTTTCCTCGGCCCAAGCGGTCAAAGCCTTCAATAGCATTTAAAACTACTTTTTTATTTCATAAATTAATTGAGTAGGTGATTACAGTAAACTTTGAAATACTTGAGAACACCCAACTTACAGATGACCCCTAGTTACAAGCGAACTTCTGGATTTTGGTAATTTACTGTGCTTAAGCCCTAGGCTACAATGATCTGCTGTAACAGTTATCAAAGGTGTCTGCAATTAAAGGGGTTATCCGGGTTTAAAAATTTTTTTATGGCCGGGCTGGGGAGGGCTAGTTAAACATAATAAACATATACTTACCTCCTCCGGCGCCGCTGATGTCCCGCGCCGCGGTCCCTTCGATCCGTGCCTCTGTTTGTTTACAGGGGCACGGAAGCCGTGCACAGGGAGCTTCCGGTCTGCGATGTGGACGGCTCCTCCCATCCGTCCCTATCTCTCAGCGTTGTAAGCGCTGGGAGATGGTGCGCATGGGAGCATCAGGCCAGCCGGAAGCTCCCTGTGCGCCCTTGTACTGAAACCGGCGCACGGAGAAGACGGGCCGCGGCGCGGGACATCGGCAGCACCGGAGGAGGTAAGTACATGTTTACTGTGTTTAAATAGCCCTCCTCAGCCCGGCCATAAGAAATTTTTTAAACCCGGATAACCCCTTTAAGCTGTACTGTTAATCCTGGTTCTTATCACAATGTAACAATTGTCACAGAGACCAAAAAAATTCTGCCTGGGGTTACAATGATAAAATATACAGTTCCGACTTATATACAAATTCAACTTAAGAGCAAAACTACAGAACCTATTCTGTATGTAACCCAGGGACTGCCTGTATATCTGAAGTCCCAAACACAGCATTAAGATAAGAAAAGAAGGCTAATGATCTGTCATCTGACTATTGTTTTGTGCAACTCTATTAAAGAAAATCCACCATCAAAATCAAGCATGATAAACATTTACTTGTAGATCCAGGCACCATGACTCTGGTAAACATCTTAATATTTGATGTCCATGCCCTGCATGTTGTCCGTGATCCTGAGCGACTCTTGTGGGTGTTTCCATAGCCCTTCAGTGAAGTCTATTCACTGATTGTTACAATGAGCAGAACATGTACAGGGGGAGACCTGCTCTGCTCATTGTAACAACTAGCAAAAAGACATCACTGAGGGGCTCTGGAAACATCCCCCAGAGCCTCTCAGATTTGTAAGAATAATTTGAAAATTTATTTTACATGGAAGCAACCCTTCTTCTTAACCTGTCCCAGGGCAGCATGTCCCCATTCTCAGCAGTATGTGGTGATGTAAGAAGCATGTGATCAGTCACATGATTCTGACATCACTGCAGGTCCTGTAGGACACCCGGGAGAGCAGTACTCTCCTCTCTTGGAGATCGGGTGCAGCTCTATATCAGGGCATCACCCGATCTCCATTACAGCGATCATGAGGGTCTGGCTGTGCTGGATCCTCCTGACCTTAGGTCTATAAGACGCAGGCATTTTTTTGCAAGATTTTTTCTTGCAAAAAAGTGTGCCTTATAGTCCAAAAAATACAGTATATAAACTAAAGCCTACCTTCTAATCAATAAAGCATCTCTTAAAACAATATGCACAGATCCTTAAAAGTTTAATATGAAGGGGGCCCAATACTGACCCCCTGTGAACCCTCACTGGTAATGCAACTAAATCTGAGAAATAGGTGTTTGACAAACATTCTGTGTGTTGCTCCAAAAATAAACCCCCAAACTGTAAACTTATTTGCAGACTTCCTTCATCGTCTTTGGACACATAGAGCTCTGCCAGCAGCAACAGAACCATTTCAAACACATATTTATTTTTATTATGATCTGTATGCCTTTAGAATATACAATAGGAACTAACCTTTCTTCTTGAAGCACTTGAAACACAGAAGTCTCTGTTTATAAAATAGAATTACGAATACTGCGAGGAGTATAATAATGCATCCGATTATGACTACTGTATGCATCGGCCGAATGTAATAACCAGTAGCTAAAAAAGGAAAAAGAAATCATTAGCATCCTTTGCACAATTTAATAGTTTTGTCAAAGTGCAATAATATTGATCAGTTTCAGGGCCTACACTGGTGATTTACATATATAATGTTAAGGTCGTACAGTACTGGGAAACATGCATTGCTTTGGGCTTTATATTGGTGGCAATCTAATCATTCAACATACTGTATAATGTATGTGCTGGATCTTGCTACACATGTTGGCCCTTTTTGTCTAACCTTACAACATTTACTCTCCACCAAACATTTGTGCACTCATTTTGAAGTAATATTGGTGCATATTAAAGGGAAACTATCATCAGCATTTAGGCCCACAAACTATCACCAACCTGTTATCTGGGGCAGTGACAGGATCTCAATGATTTCCTTCAATATTTATTGAGATACTGGCTTATCCACAAAATGATCTTTGATTGGTGTTTTCAATTGACCAGTAAGGAGTATTGGGGGTGGAGAAGAATCCCGCTCAAGGCTTAATAGAAGTCCCATAGTCCAGGCACATCATCACTAGTCTTTGTCATAGTTTCTGAAGGTAGTTTATGATGTGGTATTTGTTGTATGGGAGACCAGTCAAGCGAGGATAGGTCAGGCCAATGTGACTATTCCGCCTCCATGACTCATTAGATAATTTGTATGAAGAAGTCAAAATTCTATTTCTATGTAAAGGCATTTGTCAGTAGGTGAACATGCATTCTGAGGCACAGAGTTTTTGTTTTTCCAATATGCAGCAGTGCCGACATTGTATTTATGTAAAAAAACAGAACTTATATATCAATGTTACGATGCAAAGGGTTTATACCCTCTCTGCCACGTGACCTTTCTCAGATGCACCTCTAAGCAGATTGGGAATATGACACAGCTGGTCCAAGGGAGACTAGAGGGCACCGTCAAAATCCAGGAACAATACAAGACAGAAAGAGAGGCAGCAACACCACTTCAGACAGGCACTAGATACTTTGACCCTCAGGCTCTGAGGGAAAGGACAGGATCCAATAAATACCTGCTGGAGGGCCAGGATTGGTTGCTCAGATCACATGCACAATCCTGTTACATCACAGGAAGTGATGCACATTGCAGGTCCTGCAGAAACCAGAGTAGAGCAGACTCGATGGAAATTCTGGAATGGACTCCAGAAAACACCACTATCACAGGCAGAAAATCCAAGACTAGACTAAGGTTTGGAAAACACCTGGTCGACCAGCTTCCTGCACTGCAATGCAAGTTGAGCTGAAGCAGTGAGTAGGAGAGCACCGTGTCTCCACAGCCACCATTACAATCAATATTATGCATAGAGTTCTGGCAGAGTCATCCATCTGTGACACAGCACTTCTCATATGTTGTGATCCTGTAATGATAACAGCCTAATACTGACTCTCCCAGAGTATAGAAGGACATCGTTGGGAATCTGTTACTGTCCTGAATAACAGGTTGATGGCAGCTTGTGGGTCTAAACTCTCATAATTGATTTCCTTTAACATTTATTCTTTCTTATATGTCAAATCTATGCTCTTTTTTTGTAAGACACAAAAAGTGTCCAAAACAATGTAATGTAGGTTTTTTAACAAACATTTTGTTCGAATTCTAGCACATTTTGCTTGCTAACTCTCAATTATTGTTCTTTAGGTTGAAAAAACTTTTTTCATATTGCATATATTAAGTTTCTTACACAGTAATTTTTCAGAGGTTACCACAGATTTTCCACAGGTTACTGAGGTAACTAATAATTATTAATCAATTAGTTTTTTTGCTACATACATAAAATATTTAAATACTTCTTCATGCAAAATGGTTGCTGTACATTCCCTAGAAACAAGAAGTGAATGCGGTTTAGCTTCAAAATCTCTTATCTGTTGGGTTCATGCAAAATAAAAGATTGTTGTCACAAGTTGAAGCACAATACTTCCTATTGTTACATCCTGCAAAACAAGGTTACCACACACACAACTGAAGGATGCTTACATCTCAGTGATCAGAAAGATACATTAAATAACCTAATTCTACATTTTGCTGTAATATCTTGTTTACTAATATATGGCATTTTATGTTTAGGGTGAAAATTCATGTACCGTATTTTCTGGACTATAAGAAGCACTTTTTAGCAAGAAAATGTAGACTGACACCTAAAATCTAGCAATATAGATGTTTTTATTTAAAGGGGTTTGCCCATGAAAGTAAGTTCTCAAACTTTAATCCCTTAGTCTTGTTTACACAATAAAAATTATTTTTAACCCCTTTAATTTTACTCTGTTTTATTGATGTTTCTGGTCCTATCGCTCAGTGATGGTCACTGTAAATGTGTGTGGGCTGGGATTCTCTAAGCAGACACTTCATGATTCCTCTGTGCTATGAGATGGTGTGTGCTGACAATGTGCTAAGATTATCAAAGTACAGGGTTTAGCTACACTTTCATTTAGCTTCTGATCAGTCTCTAGTATCTAACACATGAAAAAGAGAGAGAGAGAGATCATGAGATGGACACAAAGTCATCTCTGCTATGCCTTCCCCTCCCCTGGATAAAGACATTTATCTTGCCTGTAGCTAGTAGAGTAAGCTTCTGCATGATGCTGCTTGCTGGCAGGAAGTGTCTGTGTCTGAGCTGATCTTGTAATGCAGAGATAGGGGCATGAGGCAGGGAGGACTGCAGTGTGCAAACAAGAGATACTATTCATGAGAAGAATCCGCTCACAATCAGAGTATTTACGGTCGAATCCTGGGACAACAAACTAGTAAACACTAGGACTGATAGAGACAGGTTGGAATTATATCTATGAAATGATGTATTTTAGTTAATAATATTGAATCAGAGAATGGGGCAGATTTACTTACCCGGTCCATTCGTGATCCAGCGGCGTGTTCTCTGCGATGGATTCGGGTCTTCCGGCGACTCACTAAAGCAGTTCCTCCGATGTCCACTAGGTGTTGCTGCTGCGCTGAAGTCCGCCGAGGTCCGCCGAAGTTCACGATCCGTTGCTGGGTGCAGGTAAGCGCATGTCCACCAACACTTTTTTTTTAAAAATGTGGCGGTTTCTCCAAATCCGTCGGGTTTTCGTTCGGCCACGCCCCCCGATTTCCGTCGCATGCCAACCCGGGGCAATTCAGGGAAATGCGGCGCAAAACGGAAAAATTTGGGGAACGCGCCGTAAAAACGCGATTTGGCCCCTTAGTAAATGACCCACAATGTGCTATTTTGTTATCCTGGGTATATTTATGAATTTTGTCTTCGTGGGAATACCCCTTTACCAGTGGTAAAATATATTTAGGCCCAGGTTACATCTCTTTTCCAAGGTTTTGCTAAGAGTATACATGTGGGGGTGGTCTGGCCCTAACATACCTAAACATCTTGCAGATTCAGGATGTTATGCTCTGTGACAAGCATTTGACAGCGTGGACAACAAAGCAGCACCTGGAGGCCACACACTGCTCAATTGTTGTGAAAGTATGTCACCGATAGTGATCTCAATAAAGAGAGATAAAAAAAAACCACATAAACACAAACAGTTTTTTTCTTTACACCGCTCTCCTTCCCCTTTCAACCTGTCACACGTAGTCACAAACTTTATTGCTTTTTGTGTTTTTAATATTATGCAGTGGTAGAGCGAGTACAATGTGTCAGGGCAACTGGGATTAGGGAAACTCTTATCCAGGGCAGATAACCCCTTAGATGCTGTGTTCTAGTGGATATTTTTGTACATGTAAATGAAGGAAATAGAAGGGCTTCTGTTTACTATCAATATTGATTTTCTGTAATGCTCTTCAATAGCCTTGAAAGACTGGTGTAAAGTGAACCTGTGTCCCTTTGGTTGTGATATACCAGGTGTTAAAAGACAGACATCAGTTTTTTTCTGCCATTATAGCACATCAGTGCAACAACTGACTTATTATAGTGTAACAATGAAATTGAAGGTGAACTTTCACTGTCCTTGTAACTCTATGTAATATGAGTGTTTTGTGCGGGACAAGGTAACTATTATTTGAATACCTTCATTTTGTAAAATATTTGCTGCCATGTATTTCCTGCAGTATGATTAGTAATCTTTTGACAGAAGTATAATCTAAGAATTGCTAAGTATATGAAAAGAAGACCTATGAAAGCATAAAAGACTACATTGTGAAAGTGAACATTAGAATAAAAAGTTAAATGAAATTGTAGTGTAGCAAAAAGACCTACCGTATTCTAATGTTGCGTATGGCCACGTTTTTTTTTAAATTAATAAAATAAAATTTATCCTAGATCTTTTTCAAAAACTGTATAAACATTTGCACAGCTATTACTCCTCTATAACATGTTTCCTGAATTTTCATGTTCAACATATACAGGCGGTCCCCTACTTAAGGACACCTGACTTACAGAGGACCCATAGTTACAGACAGACCCCTCTGCTCCCTGTGACCTCTGGTGAATCTCTCTGGATGTTACTTTAGTCCCAGACTGCAATGATCAGCTGTAAGGTGTCTGTAATGAAGCTTTATTGATAATCCTTGGTCCCATTACAGCAAAAAAATTTGAAACTCCCATTTTCAGGGGGCAAAAAAAAAAAATGTGTAGAACTACAATTATAAAATATACAGTTTCGACTTGCATACAGATTCAACTTAAGAACAAACCTTCGTACCCCATCTTGTACGTAACCCGGGGACTGCCTGTATTAGTTAGATAAACTGTAGATTAGGATACTAAGTGTTAGAGTGTTTAGTAACTTTTGTATGATTTCTTCTCTACAATTATGTGCACAAGGATTATTATTCTTTTGAAAGAATTATGTCGGTAATCATATTGCAGGAAATACTCGTACTTTACACGGGAAAGTAATTCTAGCATAAAGATCAGTTTTCTTGTACCATACAAAGCACTGACATAAAATGTTACAATAATATTGATATACAATGAAACTTTTCCCACAGAGCTATTTAAAAATCTGCTTAGCTACTTTTGCTCTATAACATTTTGCTGACAGACTGAATTGCATAGAAATTCTATAGTACAAATACATGTAACTGGAGTTGAGTGGTTTTCAATTTAAATTATTTACCTTCCAAATCCATAACAGATACTGTAGGGTCTACCAGTACTGTAAACTTTGTGTGAAATCTGTGCCTGTCATGGATGCACGCCACACCCATGCCCCTCGGTGTGGCGCGGTGCCCCCAGCCTGGACTTACCTCTCCACAAGCCTGCTTCCTGATCGACTAGGTCGCGCGCTCCCGCTCCTAGGGTGCGTGCGCACCGGCTCTCCTAGCCTTAAAGGGCCAGCGTCCTCCTGATTGGTGCTGCTAATCCATCTCGCCCTTATAATCCGGCACCTCCCTTCCTGCCTCATTGGTTCTTCAGCATTGCTTCATTGCTGTGTCCTGTGTCTCCATGCTTGATAAAGATTCAATGAGAATCGAAACGTCGCTGTTTTTTACCTGGATGAATTGTAAATAAAGAATCGTTGGAACGTAACCTATCCGGTGCTGTGGTCTTCTCCAATCACTGTGTCTCCAGCGGTCCCAGACGCTCCTGTGTCCTGTGTCTCCAGCGGTCCCAGACGCTCCTGTGTCCTGTGTCTCCAGTGTTCCCAGACGCTCCTGTATCCTGTGTCTCCAGCGTTCCCAGACGCTCCTGTGTCCTGTGTCTCCAGCGTTCCCAGATGAAGACCAGGTGCCACTTAGACTCCAGTCCCCGGTGTCGGCTAGTACCATCTCCATCTCCCCCGGTGGTCCAGAGGGTCCACTGGTCCACAGACTCCTCCTTCCGTACTCCCACAGAGACTCTAGTTCTGTTGTCTGTGTACCGTTACAGTGCCAAAGCATTTCAATCATTACATGCTTGTTAATATTGAAAATCCCTTCTTATGAACCCCTCAGACCCCATGCATGGTGCAATTGCAACCTTTTCACACCACACTTTTTATATTGATCTATACTAACAAACTGTTAGGGAATGCAAGGCTGTTAAAGGGTTGGTGCTTTCAGTGATGGTCAGTGTAAGAATCCAGTGTGTGGGTGGAGACTCTGTAAGCAGACACATTGGAGCACATTTACTAAGGGCTTTGCACCACTTTGCGATGCACTTTAGTCAGACTGTTTACGTTCTTCATGGCTAAAACGGCTTGCACAGGTAAGTGTATGTGCTGCGATTGTGTCACACACAACACTTTTGTAGTGCAGCTGCACTGGTCTACACGCAAAATAGAGGGTGTGCCGTCGGATGGGCTGCTTCGATCCTGGAAAATATATTTACACTGGGTACAGAAATGATTCAGACTCCTGTAAATTTTTCACTCTTTGTAATATTGGTAAGATCAAAAAAGTCCTTTTTTTGGTTATTAATGTACAGTCTGCACCCCATCTTGACACAAAAAAACAGAAATGTAGATATTTTTGCTAATTTATTAAGCATTAAAAACTGAAATATCAGTTGGTCATAAGTATTCAGACCCTATGCTCAATATTAAGCTAGTATAGGCAAGAGTCTTCTGGGGAGTGATGCAACAAGTTTTGCACACCTGTATTTGAGCATCCTCTGCCATTCTTCCTTGCAGGCCCTCTCCAGGTTGGATGTGAACGTTGGTGGAAAGCCATTTTCAAGTGTCTCCAGAGATGCTCAATTGGGTTAAGGTCAGAACTCTGGCTGGGCCAGTCAAGGATAGCCACAGCGTTGTTCTGAAGCCACTGCTTTGTTATTTAAGCTGTGTGCTTAGGGTTCAATTGCAACCAGTTGCAGCTTAAAAACACCCCCATAGCATGATGCTGCCACCACCTTGTTTAACTTTTGGGGTTGTATTTGGCAGGCGATGATCAGTGCCTGGTTTTCTCCACACATACCGCTTTGAATTAACACCAACACACTTTTGTAGTGCAGCTGCACTGGTCTCCATGCAAATTAGGGGGCGTGCCGTTGGATGGTCTGATTCAGACTGAGCGCCGTATTCAACTTTCAAATTGTGTCGCACGCCCTATGTTAAAGATGCACCACAAAAAACCTATGTTAAAGATGCACCACAAAAAACCTGGTCAACTCTGTCGGACCAGTTTGGGGAAGCAACAAATTTATGATTTCAGGCGCACGATCTTAGTGAATAGCCGCACGCCGCATAATATATGGACAATGCATCAGAGAACTCAGTGACCTGGTAAGTAATTGTGCCCTATTATGATCCCTCTTGTGCTATGATCTTATGTTGAGATATCAGTCCCAGTATCTGATCATTATAATCCTCCCCACTGTCAGAGGGGAGGTGCTGGAGCAGAGGATGGGGCATGTGTTAAGCTAATTTTCACTGACAGGATACAGAGATTATCAAAATACACAACCCCTCCTCCAGCACCTCCTTTCTGATAGTACAGAGGATTTTAATGGTCAGATACTGGGACTGATATTGTGCGTGCTACAAAGAAAATTCTAAGTGCCCCTGAATCTGTGAAGGAGCTCCTATAATATGGTATGTTAATCTCCACATGTGTGAGGTGGTGAAAGGGCCTCTTTAAAAAGTAGCACTGCACTATACCAAAATCATAGAAGAAAATATCTCCAGTATCAGGTCAAACTTACAGATTCATCTAATACTGACAACCAGACAATTACAATATAACCCACTTTCCTGTACATTCTATTTTCCTGTATCTGCATAACAACTATATCAATCAATCAAGATACAGGAAAATAGAATGTACAGGAAAGTGGGTTATATTGTAATTGTCTGGTTGTCAGTATTAGAGAATTGAAGTTTGACCTGATACGGAGATATTTATTCTATGATTTGGTATAGTGCAGTGCCTACTTTTTTTAAAGAGGCCCTTTCACCACCTCAAATGTGGAGATAACATACACATTATAGGGGCTCCTTCACAGATTCAGGGCACTCAGAATTTTCTTTGTAGCCCGCCAAATACAGTCCCGTATCTGACCATAAAATCTTCTGTACTATCAGAAAGGAGGTGCTGGAGGATGGGGGTTGTGTATTTTGATAATCTCTGTATCCTAGTGTCAGTGAAAATTAACTTAACACATGCCCATCCTGCTCCAGCACCTCCCCTCGCAGTGGGGAGGATTATAATGATCAGATACTGGACTGATATCTCAACATAAGATCATACACAAGAGGGATCATAATAGGGCACAATTAACTTACCAGGTCACTGAGTTCTCTGATGCATTGGCCATATATTATGCTGGTGGGATTTCACTAAGATCGTGCGCCTTAAAATCATAAATTTGTTGCTTCCCCCAAACTGGTCCGACAGAGTTTGACGAGGTTTTTTGTGGTGCATCTTTAACATAGGAGGATGAGACAAAATTTGAAGATTTGAATACGGCGCTCAGTCTGAATCAGTCAACCATCCGACGGCACGCCCTCTATTTTGCATGGAGACCAGTGCAGCTGCACACTACAAAAGTGTTGTTTTGTGTGACACCAATCGCAGCGCATACATTACCTGTGCAAGCCGTTTTAGCCATGAAGAACATAAAGTCTGACTAAAGTGCATCGCAAAGTGGTGCAAAGCCCTTAGTAAATGTGCTCCAATGTGTCTGCTTACAGAGTCTCCACCCACACACTGGATTCTTACACTGGCCATCATCTGAAGCACCAACCCTTTAACAGCCTTGCATTCCCTAACAGTTTGTTAGTATAGATCAATATAAAAGTGGTGGTGTGAAAGTGTTGCAATTGCACCATGCATGGGGTCTGAGGGGTTCATAAGAGGATTTTCAATATTAACAAGCTGTTATGATTGAAAGCTTTGGACTGTAACGGTACAGAGACAACAGAACTAGAGTTCTCTGTGGGAGTACGGAAGGAGGAGTCTGTGGGACCAGTGGACCCTCGGTACCACCGGGGGAGATGGAGATAGGTACTAGCCGACACCGGGGACTGGAGTCTAAGTGGCACCTGGTCTTCATCGGGACGCTGGAGACACAGGACACCAGGAGCGTCTGGGAATGCTGGAGACACAGGATACAGAAGCGTCTGGGAACACTGGAGACACAGGACACAGGGCGCTGGGGACCGCTGGAGCAAGGACACAGGAGCAGAGCGCTGGACGCTGGAGAACACAGTGATTGGAGAACGACCACAGCACCGGAGAGGTAAGTTCCAACGATTCTTTATTTACAATATCCAGGTAAAAAAACAGCGACGTTTCGATTTCATGAATCTTATCAAGCATGGAGACACAGGACACAGCAATTGAAGCAATGCTGAAGAACCAATGAGGCAGGAAGGGAGGTGCCGGATTTAAGGGCGAGAGTTGATTAGCAGCACCAATCAGGAGGACGCTGGCCTTAGGCTAGGAGAGCCGGTGCGCACGCACCTAGGAGCGGGAGCGCGCGCGACCTAGTCATCAGGAAGCAGGCTTGTGGAGGTAAGTCCAGGCTGGGGGCCACCGCGCACACCGAGGGGCATGGTGTGGCGTGCATCCATGACAGGCACAGATTTCACCAAAGTTTACAGTACTGGTAGACCCTACAGTATCTGTTATGGATTTGGAAGGTTAAATAATTTAAATGAAAACCACTTAACTCCAGTTACATGTATTTCTACTATAGAATTCTATGCAATTTCATTTCTGTCGCAAATGTTATAGAGCAAAAGTAGCTAGCAGATTTTAAACAGCTCTGTGGGAAAAGTTTCATTGTATATCAATATTAGTTGTCATTTCCGTGTAAAGTACGAGTATTTCCTGCAATATGATTACCGACCTAATTCTTTCAAAAGAATAATAATCCTTGTGCACATAATGTAGAGAAGAAATCATACAAAAGTTAGAATGATATACAGGCAGTCCCCGGGTTAGTACAAGATGGGGTCCGAAGGTTTAGTCTTAAAGTTGAATCTGTAGCAAGTCAAAACTGTATATTTTATAATGTAGTTCTACACATTTTTTTTTTGCCCCCCCCGAAAATGCGGAGTTTCAAATTTTTTTGCTGTAATGGGACCAAGATTATCAATAAAGCTTCATACAGACACCTACAGATTGATCTCTGCAGTCTGGGACTAAGTAACATCCAGAGAGCTTCACCAGAGGTCCCGGGAGCGAGGGGGTCTGTCTGTAACTATGGGTCGTCTGTAAGTCAGGTGTCCTTAAGTAGGGGACCCTGTATATGTTGAACATGAAATGCAGGAAACATGTTTATAGAGAGTAATAGCTGTGCAAATGTATACAGTTTTGAAAAGATCTAGGATAAATTTTATTTATTTAATTTAAAAAAAAAACGCGGGCCATACGCAACATTAGAAACGGTAGGTCTTTTTGCTACAACTACAATTTCATTTAACTTTTTATTCAATGGTTCAATTTCAAACTGTAGTCTTTATTCGTCATAGGTCTTCTTTTCATATACTTAGCAATTCTTAGATTATACTTCTGTCAAAGATTACTAAACATACTTTAGGAAATACATGCAGAAAATATTTTACAAATGAAGGTATTCAAAAATAGTTACCTTGTCCCGCACAAACACTCATATTACATAGAGTTACCAGGACAGTGAAAGTTCCTTCATTTCATGTGTTACACTTATAAGTCAGTTGTTGCACTGATGTCTATAATGGCAGAAAAAAACTGATGTCTGTCTTTTAACAACCTGGTTATTACAACCAAAGGACACAGGTTCACTTTACAACCAGTCTTGCAAGCTATTGAGAGCATTACAGAAAATCATATGGATAGTAAACAGAGCCCTTCATTTCCTTCTTACATGTACAAAAATATCACCATAGAACACAGCATCTAAGGGGTTATCTGCCCTGGATAAGAGTTTCCTAATCCAGTTGCCCTGACACATTGTACTCGCTCTACCACTGACATAAATTAAAAACACAAAAAGCAATAAAGTTTGTGAGTACGTGTGACAGGTTGAAAGGGGAAGGAGAGCGGTTTAAAGAAAAAAACTGTTGTGTTATGTGGTTTTTTTTTTATCTCTCTTTTGAGATCACTATCGGTGACATACTTTCACAACCAATTGAGCAGTGTGGTGGCCTCCGGTGCTGCTTTGTTGTCCACGCTGTCAAATGCTGTGTACAGACATAACATCCTGAATCTGCAAGAGTTTAGGTAGTGAGGGCCAGACCACCCACCATGTATACTCTTAGCAAAACCTTGGAAAGAGATGTAACCTGGGCCTAATATATTTACCACTGGTAAAGGGGTATTCCCACGAAGACAAAATTCATAAATATACCCAGGATAACAAAATAGAATTGTGGGTATTCTAAGGGTAGTCAAATCGCGTTTTACGGCGCGTTACCCAAATTTTCTGTTTTGCGCCGATTTTTCCCTGATGAATTGCCCGGGTTTTTGGCGCCGCGATCGGATTGTGCCGACGTTGGCGTACATGCAACGGAAATCGGGGGCGTGGCGAACGAAAAACTCACAGATTGGAGATTCCGCCGCATTTAAAAAAAAAAAGTTGTCGCTTACATGCACCCAGCAACGGATGTGACTTCGGTGGACACTCAGCGACATTCAGCGCAGCAGCGACACCTAGTGGACGTCGGAGGAACTGCCTTAGTGAATCGCCGGAAGACCGAATCCATCGCAGAGAACACGCCGCTGGATCGCAAATGGACGGGTAAGTAAATCTGCCCATTCTCTGATTCAACATTATTAACTAAAATACATCATGTCATAGTATAATTTCCAAACCGTCTCTATCCGTCCTAGTGTTTACTAGTTGTTGTCCCAGGATTCGACGTAAATACTTGATTATGAGCGGATTCTTCTAGAATAGTATCTCTTGTTTGCACACTGCAGTCCTCCCTGCCTCATGCCCTCTCTCTGCATTACAAGATCAGCTCAGACACAGACACTTCCGCAGCAAGCAGCTCATGCAGAAGCTTACTCTAATAGCTACAGGCAAGATCATGTCTTTATCCAGGGAGGGGGAAGGCATAGCAGAGAGACTTTGTGTCCATCTCATGATCTCTCCTCTCTTTTTTATGTGTTAGATACTAGAGACTGATTCAGAAGCTAAATGAAAGTGTAGCTAAACCCTGTATGTTGATAATCTTAGCACATTATCACACACACCATCTCATAGCACAGAAGGAATCATGAAGGTCTGCTGAGAGAGTCCCAGCCTACAACATTTAACGTGACCATCAGAGCGATAGGACCAGAAACATCAATAAAAAGAGTAAAATTAAAGGGGTTAAAAATAATTTTTATTGGTAAACAGACTAAGGATTAAATTTTGGAAACTTACTTTCACCCCTTTAAATAAAAAACATACATATTGCTAGATTTTAGGTGTCAGTTTACATTGTCAAGTACAATTGCAAGTTTGGACTATAAGACGCTTCTTACTAAGGGACGCACCCAGATTTAGGCTTCCAAAAAAAAGGAAAAATATATTTTACACCAATAAAAAAATCCTTGTGGTCGAACTAAAGCACGCAGACACAGCTCTGCATCAACCATACAGTTACACACACAGTTCTGCGTCATCCATAAAGTTGCCACCACAGCAAAGCTTCATCCATACGTTAGACACACAGCTCTGCATCCTCCATAAAGATACACACACAGCTCTGCATATCCATACAGTACACACAAAGCTCGCATCATCCATACAGTTACACACACAGCTCTGCATCATCCATATAGATACACATACGTTCTGCATTCAATACAGTTACACACACAGTTCTGCATCATCCATAAAGTTACATACACACAGCTCAGCATCATTCATACGATACACACACAGCTCAGCATCATTCAACAGATACACACAGCTCTGCAACATTCATACCGATACACACACAGTTTGCATCATTCATACAGATACACACACAGCTCAGCTATACACACAGACCACCTTTCCCTCTTCCCCTTCTTCTTACCCTGTCCCAGTGCAGCAGTCCCCATGTTGGCAGTATCAGGACCTGTGGTGATGTAAGAAGCAGTGATCAGTCACATGATGCTGACATCACCGCAGTCCTGTAGGACACCCAGGAAAGGAGAGAGGCAGTAAGAGGCTCCTCTCTGGCGATCAAGGTGGCAGCCTCTATAATCAGGGCATTCACCCGATCTCCCATTACAGCGGGTCAGGAGGGTCTGGTTAGTGCTGGATCCTGACCGTCGCTCTATAAGACGCAGTTACTTTTTAGCAAGACTTTTTCTGCTTAAAAGTGCATTCTTATAGTCCAGAAAATACGGTACATGACTTTTCACCTAAACATAAATGGCATATATTAGTAAACACAATTACAGCACAATGTAGAATTAGGTTATTTAATGTATCTTTCTGACACTGAGATGTAACATCCTTCAGTTGTGTGTGTGGTAACCTTGTTTTGCAGGATGTAACAAAGGAAGTATTGTGCTTCAATAGTGACAACAATCTTTTCTTTTGCATGAACCCAACAGATAGAGAGTTTGAAGCTAAACCGCATTCACTTCTTGTTTTTAGGGATGTACAGCACCATTTTGCATGAAGAAGTATTTAAATATTTTAGTATGTAGCAAAAAATCTAATTGAGTATAATTATTAGTTACCTCAGTAACCTGTGGAAAATTTTTGAGCAGTCATTTCAAAATACTGTGTAAGAAACGGATATATCAATATGAAAAGTTTTTTCAACCTAAGAACAATGATGTGAGAGTTCGCAAGCAAAATGTGCTAGAATTCGAAACAAATGTTGTTAAAAACCTACATTACATTGTTTTGGGGACACATTTTGTGTCTTACAAAAAAAGAGCATAGATTTGACATATAAGAAAGAATAAATGTTAAAGGAAACCAGTTATGAGTTAGACCCTACAGCTGCCATCAACCTGTTATTCAGGACAGTAACAGAATTCCCAACGATGTCCGTCTAACTCTGGAGAGTCAATATTAGGTGTTATCATTACAGGTCACAAAAATATGAGAAGTGCAGTGTCACAGATGGATGACTCTGCCAGTACTCTATGATAATATGTGATTGTAATGGTGGCTGGAGCCACGTTGCTCTCCTATTCACTGCTTCAGCTCCAGATCTCTATTGGACGGGCGCAACCCGTTCTGGTCACTTCGCCTTGGCCTCTGGCCACTTGCGTTAGTGCATGGAAGTGGTCGACCAGGTGTTTTTCAAACCTTAGTCTAGTCTTGGATTTTCTGCCTGTGATAGTGTGATTTCTTTATGGAGTCCATTCCAGAATTTCCATCGAGTCTGCTCTACTTCGGTTCTGCAGACCTGCAATGTGCATCACTTCCTGTGATGTAACAGGATTGTGCATGTGATCTGAGCACCATCTGGCCTCCAGCAGGTATTTATTGGATCCTGTCTCTCCTCAGAGCCTGAGGGTCAAAGTATCTAGTGCCTGTCTGAAGTGGGTTGCTGCCTCTCTTTCTGTCTTGTATTGTTCCTGGATTTTGACGGTGCCCTCTAGTCTCCCTGGGACCAGCTGTGTCATATCCAATCTGCTTAGAGGTGCATCTGAGATAGGTCACGTGGCAAGAGAGGGTATAAACTTGCATCGTGACATTGATATACAAGTTCTGAGTTTTTACATAATTACAATGTCGCACTGCTGCATATTGGAAAAACAAAAACTCTGTGCCTCAGAATGCATGTTCAACCTACTGACAAATGCCTTTACATAGAAATAGAAGTTTGACTTGTTATACAATTATCTAATGAGTCTGGAGGCGGAATAGTCACATTGGCCGACCATCCTCACTTGACTGTGTCTCCCATACAACAAATACCAACAATCATAAACATCCTTCAGAAACTATAACAAGAATAGTTGATGATGTACCTGACTATGGGAACTTCATTAAGCCTGAGGCGGATTCTTCTCCCACCCCCATACTCCTTACTGGTCAATTGAAAACACAATCCAAGATCATTTGTGGATAAGCCAGTATCTCATAAATATTGAAGGAATCATTGAGATCCTGTCACTGTCACCCAGATAACAGGTTGGTGATGTTTGTGTGGCCTAAATGCTGATGATAGTTTCCCTTAATATGCACCAATATTACTTCAAAATGAGTGCACAAATGTTTGGTGGAGAGTAAATGTTGTAAGGTTAGACAAAAAGGGCCAACATGTGTAGCAAGAGTCCTGCACAACATTATACAGTTAGTGTGAATGATTGCCCAAAGCAATGCATGTTTCCCAGTACGTACGACCTTAATATAGTAAATCACCATTGTAGGGCTGAAACTGATCAATATTATTGCACTTTGACAAAACTTTAATTGTGCAAAGGATTGCTAATGATTCTTTTTCCTTTTTTTAGCTACTGGTATTACATTGACGACCATGCATACAGTAGTCATAATCGGATGATTATATAATCCTCGCAGTATTCGTAATTCTATTTTATAAACAGACTTCTGTGTTTCAGTGCTTCAGAAGAAAGGTTAGTTCCTATTGTATATTCAAAGGCATAAAGTTCATAATAAAAATAAATATGTGTTTGAATGGTTCTGTTGCTGTGGCAGAGCTCTATGTGTCCAAGACGATGAGGAAGTCTGCAATAAGTTACAGTCGGGGGTTTATTTTGGAGCAACACACAGAATGTTGTCAAACACCTATTTCTCAGATTTAGTTGCATTACCAGTGAGGGTTCACAGGGGGTCAGTATTGGGCCCCCTTCATATTAAACTTTTAAGAATCTGTGCATATTGTTTAAGAGGATGCTTATTAGAAGGTAGGTTTAGCTTATGATACTGTATTTTGGACTATAAGGCACACTTTTTAGCAAGAGAAAATCTTGCAAAAAATGCCTGCGTCTTATAGACCTAAGGTTCAGGAGGATCCAGCACAGCCAGACCCTCCTGATCGCTGTAATGGAGATCGGGTGATGCCCTGATATGAGCTGCACCCGATCTCCAAAGAGTGAGAGTACTGCTCCCGGGTGTCCTACAGGACCTGCAGTGAGTAGAATCATGTGACTGATACCATCTTCATACATCCCACATACTGTTGTAGGAATGGGGACATGCTGCCCGGACAGGTTAAGAAGAAGGGTTGCTTCCATGTAAATAAATTTTCAAATATTCTTACAAATCTGAGAGGCTCTGGGGGATGGTCTTTTGCTAGTTGTTACAATGAGCAGAGCAGGTCTCCCCCTGTACATGTTTCTGTTGTAACAATCAGTGAATAGACTTCACTGAAGGGCTATGGAAACACCCACAGAAGTCGCTCGGATCCCGGACAACATGCAGGGCATGGACATCAATATAAGATGTTTCGCCAGAGTCATGGGCCTGGATCTACAAGTAACATGTTTATCATGCTTGATTTTGATGGGGATTTTCTTTAATAGAGGTTGCACAAAACAATTAGTCAATGACTTAGCCTTCTTTTCTTATCTTAATGCTGGTTGGGACTTCAGATATACAGGCAGGCCTGGCGTTAACGTACAGAATAGGTTCTGTAGTTTTCTTTTTAAGTTGAATTGTATATAAGTCGGAACTGTATATTTTATCATTGTAAACCCCAGGCAGAATTTTTTGGTGCTCTGTTACAAGAATTGCTACATTGTGATAGAAACCAGTGAATTACAGTACCAGCTCTTAAATGGGGTTATCCTGGTTTAAAAAATTTCTTATGGCCGGTGCTGGCGGAGCTATAACCCAGTAACATGTACTTAAACCTCTCCGGTGTGCTGCCGATTTGTCCCGCGCCGCGGCCCGTAGTTCTCGTGCGCGCATTTCAGTCAAGGGCGCAACAGGGAGATTCCGGCCGGCCCCTGATGCCCCATGCGCACCATCTACCCAGCGCTTACAACGCTGAGAGATATGGGACGGACGGGAGGCAAGGCCATCACATCGCGACCGGAAGGCGTCCATGTGCCGGCTTCCGTGGCCCCTGTAAACAAAACAGAGGCACGACACGAACATTCTATTTTCCTGTATCTGCATAACAACTATATCAATCAATCAAATTATATAATCATAGAGAGCTTTTTTTGCTAAAGCAGTAAAAAATAAGAAAGCCTATACTTATTTGGTGTCTCTTGAAATGCTCTTAACTACAGAATAAATTTAGCATTTTTGTATATAGTGAGCTGCACAGTTTTTTTTTAAATATACTGGTTTGGCTTTAATCCCCCGTCATGTCATTAGGCTTTCTGAAAAAGTCATGCTTGGTGTTCAGTGGGCTGCTTCCATCCTGGAAAATATATTTACACTGGGTACAGAAAGGATTCAGACTCCTGTAAATTTTTCACTCTTTGTAATATTGGTAAGATCAAAAAAGTCCTTTTTTGGTTAATAATGTACAGTCTGCACCCCATCTTGGCACAAAAAAACAGAAATGTAGATATTTTTGCTAATTTATTAAGCATGAAAAACTGAAATATCACTTGGTCATAAGTATTCAGACCCTATGCTCAATATTAAGCTAGTATAGGCAAGAGTCTTCTGGGGAGTGATGCAACAAGTTTTGCACACCTGTATTTGAGCATCCTCTGCCATTCTTCCTTGCAGGCCCTCTCCAGGTTGGATGTGAACGTTGGTGGAAGGCCATTTTCAAGTGTCTCCAGAGATGCTCAATTAGGTTAAGGTCAGAACTCTGGCTGGGCCAGTCAAGGATAGTCACAGCGTTTTTCTGAAGCCACTGCTTTGTTATTTAAGCTATGTGCTTAGGGTTCAATTGCAACCAGTTTTCCTGTGCCTGCAGCTTAAAAACACCCCTATAGCATGATGCTGCCACCAACTTGTTTAACTGTTGGGGTTGTATTTGGCAGGCGATGAACAGTGCCTGGTTTTCTCCACACATACCGCTTTGAATTAACACCAACAATCATCTCTGCCAAATACAACCCCAAAGATTAAACAAGGTGGTGGCGCCTCATGATATGGGGGTTGTTTTAAGCTTGCACTGGGTGCAATGACCTAACACAAGCTTAAATAACAAAGCGTGGCTTTCAGAACAACGCTGTGGAAGCATCCTTGACTGGCCCAGCCGAGTTCTGCCTAAACCCAATTGACGCATCTCGGAGCACTGAAAATGGCTGTTCCACCAACTTACATCAACCTGGAGAGGGCCTGCAGGAAGAAGATGGCAGAGGATGCTCAGAATACAGGGGTGCAAGAACTTGTTGCCTCACTCCCACGAAGACTCTTGCCTATTCTAGCTTTAATATTGAGCATAAGGGTCTGAATACTTATGACCACTGATATTTCAAGTTTTTAATGCTAATAAAATTAGCAAAAATATCTACATTTTCTGTTTTTTGTGTCAAGATGGGGTTGCAGACGTACATTAATAACACAAAAAAAAGGACTTTTATGATCTTACCATATTACAAAGAGGAAAATTTGTACAGGGAGTTCTGTAATCAGTCTTACCCAGTGTGAAATATATTTTTCCAGGAGGAAAGCACCCACTGAACACCAGACTGACTTTGTTCAGAAACTAATGAATTGAGCGGGGATATTGATAAGCCAAACCAGGTATATCTATAAAAAAAAAAGTGTGCGAGGCTCACATATACAACCAATGCTTAAATTATTCTGTAGTTAAGAGATTATTTAAAGAGACACCAAATGAAGTATAGGCTTCTTTTTTACTGCGTTCTTGCAAAAAAAGCTCTCTATGATTATATAATTTATTGATTTGGGATTAGTTGTTATTGCAGTAAAGTAAGGACAAATAGAAGTACGCGAAAAGTGGTTAATATTGTAAAGTGTCTGGTGTCAGTATTAGTGGAATCTGTAAGTTTGACTGATAACTGGAATATTTTTCTATTGATTTGTATATAGTGCTTTCATTGTTGTACTTTTAAAGAGGCCCTTTCACCACCTCAAACATGTGGAGATTAACATACCCATATCATCGAGCTCCTTCAAGATTCAGGGGCACTCAGAATTTTCTTTGTGCCCGCACAACATCAGTCCCAGATCGGACCCCATTAAAAATCTTCTGTAACTATCAGAAAGGAGGTGCTGAGGAGGGGTTGTGTATTTTGATAATCTCTGTATCTAGTGTCAGTGAAAATTAAATTAACACATGCCCATCCTCTGGCTCCAGCACTCCCTGACAGTGGGGAGGATGATAAGCTCAAGTACTGGGATGATATCTCAACATAAGATCAATAGCACAAGGGGATAATAATAGGGCAAATACTTACAGGTTCACGAGAGTTCTCTGATGCATTGTGCCCATAATGTATGTGCGTTGGGCGATTACTAAGATCGTGCGCCTAAAATCAGGTAAATTTGTTGCTTCCCCAACACTGTTCCCGACAGAAAGTTTTGGACAGGGTTTTTTGTGGTGCCTCTTAAATAGGAGAGCTGAGACAAAATTGAAGGTTGAAATACGGAGCTCAGGTCGAATCAGTAAGACCATCCGACGGGCACGCACCCTATTCTTTCATGGAGGACCAGTGCGAACTTACAAAAGTGTTGTGTGTGACACAATCGCAGCGGCATACTTACCTGTTGCAAGCAGTTTTAAGACATGAAGAACATAAAACAGTCGATGATAAAGTGATCCAAAGGGTGCAAAAGCCACTTAGTAAATGGTGCTCCAATGTGTCTGCGTACAGAGTCTCCACCCACACACTGGTTTTACACTGGCATCACTGAAAGCACAAACCTTTAACCAGCCTTGATTGCCCTACAGTTTGTTAGTATAGATCAATATAAAAAGGTGTGGTGTGAAAAAGTTGCAATTGCACCATGCTGGGTCTGAGGGGTCCTAAGAAGGGATTTCATATTAAACCCCTCGCGCCCGAAGCATGTTGGAGTTGAAAATGTTTGCACTGTAACGGTTACACAGACAACCAGAACTAGAGTCTCTGTGGGAGTACGGAAAGGAGAGTCATGTGCGACAGTGGGACCCTCTGGACACCGGGGGGGGGAGGATGGAGATGGTACTAGCCGCACGGGGGGATGGGTCTAATGGAACTGGTCTTAATCTGGGGAGCTGGGACACAGGAACACGGGCGTTGGGAAGTGCGGAGACACAGGATACAGAGAAGCGTCTGGGAACAATGGGAAGGAACACAGGACACAGGAGCGTCTGGGGACAGCTGGGGAGACAAAGGACACAGCGGAGCGCCCTGGGACGCTGGAGACCACAGTGATTGGAGATTGAGACCACAGCACCGGAGCGGTTAGTTGCCAACGATTCTTTAATTACAATGTTATCCAGGAAAAAAGACAGCGACCGTTGTCGATTCTCATGTGAATCTTTATCAAGCATGGAGCACAGGACACAGAATGAGCAATGCATGAAGAACAATGAGGGCAGGAAGGGGTAGGTGCCGGATTATAAGGGCGAGATGGATAAGCAGCCCAATCAGGAGGACGACTGGCCCTTTAGGGCTAGCGAGAGCAGGTGCGCACGCACCTAGGACGCGCGGGACGCGGGGCGGAACTAGTCGATCAGGAAGCAGGTGGTGGAGAGGTAAGTCCAGGCTGGGGCACCGCGCACAACGAGGGGATGGTGTGGCGTGCATTCCATGACAGGCACAGATTTCTACACAAAGTTTACATGTACTGGTAGACCCCCTACAGCATCGGTTAGGATTTGGAAGGGGTAATAAGTAATTGAATGAAAACCATATAACCTCAGTTACAGTATTTATCTATAGAATTTCTTGCAATTCAGTCTGCTCAGCAATATGTTAAGAGCAAAAAGTAGCTAAGCAGACTTTTTAAACAGCTCTGTTGGGAAAAGTTCATTGATATCAATATTATTGTATCATTTCCACGTGTAAAGTAGAGGATTCTGCAAGATGATTAACCGACTATTCTTCAAAAGAATAAAATCCTTGTGCAAATTAGATTGTAGAGAAGAAATTACATACAAAAAGTGAATGATATCACAGGGCAGTCCCAGGGTACGTACAAGAGGGGTTCGAAGGTTAGTCTAAGTGGAATCTGTTGATGCAAGTCCAAAACTGTAGATATTTTATCATTTAGAAGTTGTACTACATTTGTTTTTTGCCCCGCCCCGAAAATGGGAGTTTCAAAAAATTTTTTTTTTGCATGTAATGGGACCAGCGATTATCAATAAAGCTTCATTACAGACCCCTTAAGATGATCTCGTGCAGTCTGGGACTAAAGTAACCCAGAGGGCTTCACCGAGGTCCCAGGGAGCAGAGGGTTTGTCTGTAACTATGGGTCGTTCTGTAAGTCAGGTGTCCTATAAGTAGGGGACAGCCTGATATGTTGAACATGAAAATGCAGGAAACTGAGGAGGAAGGATGTATAGAGGGTAATGACTGTGCAATTGATTATACATTTTGAAAAGGAGATCTAGGATAAATTTTATTTTATTAATTTAAAAAAAAAAAACGCGGGCCCATAGCAACTTAGAATAGGTAGGCTTTTGTACACTACAATTCATTTAACTTTTATTCTAATGGTTAATTCACAATGTAGTCTTTTATCTTCATAGGCTGTCTTTTCATATACTTAGCACATTCTTAGATTGATTAACTTCTGTTCAAAAGTAGACTAAAATAATTCGAGGAATACAGTGGCAGCAATATTTTACAAAATGAAGGTATTCAAATAATAGTACCTTGGTCCCGACACAAAACACTCTATTACATAGAGTTACAAGGACAGTGAAAGTTCACCGTCAATTCATTGTCCACTAATAAGTCAGTTGTTGCACTGATGTGCTTATAATGGCAGAAAAAAAGACTATGTCTGTCTTTTAAACCTGGTATATTACAACAAAGGGACACAGGTTCACTTTTACACAGTCTTGCAAGGCATTGAAGAGCATGACAGAAATCAATATGTAGTAACAGAAGCCCTTCTATTTCCTGTCATCAATGTACAAAAATTCCAACTAGCAACACCAGCATCTAGGGGTTATGCCATGGATAGAGTTCCCTAATCCCAGTTGCCGACACATTGTCTCGCTTACACATGCATAAATTAAAAAAACAAAAAGCAATAAAGTTTGTGAGTACGTGTGACAGGTTGAAGGGGAAGGAGAGCGGTTTAAGGAAAAAAACTGTTTGTGCTTATGTGGTTTTTTTTTATCTCTCTTATTGAGTCACTATCGGTGACATACTTTCACATACAATTAGCAGTGGTGTGCCCCAGTGTGCTTTGTGTCCACGCTGTCAAATGCTTGCAAAGACGCATAACATCCTGGAATGCAAGCAGGGTTTAGGTATTTGTAGGGCCAAGACCCCCCACATGTTATACTCTTAGCAAAACTTGAGGAAAAGAAGTAACCTGGGCCTCTAAATATATTGTTACCACTGGTAAAGGGGTATTCCACGAAGACAAAATCATAAATTACACAGGATAACAAAAAATAGCAACATTGTGGGTCAGTTACTAAGGGGTCAAATCGCGTTTTTCAGGCGCTTACCAAATTTCTTCGTTTTGCGCCGATTTTCATGAATTGCCCCGGGTTTTTGGCGCACGCATCGGATTGTGCCGATGTTGGCGTACCAGGCAACGGAAATCAGGGGGGGCGTGGCGCGAACGAAACTAACAGTTTGTGAGATTCCGCCGCATTAAAAAAAAAAAAGATGGCGCTTATGCACCCAGAACAGGATCGTGAACTTCGGTGACCTAGCGGATTCAGCGCAGCGCGACACCTAGTGGACGTCGGAGATGGAACTGCCTTCGTGAATCGCCGGAAGCACCGAATCATCGCAGAGAACACGCGTGGATCGCAAATGGACCGGGTAAGTAAATATGCTGCCCAATTCTCTGTTCAATATTATTACAACTAAAATACATCATTTATAGATATAATTCCAACCTGTCTCTATCAGTCCAGTGGTTACTAGTTTGTTGTCCCAGGTTCGACGTAAATATCTGTTATGACGGATCTTCTTATCAATGAATAGTATCTCTTGTTTGCACACTGCAGTCCCCTGCCTCATGCCCCTCTCCTTGCATTACAAGATTACGCTCAGACACAGACATTCCTGCGCCAAGCAAGAGCATCAGCAGAAGCTTACTCTTAGCTAAGGCAGATACAGGTCTTTTCCAGGCGGAGGGGAAGAGCACTAGCAGAGAGGACTTTGTGCCCATCTTCATGAGTATCCTCTCTCCTCTTTTTATGGTTGGGATACTAGAGACTGATCAGAAGCTAATGAGAGAAGGTAGCTAAACCCGTATTGTTGAAATCTTTAGGACATTTATCAGACACACCATCTCATAGCACCGAGGAATCACTGAAGGCTGCGTAGAGAGTCCCAGCCTAACACATTTAAAGTGACCAATGAGCGATCTTAGGAGCCAGAACACAAAAAAAGAGTAAAATAAAGGGTGGTTTAAAAATAATTTTGATTGTGTAACAAGACTAAGGGATTAAATTTTGGAGGAACCTTACTTTCACCCCTTTTAAATAAAAAACATACATATGACTAGATTTAGTGTCAGAAATTTTAATTTTCAAGTTCATTCGCATTGGACTATAAGACGCTTCTACTATAGGACAGCCACCCCGATTTAGGCTTCCAAAAAGGAAAAATATATTTTTACACCAATAAAATATCCTGTTGGTCGAACTAAAGCACAGCAGGGCACACAGCTCTGCATCAACACTACAGGTTTACACAACACAGTTCTGCGTCATCACAACAGTTGCACAACAGCCCCAGCTTCATCCAGTGACAGTTAGACAACAGCTCTGCATCCTCCATTAAGATACACACACAGCTCTGCATCATCCATACAGTTACCTCACAAAGCTCGCATCATCCATACAGTTACACACACAGTCTGCATGATCCATATAGAACCATCAGTTATGCATCATGCATACAGACACACACAGTTCTGCATCATCCAACAGTGATAAATACGACTCAGACATCATTCATACAGAACAGCACCAGCTCAGCATCATCATACGATAACACACAGCTCTGCAACATTCAAAGATACAAACCCAGTTCTGCATCATTCATACAGATTAACACCAGCCTCAGCTATACACACAGAACCCAAGCCTTTCCCTCTTACCCCTTCTTCTACCTGTCCAGTTGCGCATGTCCCAGTTGTTGGCAGTATCAGGACCTGTGTAAGTAGTAAGAAGCATGTGATCAGTCACATGATGCTACATCACCCGCAGGTCCTGTAGGACACCCCAGGAAAGGAGGAGCGTTGGAGGACTCCTCTCTGGGAGTCAGGTGCACAGCTCTATATCAGGCATCACCCGATCTCACATTACATCGGTCAGGAGGTCTGGTAGCGGCTGGGGATCCCTGGACCGTCGTCTCTATAAGAGCAGTGGTACGTTTTAGCAGACTTTCTTGCTGCTTAAAAAGGATTCTTATAGTCCAGAGAAAATACGGTACATGACTGTCACCCTAAACATAAAATGGATAGATTAGTAAACACATATTACAGCCACAATGTAGAATAGGTTATTTAATGTATCTTTCTGATCACTGAGATGTAAACATCTTCGTTGTGGTGTGTAACTTGTTTGAGGATGTGAAAACAATAGGAAGATAGTGCTTCAACTAGGAACAATCTTTTTATTTGCATGAACCCAACAGATAAGAGGATTTTGAAGCAAACCGCCACTGCTTTTTATAGGGAATGTACGCAACCATTGCATAAGACAGTATTAAAATATTTATGAGTAGCCAAAAATCTAATGGAGTAATAATATGTAGTTACCTCAGAAACCTGTGGAAAATTTTTGAGGGCGTCTTTCAAAATTACTGTGTAAGAATGAATAGCTAGGAATAGCAATATGAAAAAAAGTTTTTTCACCTAAAGAATATGATGATTGAGAGTTAAGCAGCAACAATGTGCTAGAATTCGAACAAATGTTTGTTTTCAAAAAACCTACATTACATTGTTTTGGCACTTTTAGTGTCTTACAAAAAAGAGCAGATTTTGAAATAAGAAAGGAATAAATGTTAAAGGGAAACCAGTATATGGAGTTTAGACCCCCCCCCCCCAAAAACACAAGTGCATCAACTGTTATGTCAGGACAGTAAAGATTCCCAACGATGTCCTTCTATCTCTGGGGAGATCAGTGATTAGGCTGGTTCATACGGATCACAGAATATGAGAAGTGCAGTGGTCACAGATGGAGATCTCTGCCCGTACTCTATGGCATAATATTGATTGTAATGGGGTGTGGAGGCCCCGTTGCTCGCCTGATCTCCACGGGCATCAGCTCCAGACTTTGCTGACTCAGGAAACTTAGTTCTCATAGCCTGCAAGTCCTTATTTGATTTTTTAGCCAAACGGTACCACTGTTTCCCCATAGGTCTTGGATAGGCTGGTCTGCACACTCTGCCCTATAGCACCGATGTGGAGGGATTTGGGAATTTTTCCCAACTCTTATACATTTCTGGAGCTTAGCCAAAGTGATCTGGGATTCTTCTATACTCTCTCTCATCATGGCTCTACCAATAATGCTAGTTGGGGGAGGGCCAGTTGGAAAGAGTTGCGGTCGTCACCAAACTTCTTCCATTAAAGGATTATGGAGGCCACTGTGCTCTTTGCTGAAGAAGTGTTTTGCAACCTTGGTCAGATCTGTGACTTTCCACAATTCTGTCTCTGATCTCCTTGGGCAGTTCCTTAGACCTCATGATTCTCATGTGCTCTGACATGCACTGTGATCTGTGAGATCTATATAGATAGGTTGTGAGACTTCCTAATCAAGTCCAATCAGGTCAATTAATACAGCTGAACTCCAATGAAGGAGAACCATGTCAAGGAGGATCAGAAGAATGAACAGCATTAAGTTTACATATGCGTGTCTAACACACCATGTGATATTTACATTTTTCTTGTTTAATAAATTAGCAAAAATATCTACATTTCTGTTTTATTCTGTCAATATGGGGTGTCGTGGGTGCATAATGAGTTTTTTTTAAAAAGAATTTTCCTGATCTTACCATTGAAAAAGAGTGAAAATCCAGAATCCCCAAATGGATTATCAATGGCTGTAAGTGCTACACTGCCTGTTGGGAGGAGAGTGCTTTAGGATACCTTAAGGAGTCTGCCTTAAGCGACCTACTAGTTCCCAACCGAGTAGCTGCCACCAAAGGAGAGCAGTCTTGCATGAAGGCAGTTTGCTTCACTGATGTATAATCTGGCCGTATTTCCTACATCGTCTGTACTGTATATGTCTGTAGTGATATTGGCAGATGGTCCCTTAGTATTGGTAGCGTGACACATGTCAATCATTACCAGGGAGAAGGGCAGTGCATTGAAACCACATATCAGTGCCTGGTTTTCTCCACACATACCGCTTTGAATTAACACCAACAAGCTCAAACACCAACAAGAATCTTATTTCTCATAGCCTGCGAGTCCTTCATTTGTTTTTTAACCAAACTGTACCACCTGTTTCATAGGTCTTGGATAGGCTTTGGTGAGCACACTCTGCCATATAGCACCGACTGGTGGAGGGATTTGTGGAATTTTCTCCCAACTCTCTATTACATTTCTGGAGCTTAGCCAAAGTGATCTGGGGATTCTTCTATACCTCTCTCATAATGGCTCTACCAATAATGCTTAGTTGGGCTGGAGGGCCAGGTTGAGAAAGAGTTGCGGTCGTCCCAAACTTCTTCCATTAAAGGAATATGGCCACTGTGCTCTTTGGAATCTTGTGTGCTGAAGAAGTTGTTTTGTAACTTTGGTCAGATCTGTGACTTTCCACAATTCTGTCTCTGAGCTCCTTGGGCAGTTCCTTAGACCTCATGATTCTCACATGATTCTCAGTGCTCTGACATGCATTGTGATCTGTGAGGTCTTATAAAGATAGGTGTGAGACTTTCCTAATCAAGTCCAATCAGGTCAATTAAATACAACTGAACTCCAATGAAGGTGAAGGAGAACCATGTCAAGGAGGATCAGAAGTAAATGAACAGCATGTAAGTTACATATGAGTGTCACAGCACCATGTGATATTTACATTTTTCTTGTTTAATAAATTAGCAAAAATATCTACATTTCTGTTTTTATTCTGTCAATATGGGGTGCCGTGTGTACATTAATGAGTTTTTTTTTTTAAAAGAATTTTCCTGATCTTACCATTGGCTGCAATGAAACAAAGAGTGAAAAATCCAGAATCCCCAAATGGATTATCAATGGCTGTAAGTCTCCACCTGCCTGTTGGGAGGAGAGTGCCTTTAAGGATTCCTTAAGGAGTCTCCTTAAGGACCCTTCTTAGTTCCCCAACCGAGTCAGCTGCCACCAAAGGAGAGCAGTCTTGCATGAAGTGCAGTTTGCTTCACTGATGATAAATCTGGGCCAGTATTTCCTACATCGCTGTATATGTCTGTAGTTGAATATTGGCAGATGGTCCCTAAGTACTGGTAGCAGTGACACATGTCAATCATTACCAAGGAGACAGGGCAGTGCAGTGAACACTACATATGCAAGACTCCATTATTTTCATTGGAGTCACAATGTTGGCTATAAATTTACAAACTGTTTTTTTTTAACATTGCTGCCATGGAAAGGAACAATTCAGGCATAAGGGAAATGCTTTAATGCTTTTTAATCATAGTTTTTTTTAAATAAAGTATGTATTTGAATGGGAGGTTCCCTTTAACCTTTTATTTTCTGCACGCTCCAATCAATACTGTGAATAACATGAAAAAGCTATGGAAAATTAATTATACCAGCTGAAATTAATTATACTAACTGAGAGTTTCAGTGACTACTGCTGAGACCATAATCCAGAAGTGGAAATAAATTATTTAAATAAAAGCCTGCAATGGAAAGGTGATCCCCACACAATTTTAGAGTGAAGAATTTATTTATCCAAATTTATACAAGGGTCTGAACAACTATATACAGGCAGCAGGTACAATTGTGTCAAAGACAATAACTGGGCAGGGATATAAAGCAGTTCCTGGTCACACCTCCAACAGTAGACTGGATCAGCTGTCCATCACACTAGTAACCCTTGCTGGGTGATGGTCAATCAATCCAAACACATTAGAATCCTTAGCCACAGTTCACACACACAAAAATACAGATGAGAATGAATGCCTTCCAACAGAAGACAATGCTGACACGGATATTACAATATACTGCTATACTGAAGTATATGGTAGGAATGCACAGACCCAGAGAAGGATTAAAGTACAAAAAATTAAAAAACAAAAAAACTAAGTTCAAATTACCCCTTTTTCTAGAATATAAAAATAATCAGTACAAAATTATAAACATGTTAAGTATTGCCACATCTAAAAAAAAAATCCTGATCTATCAATATATAAAAACTGTTATTCCATGCGGTGAACCCTGTAATGAAAAATAGCACTCAAATGTCTGAAACACCACTTTTTTTTGTCATTTTCATTACATAAAGATGTTAGTATGAAAAAGTTATTAGTGTCAGAATATGGCAAAATGTATAAAATCAATATAAATTTGGTACCGGCCCTAAGAATAAAGCCGTAAAAACAGAACCCACAAGGAAATGGTGCAAAAACTTTTTTTTTTGTCATGTTCTCTGCATTTGGAAATTTCTTCCCGCTTCCCAGTGTACGGCATGGAAAATTAAATACCATCAATAGGAAGTACAAGCCTACTTCTTCATAAAAATTTATAGTTTTTTAAAGAAAGGGAACACAAAATTAGTGTGCATTTTTATATCATACATCTATGTTTTAATGTAATTGCAGCGTGAACTAGATGGATTGTTACCTGTTATGAGTTTTATGTCAATAAACGAAATAGATTTGCTTTGAAAATTGGTGATGTGTTTACTGTTCTTTCTCTTTCTGTATGTAAATGCATGTATGTTTATACAGTATACATATGTATATATTAGAGAAAGATTATGGGATTAGGTAGAGGGGTAAGTCATCTCCTGGATGAGAAGGGCACTTCTGTGTGGCACAGAAATTACACATTGGGGCTTATTTACTAAGGGTCCACGGACTGCACTATCGTCAGATATTCCAACGATTTCCGTTTTGCACCGCATTTAGCAGGGTTTTTTTGGCAAACTCGAACGAATTTCATGCAACACAAATGGCGGGAGGGGGTGGCCGTCGGACGATCCGACTGATTCGAACAAAGCGCGGGATTTAACATTTAAATTGTGTCGCAAGCCATGCACTTATATGCACCGGGAAGAAGAAGGTGAACTCCGGCGGACCTGAGCAGGGAAGCGACACATGCAGGATATCCAGCGCTTGCACGTAGTGAATCGAGGCACAATCCATAGACATTGGACATTCCGTATCGGGGATCGCGACATGGACAGGTAAGGAAATGTGCCCCATTCTGTTTTATACAACTGGCCGGAAGCAATTATGTTTGCAATAAAACAAAAGTAAAGTAATACAAATATAAAGAAATTGGAAAATCCCTTTAATTTTATGTCGAAAATAGAAGTATGTATTCTGAGAACATTAACCAATCTTACCATTCATCTGTGGATTTTCTGAATTTGATTCATGAGTAAACCCTAGAAGTGAGAAAGTTGTATCAAGTGAATACATAGTAAAACTATAAATTATGATTCATACCCACTAGAATCATATAAAACAATATAGTTTAACAATAACAATATGGAAGAACTACTACAAGAAGAGAGACAAATGGTCGAAGTTTTCTTGATAAAAGTTTAGCCTCAAATCAGAGCTGGAAAGGTCATTGTAATGTCACACTAATACACTTTAGACCCTTATCACTTGACCAATACAGCAATGCAGAGATAATCCTCTTTTTCTTGATATGCAAATTGGTAACATTTGCATACAGACAGGCAATCACAGCTACTGTATTTACTGTATACTTGGCCCAATGGGACACCTTCCATCACATCTACAGTGCCCACCTCCTACAGCCTAATAGGGTTGTAGCAGGTTCCTGCTGTTGATGCCACATCATTAACCCCTTTCTGACTTATGACGTAAATAAACATGCAGGTCCGCAGGTGCTTTGCGCCCCAGGACATGGATCTTGGCATCCTTGATGTCTCAAAATAGAAAGTACAGGGATAAGGAATTATACTGAATCTTTTCCTACAAAACTATGCATCAATTTGCTTAGCTATACAGCTATTTTCTCCATTTGTTTTTGAATCTTTGAATCATAAAGTCTGTCTACAACAACATTTGGACTCAATTGACAGATTAGTCTTTCATTATGTCCTCTCACAATGCTGGCTCTTAAACATATTTTTCCTATGGCTGCTAAATAAGGCTCTATTGGTCTTTTTTGTAGCCCATTTTTTGTTGCCATATGGCTGCAAAAAAAGATTGTGTCATCCGTTTTTGAGGTTCCTCAAAAAAAAAAAAAACTGGAGGTTCGCAATTGGTGTCAGTAGCTTGTCCCACAACCCTTTAAAGTGTCACATTATTGTGTTACCTAGCAACCCAATGCAAATACAGACAACAAATGCTTGACACGCCGTGTGTCATCCATATTTTTTACAGCTCCCTATGCAAGAGCAGAGGTGCAAACACGGCCAAGAATAGGACCTGCTCAGCTGTATGTATGAACCCACAGAAATACATGGGGGGGGGGGGGATTTATCAAGCTGCCTAAGAGTAAGAATGTGTTTAGTTGCCAAACCAATCACAGCTCCCCTTTAAAAAAATTCATGAACACTGGTAAAATCAAAGCTGAGCTGTGATTGGTTGCCATGGGCAACTAAGCACATTCTTACTCTTAGGCAGCTTGATAAATCTCCCCCATTTAGACTGAGAATTTAAAGTGGTCCTATAAAAAACTCTAAAAGTGGCCCCATTCTCCAATTTCTCCACACAAACCATTGATATATGGTCTTAATCAACATGTACAGTGCAAAGAAATCACAGCACCATGTGATATTTACATTTTTCTTGTTTAATAAATTAGCAAAAATATCTACATTTCTGTTTTTATTCTGTCAATATGGGGTGTCGTGTGTGCTTTAATGAGTTTTTTTTTAAAGAATTTTCCTGATCTTACCATTGGCTGCAATGAAACAAAGAGTGAAAAATCCAGAATCCCCAAATGGATTATCAATGGCTGTAAGTCTCCACCTGCCTGTTGGGAGGAGAGTGCCTTTAAGGATTCCTTAAGGACCCTTCTTAGTTCCCCAACCGAGTCAGCTGCCACCAAAGGAGAGCAGTCTTGCATGAAGTGCAGTTTGCTTCACTGATGATAAATCTGGGCCAGTATTTCCTACATCGCTGTATATGTCTGTAGTTGAATATTGGCAGATGGTCCCTAAGTACTGGTAGCAGTGACACATGTCAATCATTACCAAGGAGACAGGGCAGTGCAGTGAACACTACATATGCAAGACTCCATTATTTTCATTGGAGTCACAATGTTGGCTATAAATTTACAAACTGTTTTTTTTTAACATTGCTGCCATGGAAAGGAACAATTCAGGCATAAGGGAAATGCTTTAATGCTTTTTAATCATAGTTTTTTTTAAATAAAGTATGTATTTGAATGGGAGGTTCCCTTTAACCTTTTATTTTCTGCACGCTCCAATCAATACTGTGAATAACATGAAAAAGCTATGGAAAATTAATTATACCAGCTGAAATTAATTATACTAACTGAGAGTTTCAGTGACTACTGCTGAGACCATAATCCAGAAGTGGAAATAAATTATTTAAATAAAAGCCTGCAATGGAAAGGTGATCCCCACACAATTTTAGAGTGAAGAATTTATTTATCCAAATTTATACAAGGGTCTGAACAACTATATACAGGCAGCAGGTACAATTGTGTCAAAGACAATAACTGGGCAGGGATATAAAGCAGTTCCTGGTCACACCTCCAACAGTAGACTGGATCAGCTGTCCATCACACTAGTAACCCTTGCTGGGTGATGGTCAATCAATCCAAACACATTAGAATCCTTAGCCACAGTTCACACACACAAAAATACAGATGAGAATGAATGCCTTCCAACAGAAGACAATGCTGACACGGATATTACAATATACTGCTATACTGAAGTATATGGTAGGAATGCACAGACCCAGAGAAGGATTAAAGTACAAAAAATTAAAAAACAAAAAAACTAAGTTCAAATTACCCCTTTTTCTAGAATATAAAAATAATCAGTACAAAATTATAAACATGTTAAGTATTGCCACATCTAAAAAAAAAATCCTGATCTATCAATATATAAAAACTGTTATTCCATGCGGTGAACCCTGTAATGAAAAATAGCACTCAAATGTCTGAAACACCACTTTTTTTTGTCATTTTCATTACATAAAGATGTTAGTATGAAAAAGTTATTAGTGTCAGAATATGGCAAAATGTATAAAATCAATATAAATTTGGTACCGGCCCTAAGAATAAAGGGGAGGTGTCATTTGGAATGCACAGTGAAAGCCGTGGAAAATTAAATACCATCAATAGGAAGTACAAGCCTACTTCTTCATAAAAATTTATAGTTTTTTAAAGAAAGGGAACACAAAATTAGTGTGCATTTTTATATCATACATCTATGTTTTAATGTAATTGCAGCGTGAACTAGATGGATTGTTACCTGTTATGAGTTTTATGTCAATAAACGAAATAGATTTGCTTTGAAAATTGGTGATGTGTCTACTATTCTTTCTCTTTCTGTATGTAAATGCATGTATGTTTATACAGTATACATATGTATATATTAGAGAAAGATTATGGGATTAGGTAGAGGGGTAAGTCATCTCCTGGATGAGAAGGGCACTTCTGTGTGGCACAGAAATTACACATTGGGGCTTATTTACTAAGGGTCCGCGGACTGCACTATCGTCAGATATTCCGACGATTTCCATTTTGCACCGCATTTAGCAGGGTTTTTTTGGCAAACTCGAACGAATTTCATGCAACACAAATGGCGGGAGGGGGCGGCCGTCGGATGATCCGACTGATTCGAACAAAGCGCGGGATTTAACATTTAAATTGTGTCGCAAGCCATGCACTTACATGCACCGGGAAGAAGAAGGTGAACTCCGGCGGACCTGAGCAGGGAAGCGATACATGCAGGATATCCAGCGCATGCTCGTAGTGAATCGAGGCACAATCCATGGATGTTGGACATTCCGGATCGGGGATTGCGACATGGACAGGTAAGTAAATGTGCCCCATTCTGTTTTATACAAGTGGCCGGAAGCAATTATGTTTGCAATAAAACAAAAGTAAAGTAATACAAATATAAAGAAATTGGAAAATCCCTTTAATTTTATGTTGAAAATAGAAGTATGTATTCTGAGAACATTAACCAATCTTACCATTCATCTGTGGATTTTCTGAATTTGATTCATGAGTAAACCCTAGAAGTGAGAAAGTTGTATCAAGTGAATACATAGTAAAACTATAAATTATGATTTATACCCAGTAGAATCATATATAACAATATAGTTTAACAATAACAATATGGAAGAACTACTACAAGAAGAGAGACAAATGGTTGAAGTTTTCTTGATAAAAGTTTAGCCTCAAATCAGAGCTGGAAAGGTCATTGTAATGTCACACTAATACACTTTAGACCCTTAGCACTTGACCAATACAGCAATGCAGAGATAATCCTCTTTTTCTTGATATGCAAATTGGTAACATTTGCATACAGACAGGCAATCACAGCTACTGTATTTACTGTATACTTGGCCCAATGGGACACCTTCCATCACATCTACAGTGCCCACCTCCTACAGCCTAATAGGGTTGTAGCAGGTTCCTGCTGTTGATGCCACATCATTAACCCCTTTCTGACTTATGACGTAAATAAACATGCAGGTCCGCAGGTGCTTTGCGCCCCAGGACATGGATCTTGGCATCCTTGATGTCTCAAAATAGAAAGTACAGGGATAAGGAATTATACTGAATCTTTTCCTACAAAACTATGCATCAATTTGCTTAGCTATACAGCTATTTTCTCCATTTGTTTTTGAATCTTTGAATCATAAAGTCTGTCTACAACAACATTTGGACTCAATTGACAGATTAGTCTTTCATTATGTCCTCTCACAATGCTGGCTCTTAAACATATTTTTCCTATGGCTGCTAAATAAGGCTCTATTGGTCTTTTTTGTAGCCCATTTTTTTGTTGCCATATGGCTGCAAAAAAAGATTGTGTCATCCGTTTTTGAGGTTCCTCAAAAAAAAAAAAAACTGGAGGTTCGCAATTGGTGTCAGTAGCTTGTCCCACAACCCTTTAAAGTGTCACATTATTGTGTTACCTAGCAACCCAATGCAAATACAGACAACAAATGCTTGACACGCCGTGTGTCATCCATATTTTTTACAGCTCCCTATGCAAGAGCAGAGGTGCAAACACGGCCAAGAATAGGACCTGCTCAGCTGTATGTATGAACCCACAGAAATACATGGGGGGGGGGGGGATTTATCAAGCTGCCTAAGAGTAAGAATGTGTTTAGTTGCCAAACCAATCACAGCTCCCCTTTAAAAAAATTCATGAACACTGGTAAAATCAAAGCTGAGCTGTGATTGGTTGCCATGGGCAACTAAGCACATTCTTACTCTTAGGCAGCTTGATAAATCTCCCCCATTTAGACTGAGAATTTAAAGTGGTCCTATAAAAAACTCTAAAAGTGGCCCCATTCTCCAATTTCTCCACACAAACCATTGATATATGGTCTTAATCAACATGTACAGTGCAAAGAAAGAAAAAATACAACTACTATATCACTTTTTGAAGTGATATAACACATAACTTAATACTGCCTTCTATATAAATAAAAAACTTATACCATAATACCTTAAAACTTAATACCTCCTCTGAAAAACAATAATTACTGTATTAATGCCCCTATATACAATGATATACTATAATACTGCTCATATGTACAACAATATAACTACTAAGTCCAAACTCAAAGATCAGCTCACCGAACCATTTACTTTGTGTGCTTGAAAGAAAAGTTTAGAAATAACAACAGCAATGTATGAAAAAATTGGGCACTCCAAAGGTCCAAATAAAACCATACTTTTTTATTTGATAATGATTACAGCAGTGCAAAAGACAATGCACTGCTCTCATTTTTTATTATAATACTAATACAATAGTAATCATGCTACTAAAATACTGCCCCCTGTGTGCAATATTATAACTACTATTATATATGGAAATAACAAAAAAAGGTGTCTGCTCACCCACAGTTCACACTGTGCCTGGATGGAAAGATTATGGTCCGATCCCAGGGGCATAAGCAGGAAAGATAAAAATGTGGAAAGGTCTACTGGCAATAGGCTGATTTAGTAAAATATTTCAAGGTTCTATTATGACAAAAAAAGGATAAAAATGTGATTGCATGATAAACTCAGAGACATCAAGCCATCTCCTCGAAACCACTACTTACAGAAAATGTAGCAGTGCCCACCACAATAAATAGATAATATCCCCTGCAGTAAGAGAGGTGGTGATAGGGTTAAATCAGTCCACATGAGAGAAGCCAAGTGGACATACTACTAGACATTCACTTTCCATCTGGGCTCAATTACAAAAGTGACTTTTATATGTGCATTGGCCACAGCATTATATTGCATGAACAATCTATGCATATTGTATTTATTGAGTTTCTGTGCATGGATATTACCACGTCACATTGTTTTGCTTGGTCAGGTGAGGAGTGGGAGGCATCTTGAAGCACGCCAGACAGTAACTCCTAGTAATAAATAAGGACCAATTCAGGATGTTCCCGAAACACGTAACCTCTCTTCTTGTGAGCACTGTTTAATATTTTTCTAATAAAGCCTTGAACATTTTTAACAGTTTTGCCTGCTGCTGATATTCAAGCACGTCTGTGATTTGAGCAGTGGACCTGTGTTTGAGCAGACACATTCTTTTTCCTTTTGCATCTATAATATATAAGAAAACTACTATAATTTTCAAAAAAATATGGAATAAATGGTGGTTCACCCTCGCAGTGGTAGGTTAGTCCTTAGTATGCTGTGCTCCGTGGACAGAAATCCTCGGTCCAGTCCAGTTGCAGTGACTTTCTTGGATGTTACTGATCCGGAGTGATGATCTTTTAAGTGTTTAGATGCTCCTGTGATTGATTTTGTGCTAGATATGGTTCTGGGGTAAGCACCTGTGATATTCTCTGAAATTCTATCCTTCAGCTTGCGGGCAGTGCATCCAACATACTGCAATTCACACATAGTGCATTCAATGAGATACACGACGTTTGTTGTTTCACAATTCATATACCTTTTTTAATAGAAAATATTCTGTTATTTGACTTAGAGGTGAAAGAGTTAGTCTTTACCATGAATTTACAAATATTATATCTGGCCACACCACAGCAAAAACTGCCATTGTAAATAGAGACTGTTATTTAATGTGGGAGCTCTTGAGGATACATATGTGATTACTTCCTGTAAAATTTCCTTTTCTATCATGTTATGTTGTAAAATGGGGAGATACTTATCCACTTTCTCAACCACTTGATGAAAGTTGGTGCTATACCTGGTACTAAAAGCCGGTTTATGGATTTCTGTATCTGGATCATGTGGCTTGTCACTTAAATAGTGTAAACATGATTTAGAGTTTACTATTTTCCATGCCAGGCACATACAGTTTTATTATACCCCTTGTCACCTAAGCAATATGATAGGGATTCACATTCTGCATTAAACGCTTCATCTGAAGATCATGCATGTTTTACTCCGTATGTATTCCCCAACTGGAAGGTTTCTGATGGTGTGTTTAGGATGACAACTTTCTGCCCTGGGTAGGGTATTACCACATGTGGGTTTTTCAATATAAGCTTGTATGGACTGTTTTTTTTGACATCTACAGTGAGGGAAATGTCCATGAAGGAAATCGTGATGTTTTGATATTCAAACGTGAAATATAAATTGAAATAATTTCTGTTGATATGGGAAATAAAATCGACTGTCTCCCAGTGAACATGCTACCCCAGGAGACAGTCGTAGGGGAAAAACATGCTCCCATAGGACATCCCATTCTCTGTAGGAAAAAGACATTATCAAAAATGAAAAAAATAGTTTGTACATAGAAACATGAGAAAAGTGGCCATAAATTCTTGTAACACAGGAGAATAGCTACTGTACTCTGAAAGGGGATCCGTCACAGCCCTACACGCTAAGGCATGTGGAATAGAAATAGGGCTGTGATGTCACAGGAAATCCAGAAGTATTCAGAACATCAAGACATGTCATTCATGATGGCCAAGACAGCTTTGCTGTCATGTCTATAGCCTGGAAATCTTAACACAAGTGGCTGTAGAAGTACATCCAGCCAAGTGTTACAAAAAAAGAATTGCTTAGGTTACAGAGAGAGGATAATGAAACTCTATGTGACAGGGCACGGAAAATAGTGAACTCTAAATCACGTTTACACTATTTAACTGACAAGCCACATGAACCGGCTTTTAGTACCAGATATAGCCCCAACCATCAAATGGTTGAGACAGTTGATAAGTATCTCCCCATTTTACAACATAACATGATACTAAAGGAAATTTTACAGGATGGAGTGACATATGTATCCTCAAGAGCCCCCTCGTTAAATAACAGTCTCTCCATTAACTACCTCTAAGTCAAATAATAGAACATTTTCTATTAAAAGGTATATGAATATGTAACAACACATGTAGTGTATCACATTGAATGCACTATGTGTGAATTGCAGTATGTTGGATGCACTGCCCGCAAGTTGAAGGATAGAATTTCGGAGAATATCACAGGTGCTAACCCCAGAGCCATATCTAGCACAAAATCCATCACAGGGGCATCTAAACACTTTAAAGATCATCATTCTGGATCAGTAACATCCAAGTCACTGCGATTGATTTTGTTTCCACCCACAAGAGAGTTGGGGGATCGCAACTAAAAACTTTTCATGAAAGAAGCCAGAGGGATTTTACTTTTAGATACACAACACTCATCTGGTCTAAATCACAAAAATGACAACTCATATTTTTTTTTACTCTGGTAACATTTAATCTGTGTATCATGATCCCAAGTACTAATTCCCCTTAGTAACTGAAGGGTTAACAAGAGTCTGATTACACATTCATTGCTACCATGTGATTTGGGAGTGACTCCACCCATCATTCATCGTTCATGCTTTCTTATTCAGGCATCCTGAGCCAGGTATGAATTAGCATCTGCTTTGAGGGGTACGAAACGCATCACCTGTTTTTCATGTGCACATTTTTTGTTACTATGTCTGTCTTTTTTAATATGCAACAATAAACTAAAGGTTTTTATACATTTTTCTGCTGGTGCATATGGAATACACTGTTTTTTTTATAATAACTCCTATAATACTAACCCCTCTGTACAAGAATATAACTACTATAATACTGCCTCCTCTGTACAAGAATATAACTACTATAATACTGCCTCCTATGTACAACAATATAACTTCTATTATACTGTTTCTATGTACAAGATTATAACTCATATAATACTGCCCCCTATGTATAAGAATATAACTCCTATAATTAGAGATGGGCGAATTTTTCAAAAATTCAAATTGTCGAGTTCGAATCGAATCATGGTGAATCACGTTTAAAAAAAGGTATTTCCTGGCTGCAGAGAGCCTGTAGGGTGTTGTAGAACATTGTGCCATGCTCAAATCTTAAAACAATGCTGTGTTTTAGTATGACACGCACATGACAGCCGCTGCTATTAGAATCGCTTCACTCTTCAATTCCATGGGCCTACTTCCAAGTGAAGCGGGAACGCAGCCTGACAAGCAGGGCCAGCTCCAGGTTTAAGTAGGCCCCTGGGCAACAGAGCCATGGTGGGCCCCTTATTAGAAAACTTACGTCCCAGCGCCACACTGCCCCTAGCCCCCACATGAGCCACACTGTTCCCCCCATAGCCACACTGTCCCTCCCCCTTAACCACACTGTCTTCCCCATTAGGCACACAGTGCCCCCATAAGGCACACTATGCCCCCATAGCAAAACTGTCCCCCCAAAAGCCACACTGTCCCCCCATAAGCCACACTGTCCCACCGTAGCCACACCGTGCCCCGCATAGCCACACTGTCCCATATAAACCATCTAAATTCTCACTGACACCTAGAAACATTTTAAAGAATTCTCCCTTTCATATTTAAAAAGAAGTGTGTTTCTAGGTGCTAAACATATGCCACCCTGTAAGATACGTCCTTGACAGGGAAAGGGTTCCACTTCATATTTTTGCATGATAAAAAAGCTAATCAGTGAGGATAGGACTCTGGGAACTCCAACAATCATGAAAGCGAACCTTTGCGATCCATTGACCATGGTCCCATTCTCACTAATTGATGGAGCCGCAAGTTGAGTATGAATCCTGACGCTCTATGGAGTAGTGAAAAATAGTATGTGAGTACCAGAGATAGTTGGGCGCTGTGCATGGCAATTTCCAACACTCATATAATTCAATCTACAAATTGCTGGCAGTCTGTTCTTTTTTATTGTTTATATCCGAACTAGCTTCCCCACACCGTAGTTCGCGCTCAGCGCACCATGCTAGTTCGGATATAAACATTAATAAAGTATTAAAACGCTTTAAAACTGTATAAAAACATAACGGAGATAAGCGCCGGCACCAGCTGCATGTGCTGCTTATAAGCCCTATCCGAAGTGGTAGGTTTCCTTTAAACAATACAACTTGTGGTGGGACAGTCCAGTAGTGAGAAACTTACTGATCACAACTGTCACAGGGGTTGACATTTAAATTGGTACAACCCCTTTACGACCAAGCAATTTTTTTAGTATTTTATTGTGTAGGCAAGAGCCTTTTTATTTAACATTAATGCGCAAGAAATATTTTTATGCAGGTCTCGTGTTATTGGTTTAAGGAAACCTACCACTTCGGATAGGGTTATAAGCAGCACATGCCGTGCACACACGCTCGGGTGAGCTGGGGCGCGCTCTATTTCGTTATGTTTTTAAAACGTTTTAACAGCGTTTCATTTATTAGATGTTATATACCGAAATACGCTTTCCCCAGCACCGAAGTCGCGCTCAGCGACCCATGCTGTAGTTCGGATATAACATTCATAAAGTATTGGTAAAACTTTAAACTGTTAAAACATAACGGAAGATAGCGGCACGTCACCGAGTGGCCTGCATGTGCTGCTTATAAGCCCTATCCGAAGTGGTAGGTTTCCTTTAAACAATACAACTAGACCTGCATAAAAATATTTTCTTTAAAATAAAAGAGGCTCTTGGCATACAACAATGAAAATACTAAAAAAAAATTGCTTGGTCCGTAAAGGGGTTGTACCAAGTTTAAATGTCAACCCTTATCCTGTGAACAGTTACTTATAAGCCCTATCCGAGGTGGTAGGTTTCCTCTAAAGAGGACATTTCATCACCTTCACCAACACCATGATAGTTCTCCTGTGATAATTTTTTTTTAATTGTCTTTTTAATGCCATTTAAGCTGCAGGAAAAATCAGATGAATACATTGGGTCTTTACAGCTTCAAAAATACCAAGTTTATATTTGTAAAATGTTATATGTAGGTTTAATTTTCAAAACATTTTTGAGCATAAACTATGATACTATTATATTTTTACAGTACTTGTTAGTTTAATCTAGAGGCCTGAAGGTAGACCTTCACATATTGAAGCTTTATTTGGCCCCTAGCTCTAATAGACAGGTATCAGCACCCTTCCATCACATTTACACGTCACGGGTCGGCCCTCTCCATAGCTGGTAAGTCTTTGCTGCATATTGCGGCGATCCATTACCATGACAGCCTCGGGTCTTCTGTATTGTAAAATAGCGCCCAAAGTCCAAAATGGCACTTTTTTGCCATTTTGAATAATATAAAAAAAAATCTATAAAAAGTGATCAAAAGGTCATACAGTCCTAAAAATGGTATCATTGAAATCTTTATCAGAAGGCACAAAAAATGACACCACCCAAAGCTCTGTACACCAAAGTATAAAAAAGTTATTAGCGCTAGAACATGGCAAATTAAAAAAAAAAATTCTACACAAGTTTTTTAATTTTTGTAAATGTAAACATTATAAAACCTATACAAATTTGGTATCCCCATGATCACACCAACCCAAAGAATAAAGTAGACTTGTCATTTATGGTGCACAGTGAAAGCCATAAATTCCGAGCCCACAAGAAAAGCTTTTTTCTTTTGCAAATGAGCATTTTTTCACCAATTTCACTGCAAATTTATTTTTTCCGCGTTCCCAGTACCACACCGGCTTGCAGAATAATGACCAATCACTATGAATGCAATTGTTACTAGACATGTAAAAAAAAAATTATAGATTTTTGATTGTGGAGAGTGAAAAAAAAATGAAAAAACAAAAAAGGGAGAGGTCTTTAAACTATTAAATAAAAAATACTAAATATGAAATAGTAATGTTTGCATGTATGCAGGAGAATTAATCCTCATATTGCAAGCATTAAATGTCCTTTTAGCTTCGCTAATAGAAAATATATATAATATGATCTCAGAAAGTACCTGAAAGTTTTGTTGAAGCTTTTGTCTCCTCATTCAGGTCTTTGTTCCAGAAAACACAATCATATTGATGATTTATGTCTACGCCTTTGATTGTGCTTGTTATCTTATAAAATCCATCTTTATTCCGGATGTAGGAAGTATTTACTGGCAAACTTACATTAACTCCATTTTGTTTCCAATATACCTTGGCTTCAGGAAAGCCTAACGACTCACATGTCAAAGATAGTTCATTGTTGTTTGATTCATTTGAAAACGTCTTAATTGTATTGTAAGATGCTGCAATGAAAAATATTACAAAACAACATAATTAATACAAGTACACATCATGTACCAAGAAATCTTGGTATGTTACTTATGCAATCTAATTAATATAGCTCCACTTTAGTGTAATTAGCAAGTAGATAATGATACATGTGGCTGACGTAGCAATAAATCGTTTGTATATTAGAGCAGGGGTTTGATAGCTGCAACTGACTTGCGGACAGGGCTCCAATGTTAAACTTGTTGCTGATAATTCCTCTGCAATATATAGACATACTGGGGCTCATTCACTAAAGCCCCGCGGACCGCACTTTCATCGGACATCCCGATGATTTCCGATTTGTGTCCCTGGGACAGGGATTTTAAAGGGGTTTTTGGCGCCTGCGATCGGATTTTGGCGCAGTCTCATCGGCTTTCATGTGACACAAATGGGGGGGAGGGCAGGGGACAAACCGCGGGTTTTAACTTCAAAATTGTGTCGCCAACCAAGCACTTACATGCACCAAGAGGAAGAAGGTGAACTCCGCGTGGAAGTGACAGATGCAGGAAATCCATTCCGGACGGACAATGCACTTTCAGGAACTCCGAGGGACCGGGTAAGTAAATGTGCCGCACTGAGTGTCAGCCGACCACTCCAATCTAGATGGCAAATAGACTGCTTTTGTAGAGAGACACGGAGTCAGCAGTAAGACTGGAGCTGCTCCATGTAGGAGGGTAATAAATCTTCACTACAGACTCGCTGCTGCACTCTAACAGCGCAACCAGCCAGAGAAAAAGTGAAAGGGCTTATGTGTGTGAAGTCTAGCAGCCCAATCTATGTTACAATGTTGCAAATCTAAATATCAATATAAACACAAGGACAAGTGGGCTAGATCACAAACTAAATCACTACATATAGCCTTGTTTTCAAATAAGATAAATAACGGAATAGGCTTATGTGTGTGGAGTTGAACAGCAGGATCTGTTGCAAACCTAAGGTCAATACATACACAATGATAAGATGGCTGTGTTACAAATAAATCACCACATACAACCCTTTCCTTTCCCTATCCCACTATTATAATCCTCCCACTTCACAAAATATAGGGGAGAACTCTTATTTTTTTAGATTAAATAATCTAAAAATATTTTTGAGGACACAGCTTAGCCCTCTGTCCCAACACGAGAATATACGTGTATTACAGTGGTGACTTAATTTTTAAGTATTAACTACACTCACACCTTCCCTTCTTTCCCTGTCTCTCCTTTAATGTTTGTTCATGTTTTGGTGGTGTACACCTGTGTTTTTTTTTCATATCAGTGCTATCCTTTTGACTACTGGGGAGGGGGGGTTTGGATGGCTATATACTGGGGGGGGGGGGTGGCTGCATCCTGGGGGGGGGCTGGCTATATACTGGGGTTGGCTGGCTATATATGGCTATATATGTGGCACTTATGGCTCTCTCAGCCAAAAAGGTTCCTGACCACTGTATTAGAGAGATTATTCGGTATTTGGAAAAAATGTTATATATTGCTATTGGTAAGAGGGAGGTTATAAGAACAATAAACATCTTATAATCACCTGATCCTATCAAAATGTTTGCAACCATTGAATATGGTTCTTCCTTTTTGCTTTTACAGATGGTACAATTCTGAGATTTTAGAAGGCATGAGGTCAAAGAAGGAAATTTTATGCGACCCATGGTGGGGATAATTTATTTCCTGTACATGGCTATTGTGTAGTTACAAAATCTTTTTCTGTTCTAATAAACCATGTGCTATCATCACATGACCAGGGCAGAATTACAATCTCTGGAATTTAAATCGGAATGGAAGATTCTAAAACATGACCCCATGTTTGGAAAATTTGAAAAATTGATAACGAATACTATGCTATAAATGCTTATGCTTAGGATAGTACATCACTGAGTGATTGGTAGCAACCTGCAGGACTTCTGCTGGTTAACATAGTGAAGGGGCATGTGAAGGTTACACATCACTTGTCATATTATAAAGCAAAGAATGGGATACATCATTAGACTTTATTCACACCTCCTTTTTGGACACTTCCACCATGTACACCATGAAAGTGCGCCGCATGCACCCTGGATGTATCCATAGTCTGGCATCCAGAGGCATCAGTATCTCATCCAGTAGGAAAAACAGAATAAAAAGGCAATGAAAAATAAGTATATGTTCAGCAGATGTCATAAGAGGTTATGGGGGATGGATGTCATACAATGGGAGTGCAAATATGTCCAATTATGAACAGTTACTTCACTCAGGAGACACCGTAAACATCAGCAGCAGCCAATCACTGCCTGCTTGAGATGTTTGCTCCTCCTCCACGGGAGAACCACAGGACATATCCCACTGTATGAGCCTGCCCACCATTGTGAGAATACAATATAAATACTTTTGACTGAGAGCTGAAATTAAATGTAGCCTAAATCAAATTCTAGTAAAATTTTGAAGGGCAACTAACCTTGGACATTGAGTGTTATCTCCTGGTAATCAGACCCATCAAGTTGTAAAAGACATAAATATATTCCTGCATCCGTGAGCTTCACTTCTTCAATTTTCAAAATGGCCCTCCCATACTTCAACTCTTGGTTTAGCAGACTTGCTCTTCCTTTATATGAGGGTTCCTGGCTTAAAAAATCTTCTCTTCCGTTGTTAAACAATGTTACTTGTCTTGCTTGTTGGTCCTTTGTTAGAAAATGTTTCCAGGAAACTTTAAGTTTATTTAGGTCATCTTCTTTTGGAACTGGAAAACTGCATATCATTTCTACTGTGTCCCCATATTGTATAGTGTAAGCTGATTCTGGAGCTGTTACTACAAACAATGCTAAATTGATCAAAAAAAATAGTTTTTACTTGTAATGTAGCAGATTGAAAGAGAAGAAGCCACAGAGCACATAATAGGAACAGACTGTGACAGTATCTCTATATTCATATAGGTTTACCTTGGGGATGTTTATAACCATTTGACATGTACAATTGCCTAGACTAAGTGTTCATTGATTTCAATGGAAAGCAAATGGAAGTTTATATAAAGTCTATTCAGTTAAATAAAGAATGAATGTTTATCTATAGGCATGTTTACATAAGACCCTTTGTAACACCATAAGTCAACACCATTAGTACTGTCTGATCCCACAAACACAACTTTATAGCATGATTAAATGGTAATTCATAATATAATTCCTAGAAAACCTATTGAAATCTAAGTAAACTTCTGCTTCTGGGCACTTAATAATTTTTTTTTCTTAGGTTAACCCTTACAGGACTCAGCCCTTTTTCATTTTTGCATTTCTCTTTTTTACGCCACTTATTCCAAAAGCGACAACTTTTTTGTTTTTCCATTAACAGAGATGTATATGGACCTGTAATCTGCAGGACAAATTCCACTTTTTAGTTGCACAATTTAATATTCCATGCAATGTACTGGAAAGTTGAAAAAAATTCCAATTGCGGTGAAACTAACAAAAGTTAGTTGCGCCCGAATGACATTTCCCCTTTATTCTTAGGGTCGGTACAATCACAGGGTTACCATATTTATATAGGTTTCATTAGCTTTTAGTAAATTTAAAAATTTTTAATCTTTGGTACAAAGAGGTCAACAACTTTTTCCCACGTTGGTATATGGACCTATGTATGGTGTAATTTTTTGTGAGACACACTGATATTTTGATTTATATTAATTTGAGACCTTTATGACTGTATGATAATTTTTTATTCACATATATATGAACAAAAAAAATGGTGAAAAAGTGGAGATTCAGACATTTGAGCACTATTTTCCATTACGAAAAAGTTCACAACCGGAAATAATCTTTTTTATATTGTGATAGAACAGGCATTTTGGGACGTGGAAATGCCGAACATGTTTAGGATTTTTACTGTTTATTTTCATATGTGTTCTAGGAAAAATGGGGGTGATTTAAACTTTTCCCTTTTGCACTCTAATATTTTTTGAATTTTTTAACTATTATTTCAGACCCTCTAGACTTAACTCTTTAAGGATGCAAGGTTTTTTTTCAATCATTTTTTGTGTACTGGGAAGTTGCAAAAAAATTCCAAATGTGGTAAAATTTGCAAAAAATCGCATATGCGTCACTTTCTTGTTGGCTCAGTTTTTACGACATTCACTATGCGCTCCAAATAACATCTCTGCTTTATTCTTTGATTCGGTACAATCACGGTGATAGCACATTTATATAGATTTTATTGTGTTTTAATACATTTTCAAAAATTATGTCGCCATCTTCTGACGCTAATAACTTTTTCATACTATGGTGTCAGAGCTCTGTGAGGTGCAATTTTTTGTGGATCGAGACGGCTTTTCATTTTGAGTACTATGCGACCTTTTCATAACTTTTTATTACATTTTTTATGTGATGTAAAATGGTGTAAAAGTAGCATTTCAGACATTTGGCTGCTATTTTCCGTTATGGTGTTCACTGCCGCCAATAACCATTTTTCATCTTTCGATAGATCGGGCATTTTGAGATGCGGCAATACCTAACGTGTTTGTGACTTTTACTGTTTCTATGTTTTATAGTTCTTGGGAAAAGGGGGGTGATTTGAATTTGTATTATTATTTTAAACTTTTACTATTTATTAGACCTTCTAGGGACTTTAATCCTAGAAGGTCTGATGATCTATATTGCCTTTTTTACACAGTATTTATTAGAATGATCCACTGGCTCATTGTAACAAAACTGCAGAAACCAGACAGCCTCGAGTCTCCCAAAGAAGGGTTAATACCCTGATCAGTGCTAGAACCGATATTAGGTATTAGAGGTGGGTGTTTGCTTGCAATATGCAGCAAACCCTACCTTTGTATGAAGAGGGCTTTGGCCTCTTCATACACCCCGCACCTCTGCGCCATATATATATACATGAAGAAACTGCTGTGTTCTAAAAATTATTTATTTGGCTATAGAATAAATAATGGAGATCCATAATGTAAACATAGAATGTTAACTTACCTTGAATTAGCTGGAAATTTAAAAGTATAAACAGGAAAAGTAACATGCTTTATGCAGACAAGCACACCTAAGTAGGCATGTACATTAACTTCAATCTGTTGATATAAATGTGAAACGATTAGAACTGAATTGAATTGATTGATTTCAATGCAGTTAAGCAATTGCCAACCACCTTCATTTATGTATATAAAAACAGTAGCACAGTCCTATATAAACAAAATAATGGTTGCTATCCTGCACACTCACCAACCAGAATCCAGAGTTTCTGCATGTTACAGGCATCTCATGTTTCTTTGTGAAAGACCCTGAAAGGAAACCTACCATTTGATTTCATGCACTATGAACCAAACATACCTTGAGAATACTGTAGCTACACTGATGCATAAACATATCTTGTTTAATCGAATTAGCTATAGATGCCCCAAAATTACGGTATATACCAAAAAATAAGCCCCTATTAAATAAAGCCCACATTAAATAAAGAAAAAAAATTATAGCCTGAACAATGTGACATAGCAAATCTGATCTGGATGGCGCCTCCTTCCCTTCTATGCCCGGCCGTGCACCCATACAGCAGGTTACCACCACATATGGGGTATTGGTGCACTCAAGAGAAATTGCTTATTAAACTTTGTGGAGCCTTTTTTTATTTAATTCATTGCAAATGTTTAATTCTCCACCTCCATTTTGTTTTAACATGCTTTTTCATACATTACAATGTGTAGCTTCCATAATGGGGTAGTTTACTAGTTTAGCTATTATTTAGGCCTCTCACAGTCATTTGAAAGTTGAGCAGGTCCCCCTAAATACAGGTTTTGGGGATTTTCTAAGCCTCATAACATTCTAGTAACATCTTTAAAAAAAACCCATAAAGCAGACATCTGGGAAATGTAATTTATAAATTGGTTTGGGTGCTATGACTATCTGCTTCAAATGTAGATAATTTAGAACTTTTAAAATAAAGAATTTTTCAAAATTTTTGCCAAATATCTGTTTTTTTCTTAACTAAACACAAAACATATCATCCCTATTTTTAAACCAATTTGAAGTACAGTGTGTCACGAGAAAAACAATCTCAAAATCCCCTGGAATATCTTATAGCGTTCCAAAGCTGAAGGGTTTAATATTAACTTTGCAAAAGCTTATGGCAAATATTATTCATTTTAACAAATAATTAACACAGTGTTTATACAAAAGATGTATCATAAGATACATAAAATGATTGTTTACAAATGAAAAGTATGTGACTCTTTTGTCAGACAGAATACTTAGGGAATTTCCAAGTACTTCCTCTTAAAATATTTATTTTCGAAAGATTTTTTTTCCCCTTGTCATGTTAAAGGGAAACAGTCATTGTTTTGCATTTCCATTTTTTGCTCCTCTCTACAACTTTCCATAATTTTTTTATTTAATTTTTTTTTTGTGTATGGAGCTATATATGAGGGATTGTTTTCTGTGTAACCAATTGTACTTTCTAGTGATAGTATTTAATATTCCATGCTGTATACTGGGAAGCAAGAAAAAATCCCAAATGCATGGAAATTGACAAAAAAAAGCATTTGCGCAAGATTATTTTGGGCACTGTTTTCTGTTCAATCAACTTTTATTGAAAGGTATAACATATAATGTAGTGCGCATAAGGATGAAATATTCATAATGAATGAAAACTCACAACTATGGGTAGAAGGGTCATGAAATTAGCATGGTTTGTAATAAACAAAGTAGCATCGTCCAATTACAAATCTCTCAATGAAGCATATCTACAATGAGATGCGTTTTTCACCCGCATGTTGTTCACGTTTTTCATGCGTTTTCGGTGCGTTTTTCACACGCATTTTTTAAGTCAATGGGAGACTTGAGCATTTTTCAAAGGGACCATGGTTCAGGAATAAAATATTTTATTTAATTGAAAAAGAATGTCTTCTGATAAGTTAGCAGATGTATGCAAACCTCTAAAATCTATTCTTCACTGTTCTATTATCTCCCGACAAGTTAGCAAATGTGAAGAACAGTGAAGAATAGAATAAAAACAGTGACCACAGTGAACACAGGATCATTTAAGTGAAAAACACAGTGAAAAACACAGTGAAGAATAGATTACAGATGTTCGGCACATCTGCTTACTTGTCGGGAGATACGCGTGGAACGGTGCGAACAAAATAGTATGTGAAGAAGAACAATATATATGTGTGAAGAACACATTGCAGGTGTATGGAAACATTCTATTCTTCACTGTTCTTCACTGTGTTTTTTTAATTAAATGCTCGATCTCGAGCAGGGGAATTATTCATGTCACCTAGCAACCCATCCGTTTAAAACGCATTGCACTCGCATTGCACTTGCAATGCTTGCGAGTGCAATGCATTTTTGATGCGTCTCAATAGACTTGAATGGGGCGTGAAACGCAAAAGTAGAGCATGTTGCGATTTTGACGCGCATCAAAACAAACGCACGCACGTGAAAAAAAAAGCAAATGAGGAAAGGCCCATTGGAAACAATGTGGGAAAAAAGCAAATGAGGAAAGGCCCATTGGAAACAATGTGTGAAAAATGCTAGTGTGGAAGGGGCCTTAGGGACAACATATAAACCAAGAAAGGGATAAGACATGATGAAAGAACAAGAGGGAAAGACTGCTATTAGGAGATGGAAGGGGGACACAGGAAGGAAAGAGGCAGAAGGTGAGAAACCTAGAGATAGGAGCCTACCAATAAGATATAAACATGGAGCAGGCCAATCACCCTGTGATCCAGGGTCTGATCTCGGCCTAGCTATGGAAATAAAACCATGGAGACCAAATTGTGGTAAATCTCGAAATCTGGAGGTCTGTCATGCACTTCATGGTATTTATTTCCTCCATTGTTATGATGTGTTTCAATACCTTGTCCCATTGGGCCCTAAAATGGCATGTTGTGGATTTCCGTTATCTAGAAATAATTTGTCTCATAGCAGAGAGGCATCCAGCGGCACGTTCTCCGACGATTCACTAAGGTCCATGCGCCCGATATCCACCAGGTGTCGCTGCTGCGCCGAGGTCCGCCGGAGTTCACCTGGTTCTTCTCGGTGCATGTGAGTGCTTGATTTTGCGACACACTTTGGGGCAGATTTACTTACCCATTCGATCCAGCGCCGCGTTCTCTGTGGTGGATTCGGGTTCGTCCGGGATTCACTAAGGTAGTTCCTCTGACTTCCACCAGGTGGCGCTGCTGCGCTGAAGTTCCCCGAGGCCCGCCGAAATGCACTCAAGTTCACCGGCTTATTCCTAGTGAAGGTAAGTGCAAGTTCCGCAACACTTTTTTTTTTTTATGCGGCGGTTTTTCCGAATCCGTCGGGTTTTCGGGGGCCACGCCCCCGATTTCCGTGCGCGTGTGCCAAAATCCCGGGGCAATTCAGGGAATTTGGCACAAATCGGAAATATTCGGGTAACACGTCGGGAAACCGCGAATCGGGCCCTTAGTAAATGACCCCCTTTGTTTTTTAAATTCCGCTTTTTTCCAAATCCGTCGGGTTTTCCGTCGGCCACGCCCCCAGATTTCTGTCGCATGAAAGCTGGCGCCGAAATCCGATTGTGTGCGCCAAAATCCCAGCAGAATCTGCAAAAAAACGGAAAAAAAAAGGGAAAGCCGACGAAAGTGCGGCCACGGAGCCCTTAGTAAATGACTGTCTCAAAAATCCTATTTTGATTGAGGAAATAGACCCAGGGAGCATAGAAAGAAGAGTGATCTCAGGTGTGGCCGGCATATCGGCAGACCTTGGACACTGTTTTCATGGCTTTAACTGCGTAATTCATGTGACAACTCCCCTTTACTCTGTGGGTTGGTACGGTCACGGAGATAAATTTAAATTTATATATTTTTAAAAAATTAAAACCTTTCGTACAAAACAATTTATTAATTTTGCCATATTCGGACGCTAATATCTTTCTCATGCTTCCATGTACAGAGCTATTTAAGGTGTCATATTTTTTGAGGGGCCGCTGACGTTTTCATTGCTATAATTTTGGGGATTGGGACTTTTGGGATGTGGCAATACCTAAAATGAACTATCAAGGGAAAGGTAGGTGATTTGAAATTAAATTTTTTTTAATTTTTTTACCTTTTTTTTTTTTAAGTAATGTATTTTGATATGCCTAGGTGGTAGTATTGATGTATATGGTGATTTTGCTCGCTATCTGTTACAATATGATCTCTGTCATTACTGGTAGGTGTTTGCTGTATAGTTCATCAAACACCCGCACATCATTAAGGGTACTGTGAGGTAATAAATAGTATGTCAACTTGTTGTGTAAAGTTAGGGGTGGGGAGTTCATCACTGATGTCGAGCTCTTCGAACCTCAGAATGGCGCTCTGCTGTGATTGATATCTTGAACTAGTCTTCAGGAGAGCAAGTTAGAGAAGATGCTGGACATAAGGGCATCAAATACAGCAATGGAGGCATTCTGAGGTATGGAGAGGTTGATTTCAGTACTAAACTCTCCACCTCCACCTGATTTTGGGATAATGCTATTGCATTGGGCAATAAAAAACACAGAATCTGAAAAGTGTTTTACAACATACAGGTTTCTGAGGTCAATTTCTTTGTTCAAATTCAATAATGCATAACTGATAAGAAATTGAGTTACTCCACAGATATCAGGAACAAGATCATCATAGGATTACTCATGCTTCCATAGAAGTACAGAAACATTACAGCAGTTTTCATCAGAACTATTCATACGCTGCAGGAATTTAAGAGGTTGTCCCCAGACATTGCATTCCTGCAGGAGACCCACATCTCCAGTTCAGGCTCCTGCAGATTTGCGAGATGTCACTACCGAACAGGCTTTCCTGGCGTGTTCCCACACAAGAAAAGCAAGGGTTGCAATTCTAGTGTCTCGTTCTGGCCCTCTTACAGTTTCTAGCTCCTTTTCTGACCTAGAAGGCAGATAAATTATGTTACAGGACTCACTGGGGGGTCTTCCCATACTTTCCCATACATTTCATTTCTTTCCAAAATTCTGACCTGACTGACACAATACAGGGGACTCCAGTCCTAGTGGGAAGTGACCTTAATGCTCCCTTCTCAGAAGGCAGGGACAGACTTTCAATCTCTGCCTCCCCCGTCGCGACAGTCCCAGCGTTTGGCCTCTGCCTTCCGGAGGCTGATCTGCCAACACGACCCATATGACCTATCTATATGACCTCTCCATATGACCTGTGGAGAGTGGATAACCCAAGGGCCAGGACATACTCTTTCTACTCCCTCCCTCCCCCCACAATACGCACACCCGCGTGAGGAGTCTTCCATTGAAACAATTACATGGTCAGATCACTCCCCAGTAACACCCAACCTTGGTTTCACCCGCATCCCACCCCCACCGTCACCACATCCACTGCGCTGGAGACTCAATGTAAAGCTACTTTCTAACCCTGCGCTACGAGCAGAATTGCCTTCTCCATTACTTTACAGAAAATACCCCCCTGCCCACTCCCACACAATTTTGTGGGAAGCGCATAAAGCAGTTATTCGTGGTAACTGTATGTCAGTCACATCTTGTAAAAAACACCTTATTCAGGCAGTTCGGACACAGTGTGAAAAGGAGCTACGCTTGCTGGAGTCCCGACTGATGACTAACCGTCCTTTGGATTGCTAAGAAGAGTAGTGGATGCTAGAGCTAGACTGTGTGAATATTTGTTCATGAACAGCGACTAACTACTTTGCTACTCCCGTAGGCGTTTTTATGAATATGGTTATGAGGCTCATACCCTTCTTGCCAATCAATTAAGAGCCCAAGGCGGTATTAAAGACTCCTCTGGGGTGACTCAGTATGACGCAACTAAAGAAGCCCGAGTATTCGAGGATTTCTATAGCAACCTATATGCTCTTCCACCCAGGATTCCCAGGGACAGCACAGTAATGACAGACCAATTGCGCCATTACTTAGCTGACTGTAATCTTCCGTCCCTTTCTTCAGAGGCATTGAATGATTTGAACCAAGAAATAACAATAGAAGAACTGTCGGAAGTGGTTAAAGCCCTGCCCAATGGCAAGGCCCCTGGCCCAGACGGCTTTACTTACATGTACTATAAAACATATGGGGAGGTTTTGCTTCCTCATATGGTTCAGTTATACAATGCCTTCCTTAAAGGAACGCCTATACCTGATACTATGTTAAATTCATATATTACTGTACTCCCCAAACCAGGTAAGGACCCATTAATTTGCGCTAGCTACAGACCAATAATTCAGACTTAAAAATCTTTACTTAATTATTTGCAGATAGGTTAAATAACTGGCTTCCCCAACTGGTCCACAAGTACCAGGTGGGCTTTGTCAGATTCCGCTAAACAGGGGATAATACACGAAGGGCAGCTGACCTCTTGAAAGTCATAAGACACCAAGGGAAGTAGGCGCTCTTTCTTAGCCTTGATGCTGAAAAGGCATTCAATCGCCTGGATTGGACTTTCATGTTTGCTACCCTTCAATGCTTTGGGTTTAGGGGCCCCTTTCTACAAGCCAATACTCTACTCCACATGCGGTAGTCCGTCTGCCACATGCACGCTCCACCCCTTTTCCCATGCGAAATGACACACGCCAGGGTTGCCCACTCTCCCCCCTGTTGTATGTCCTAAGCATCAAGCCCCTAGCGGCTTATATTAGGGCAAACCCTGACGTGTCAGGAATAACTGTGGGCAATACACAATTTAAAATTTCCTTGTTTGCGTATACAGGCAGTCTCCGGGTTACGTACAAGATAGGGTCCGGAGTTTTGTTCTTAAGTTGAATTTGTATGTAAGTCGAAACTGTATATTTTATAATTGTAGATCCAGACCAAATAAAAATTTGGCCCCAGTGACAATTGGAGTTTAAACATTTTTTGCCGTAATGGGACCAAGGCTTATCAATAAAGCTTAATTACAGACATATTAGAGCTGATTATTGCAGTCTTGGACTATATTAAAGCATTCAAAAAGCTTCACCAAAGGTCAGAGGGGTCTGTCTGTAACTATGAGTTGTCTGTAAGTCGGGTGTCCTTAAGTAGGGGACCGTCTGTAATGTCTTGCTTACCCTATCCAACCCGGTGGTGAGTCTACCAAATTTGCATGAAACCTTGAAAGAATATAGCAACCTATCTGGATATAAAATTAACTGAACCAAGACTGAAGCCCTTCCCATTAATCTACCCCAGAGGGAACTCATGGCGTTACAATCAGTTTTCCCTTACTATTGGAAAAGTTCCTCCTTAAAATACCTGGGTATTAATCTTACCTTCACCTATGGTGAGCTTTTTGAGGCCAACTTTATACCCCTGTTTCAAGAAATTCAGTCCCTCTTAGATAAGTGGAACCCATTGCATATTTCACTTTTGGGGACGCATTGCAGCAATAAAAATGTCAGTCCTATTACTTGTTTGAAACATTGCCTGTTAGAGTGCAGATGTCCTGGTTGAATAGACTGCAGTCTAGATGTCTGGATTATGTCTAGAATGGGCGTAGACACCGTATCCCCAAATCAGTTATGACGGTTTGAGCCCCCAGTGGAGGCCTAGTCTTTCCTGACTTGAAACTGTACTATTCTGAGAGCCATCTCAGGCATATAGCTTTCTGGTCAGTGTTCGCGGCTGTTGGAAGTATGACATGATGTGGCTTGAGACAGTTTAAGGGTCTTTGTGGACAGAGGAAGAACTAAGCCATAAATGCCTACATTGCCCCTAATAAAGATTGCAGAGACAGCTGCAAGTGATAACAATGGACTGTGCTATTACACCTGGAGGCCATTGCCCCCTGGAGATTCTACCAGATCCTGTGGGAAACAAAGACTCAAGTTACTTGTCCTGCAAGGTTGTGGGATAAGAATGTATTGATTCTACATCATCATTGGATTGGCCAAGACAGTGGTGGAGGTGGGATGATGGGCAATGTGCGTGAGCTATGTGTGTGTGTATATGAGATGGTATACAGATCTTTAGAGAGAGCACTTCCTTCCCCACCCTCTGTCCCTTAGTTAGTTTATCCCTGTATTGTACCCTTAATAAATCCCCTATAAAGATCCATTGAATATTAACTGGCACCCCAAAAACCAAGCAGATTTTACAGCGGCGTATAACAGGTGGACTGAGATAGAGAAATTATGGCTAGCCCCTTACCACCCAGCCACTCTAATATGGAAATGATCCCCTCCTCCCTCTTGGGACCTATACAGTTTACACAGGACATCTGGCTTAAATGTAGGGTCTGATTCCAATTATCCACTGACCCCACACTTTTTTACCCCGCACCTCCCTGATAGTGTGTCTTCTGCAGGGTTCAGACCTTGGTTCCAGGCCTGGAAGTTTCAGATAAAGGACTTTATAGATGCCCACACAAAGCAAATTCTTCTGTTTCCTACGCTGGTGGACAGGCATTCCGAACTGGAAAGGGGGCTATTCTGCTATCAGCAGATTAGATGTTTTATAGTAGCTACTATAGGCCCAGACGCAGTCCCGAGGCCCACCCTCTTTGAGTTGTTATGCGCCAGCGGCCCATCTACTAAATGTCTAATCTGTACTAGCTATAGCACCCTTAATTCCCCAAGGACATCAAAATTTTTGGTGCATAAGTACATGGATGGATGGTAAGCTTGGATAGGCAGACACTTTTAAAAAAAAAAAAGGCAAGTCATCTGGGCTAGAGCGACAAAATCCTCTATTAACAGCCTTAATAAGGAAAACCAAATTAAGATCCTTATGCACTGGTACCACACCCTGGAATTACTTCATAAATTTAATCCTGACATGCCTAATGCATGTTGGCGCTGTAATGTAGCAGGGGGTTCTCTGATGCATATATTTTGGGACTGGCCCCGTATAGGACCCTATAGGAATTCAGTTAAACAGCGGGTTATGGAATTGCTGGGTTTGGACATCTCCCTAGACCCAGCGGTATACCTACTCAACCTGCTGCCTTGGAATGTATGAGCTTCAAGTGCCAAGCTGCTCCTTCACGTACTCGCTGCTGCCAACTGTCTAATTTCACTTTTCTGGAAGAAACCTTCTTTAGGACATGAGGTCAATGGAACACCTGACTGCTCAAGTAAACAACCAAATGGATAAGTTTGATGCTGTATGGTCCACCTGGGATGACTTCTCTGCAATGTATCAACCTAGATAAATGTGCCAGAAACTCTGTATGTTTTTTCCCCCTTCCCTTTTCATTAGATGTCATGTATGAGCCAGGAATATGAGTTTTTATGTTCAAGTTTGTGTTTATTACTATCACATGCTTTGCATTTCAATATTTGGTAATTGAAGTTCACAGGTGTTCTTTGGCTGGGCGTTCCCAGTATCACGGGTGTTGGCCCGGACTTATGCTTGTGCTTCGCCCTTGCTAGGGCTGATGTAACTGTGACCATTATACTTGAAAATACAAATAAAGAGTTGATAGAAAAAAAAAAAAAATTAACAGCCATTACAACATTTTGTGGCAGAGATTTCCATAGTCTCACTGCTTGCACAATAAGGAACCTTTGTCTATGGCAATGGTATAACCGCCCCTCCTCTAGGCATAGAAGATGCCCCCTTATATGGGTCACAGGCCTAGGTATAAAAAGATCTTTGGAGAGACCTCTGTACTGACCATTCAGGTATTTGTACCATGTAATGAGGTCTCCAAATTTTGTAATCTTTCATTACATTGTAGACCCCCCATTCCCCTAATAATCTTGGTTGCTCTCCTCTGCACCCAATCCAGTTCTGCTATGTCCTTTTTATACACTGGTGCCCAAAACTGTACACAATATTCCATGTGTGGTCTGACCAGTGATTTGTTTATTCCTTTCTTAATACATCCCATAATTATATTTTGTGTATTTTAACAATCCAAATGAAAAATGCATAATTCCACCTGTGTAGCAAAAACAAGATATCTTTATTGTAGTCTTCTCTGATACATTCAATGCAATAAAAACTGACACAAGGTAGAGACAGGAGTCAAGGCATCAGCCTACGCGTTTCGGATAGAATCTCTATCCTTATTCACGGCTCATAATTTTATTTGCTTTAGCAGCAGACGCCTAGCACTGGTCCCAAAATCGAGCTTACTATTTACCAATACTCCCACATCCAACAGTTTTACCAAGAAATGTATCATTTAACACATAACTATGATTTTATTTACTGAAACCCAAGCGCATAACTTTACATTTATCAATATTTAAACTCATTTGTCAGCCCAGGCCTCCAGTTTCCACAATCCCTCTGTAATATTATACTATCCTCCTCTGCATTAATTACTTTACAGAGCATAGTCACAGACAGTCCAGATCATGGAAGGCAGCAATCCAGCGTAATCCAATTGACAAGCCAAAGGTCAGGGCCAGGAAGCAAACAGAAAGTCCCAGGTATAGCTAATACATTATGGCAAGGATCAGGATGGTTTGAAAGTGCTAGGGCACGCAGAAGAATGACTAGCAGCAGGAAAAGTGACAAGATGGTGGCTTAGGCAAGTAACCCAGCAGAGGGCACGCACTGCCACCATTACATAAAATTAATTCATAGTATCATAGTTTCTACAGTTGAAAAAAGACACATCAAGTTCAACCAAGGAAGGGAAGAGATTGGATGAGGAAGGGATTTAGGGGAAACAATTCTATATAACAACACCATCAATTTAGGTGTAAAAAGGCATCTAGACCCTTCTTGCAGCTCTCTGCTGTCCCTGCTGTGACCAGCGCCTGAGGCAGGCTATTAAACAGATTGACGCCTCTGGTGATTAAACCTTGATTTCTCCAGGCGGAGACAGTGCCCTCTGGTTTTTTGATTTGATTTAATCTGGAACAACTTACCACCATATTTTTTGTATGGACCATTCATATATTTATATAAATTATTCATGTCCCCTCGTAGTTGTCTCATTTTCAGACTAAATAAATCTAGTTGTTTTAATCTTTCCTCACAACTGAGACCCTCCATACCCCTTATCTTTTTGTGGCTCTTTGTTGAACCCTCTCCTGCTCCAGGGCATCCTTTTTATGGACCGGGGCCCAGAACTGGACAGCATATTCCAGGTGAGGCTGAACCAATGCCTTCTACAGTGGTAATATTACATTACTATCCTGAGAGTCCATACCATATTTAATACATGACTTTAGAGGCAGCTGATTGACATTGCATGCTGTTATTTAATTTATGATCTACTAGTACACCCAGAACCTTCTCAACAGGGGACTCTCCAAGATTTACTCCCCCAAGGACATATGTTGCCTGTGGATTATTAGCCCCCAAGTGCATAACCTTACATTTGTCCACATTAAACCTCATTCGACAAATGGATGACCAAACACTTAGTTTGTCCAAGTCACCCTGCAGCCTATGAACATCCTCCATAGATTATTCTCATCTGCACATTGATATTTAATTTAATTCACCCGTCCTATACATTCATTTCTTCAACTGGATGTTATTAGAAAATGTTCCTGTGTGAAGATTAGTTCCCATAAATGTAGCCATGTTTTTGCAAATTCAATGAACGGGAGTTACTGCATGTCCCATTAGTAGAAACCAGCAGTGAAACAGTTACATGCATATAGGGGCATATTTACTAAGGGTCCGCGGACCGCAATTGCGCCGGGTTTCTAGACTATTTCCGTTTTGTGCCGCATTTAACAGGGGTTTTAACAGGCATTCAGATTTTGGCACAATCGCACCGACTTTCATCAACACAAATCAGGGGCGTGGTCATTGGACAACCTGACTGATTCGGACTAAGCGCTGAAAATTCTAATTTGTCGCAAGACATGCACTCACATACACCTGGAAGAAGAAGATGAACTCCGGCGGACCTGAGCGCGGAAGCGACACATGCAGGATCTCAGGCGCACAATCTTGTTGAATCGCGGCAGACTTCATCCTTGTCGGACAACGCACCTCGGGGATCGCGCAGGGACCAGGTAAGTAAATGTGTTCCATAGTTTGTGCTGTGTGAGCACTAATAGTTAATAGCTTTTCTTATGTGCATAACGTGTTAGGAGAGCAGAAGGTGGGGAGGCTGCTGCAGAGGATTGACATAGCTTGAGGTGCAGAGAGAGAGTCAGAGAAAGTTCTGCATAATTACAAACTGGGATAGAGGGGCTGATACCGAAGAGGGAAGAACTTTTACCTTGCTGTTCTGTGCAGTAGACTTCTGAATCTATAGCAATAACGGCAATGGCTCTTGGGGTTTTGGTTGGTTGTTCATGCCTAACAGAGTGAAATAGTGAAACATTATGAAATAACTTACTCATGAAATAGTACTCAACAGATTTGTGTCTCTCTCTCTCTGTCCCTATCATGTTTCTCTTTCTTTTTCTCCTCACTGATCACTTATCACTTTCTTTATCTCTTAAATCTAAGCTGTTCTGAGCCAAACATCAAAAGCTTCTTTCTAATTAGTAGTCACAATACCCACAAAATGGCTGCATTCCATAGATTAGCAGTTTTATAGTGCCAATCACTCATTCCATCAGTTGTCAGTAACCTCACATCTAAAGTCCCTCAGTACTGGGTGAGAGCAGCCTTAAGAGCATCATGGGGAATTCTACATGGTCATCTTCTATTGTCATTTGATCTATTTTCTCTGGTTCTACTTTCAGATCACTTTGGTCTTATTTACCAACTCACAACAAATTGGCCAATTACATCATATACAGATGAGATGTGTTTAAATTTGATCACCCTGCAACATGGTCTCTTCCTCTTTTCTGTAACAATAGTCAGTAGTCCTGATTGTAACATACATTTAAATAACATTTAAATACTTTTTTTCTGTAGATTTTATGATATATACTTCAGGTATATATATATACTTAGGTATACTTAGGTATAAAAAGATCGTTGGAGAGACCTCTGTACTGACCATTCAGGTATTTGTACCATGTAATGAGGTCTCCAAATGTTGTAATCTTTCATTGCATTGTAGACCCCCCATTCCCCTAATAATCTTGGTTGCTCTCCTCTGCACCCAATCCAGTTCTGCTATGTCCTTTTTATACACTGGTGCCCAAAACTGTACACAATATTCCATGTGTGGTCTGACCAGTGATTTGTGTATTCCTTTCTTCCATCCCATAATTATATTTTGTGTATTTTAACAATCCAAATGAAAAATGTTAGAATAAAATTGTTAGAAACAGGGATACTGTAATGGACTCTTTCATTTTCCTAGACTTCAAGGGATTCAGTTATTGTCTGCCCTAGACCAGCAGGGGTGCAGGCATAAAAGTCTTTACTACCCTTGACCAACAGTTTTAAAAAAATATCTACCGGTAATTGTCTATTTAGACATACAACAGAGACAGCTTTGTAGAAATGCTGAGAAACTGACAAAAGTACATGACATGAACATTTCCCTATTAACTTATTTCTAAACATTTACCTCTCTGCCCCTTTTGGCAACATAAAACCTTTTCTAGACTCAGCCTTGTGGCTCTAGACAGCCCATTATTTGCAGAAATGTCACCTTATGTAGCATAAAAATCTTTATTCCTTACCTGAATATATCCTTCACTGCATACAGCTTGTAAAATGTACCAGGAAGATTTCTGTACCTACTTTCATTTTCATTTAATGTTCAATGACCTAGTACAAATACTGGGAACAGCTGTAGCTATGATACATGGATAGGATGTGGCTTGTTGGCTATTTGCCTATCACAAACAACATTTCTGATATGTGTCAGATTTATTGCGTAATGCATATAAATGTATGTTTTTAAAATATGCCAATGAGCTCTAGGTGCCTGATGTCTGCAGACGTGTGTTTTTCCAGAGCTCCATTTACCTGATCGGGTCTTATCTTCTCCAGGTTTCCCATCATCTGTGTGTTGTTACCTGAAACAACCCACCTCTCCACTATCTGCAGCAGATAGCAAAACAGTCTTAGTGCCCCCACACAGTAGCCAGTAGTCACAGTTCCTGTCCACAGTAGCCAATATAGTAACAATAGATAGTAGCTAGTAGACATAATGGGGAGTATTTATCAGGGCTTCTGCTCCATACGAGTGGCATAGAAGCCCTGAAATAATCGCATGGCCGGCAGGGATTGGGCCTGTGCACTTATTGCAGCCAACAAATTTTCACAGCTCCGTACACTGTAAGTATAAAAAAGTTATTAGCGTCAGAAGATGTCGAAACAAAGAACTTTTTTGGACAGAAGGTTGAATTTTTTAAAATATATCAAAACGCTGGTCTTCAAAAGCTGGGCCTAGGCCCAAGAACGGACTGTAGTCACCCGGTCCTGGCCCACGGTCTGGCGGTTGAAGAAAAAAGAAATCGGTATTTCCCTCTAGCACTCCTCTTCACGCTTCACCCCGCGGCTCAATCTTCTTCTATCCTCAAATTCCCTGCAGTGCCAGCAGAGGCACGTCTATGCTCTCTGCCGCATGCACCCGCTATGATGATGTAATCAGGCAGCGACATGGCCATGTCATAGCAGGTGCATGTGGTAGAGAGCATAGACGTACCTCTGCTGGCACTGCAGGGAATCTGGAAATAGAGGAAGCCAGAGCAGTGGAGTGCAGAAAATAAGTGTTTTCTTTATTTTTATGGGGCCTCCGCTGTGAACAATTAATAATGGGGGGGGGGGACACTGCAGGGCACATTTTCTGGGGGGGAGCAATTCAGGGGACATTTTCTAGGGGGTACTGATGCTGGGGACATATTATTGCGGGAGCAATGCTGGGGACATATTATGGGGGAAGCAATGCTGGGGACATTTTATGGGGGGAGGGACACTGCTGGGGCATGCTATTAGTGAAGGAAGGCTGCCGCTGGACATGTTATTAGTGAGGGAGGCCACTACTGGACATTTATTGGTGAGTGGAGGTTGCTGCTGGGACATTTTATTAAGAGTAGCAGCTGAATTTCCCACCCTTGATATCTCGGGTTTTCACTCAGGTCAGCTTACCCTTGTGTATATGTGGTATGTATATTTTTTTTCTCACAGTAAAAAGCCCAAAGCCAAGGGGACTTTATAGGTGTGTGTGTGTGGGGTGGGGGTGGGGGGTTGCTGTAGAAAAAGGGATGTTATAATCCCTTTTTTGTAGCCTTCTTCTTATGGAGACATTAAAAGGGCACTTGATATGATTTGGGGTTAGATATGGAATATTTTGGGTGCAGGCAGGCCCCAGATATAAAAAGGATGGGGAACACTGTATTTAAACACAATAAAACCTACATAAATTTGGTATCCCCGTGAGGGTGCTGACCCATAGAATAAAGAAGACAAGTCATTTGAATCGCAGAGTGAAAGCTGTAAAAACTAAGCCCACAAGAAAATGGTGCAAATAAATATTTTCACCAATTTCATTTGCCCACAAGAAAATGGTGTAAATAAATATTTTCACCAATTTCATTTGCATTTTGAATTTTTTCCCACTTCCCAGAACACGGCATGGAATATTAAATAACATCACTATAAAGTACCATTTGTTACACAGAAAACAAGCCCACACACAGCTCCACACATGGGAAAATAGAAAAAGTTAAACATTTTTGAAGGTGGGAAGTGAAATACTGAAAACACAACAACAAAAAGGACCAAATTACATTATTTACCTCCCTAAATTTCGTACCCCTCTACTACAAATGTAATCCTCATTTGTATAATGAGGGTTACATCATTGCTGAGCCTCTGTATTCAGATAGGGTCCAGCGGTGAAGGATGGTGCTGAGCTGAGCCAGCATTCTGCAGAGGAGTAAGTACAGCATGTTTGTTATTTTTATACTTCCCAGGGAAGTACAAAAAATCCCTGACAACCCCTAAAGATCTGAATTGCAATCAAAAACAATAAAAGGTGATTCATTTCTGTTTTGCCTATTATGACCAAGCATTATTTAGACACTGTGGAGAGCACATAAAGATTTCATTCAAGCATGATGACAAGAATATATATTAGTGTCATGTACTATAACATATATGGATGATATGCAAAGGGTGTGGTTGTTAGTACTTTCGAATGTAATTGTATGTCTGCATGGACCCTTATATTAAAATAATTGTAAATAAGATATGTTTGAGCAGACAAACTCTGAGAATAATTCTCATTATGCTATCTCCATTGTAGAAAGGTAACCATAAACTGACACCTTCTGGTTGTATGATATAAGCGAGAGACAACGCCCCTTTGTCTATTTATTAGGACTCTGATCTCTTGCAATTAGTATTGTAAATACAGTTTACTATACTTTTCATTGTGATTTTCTTTTAACCGTTGGTCACTTTTTACATCTTTATCAATATTGTTCTCTCATTACACCCTGTCCTTTGCCCCCCACTTTCTCAACAAGAAGATATGGACAAAAGATAAGAAAACTTTTTTATAAAATTATCTTATACCAGTAATTTCTAGCTGATGATTTCACATCTAAATTTCCCCAAACATTCCTTCCTTATTCTTCATCTTGTGTTAATCAGCACACAATAGTGATGAGGGAAAGATGTGCAGCATTTTCCCCTTAGTCCTCTTTTTATGGCATCATCAGTTCCTGTACATAATGAATCCTTGTGAAGATAAATTCATGTGAATTGCCACCATTATGCCACAAATCTGAACATATCAGCATTGAAAGTGGGCCCAGCCTTAACAAAGCACTCTGGTAAAATGTTTTACTTTTTATTCTTTCCCTAAAGCACCAAAATATACAATACAGCCTACATTACATTTTACAGTTGTCTGTTTCTATCTTCTCTTCAGTTGGTTCATGTTATGCTATGGTGACACCCCCCCCCCCCAGTAAATCCCTATGACTTTATTGACTCAAGGGTCCCCACCTTAGGTATCCACTGTGATACACCCACGCACCACAGAGCCAAGCACATACTATCATCATAGTCAGTGGTGGACTGGCCCACCAGAGTACCAGAGGATCCTCCAGTGGGCCCTGGCTCAACCCAATCCTGAACCCCAGAGGCCCATCAGAAAACACCACAATTTGGAAGCTGCTAGAGTATATTTCCTGGGGGATAATGAAGAGTGGGCCCCCAAATTTTTTCTGGTGGGCCTAAGGAAACCCACTCCGACACTGATCATAGTCATTGATGACTATTTGTCATTGACAAGGATAATAACAATATTCCTGCAGCATCTACAAACGGTAGAGTCTGTAGCTGCCCATGTGATGCAGTGCTATGGAATCATTTTAAAAATAACTTGTCCAGGTGGTGTCTGATTAGACCACAGATTAGACTGGTCTGCAGTGATATGAATGTCTCACAAATCCTAAATTAGTATTATGTATTACAATCAGGTTTGGGGCACAGGAATGAAAACAAAATTTCTTATTTACACATCAGTGATTTGGTCAGTGTCCTGCGTCAGTAAACGTGAGTAAATGAGTAAATGTGAAATAAAACCAGGAATGAAGAGATACTACATAGAGATAATGCAGTAATCTGAACCAACTCTGTGTGTTCATGATCTGCTCCTGGTTTTTGCTTACAATCACAGAGGCAGAACACTAACTAAAACATTGGGGGATATTTATCTGAAGTGGCAACCAATCAAATCTCAGCTTTAATTTTATAAACAGCTGTGGGAAAATGAAAGCTGAGCTCTGGTTGCCATGGGCACTTCTGATAAATCCCTCAAACAATTAACAAATGTTAAGGCCTAATATGTAATTTATCCTTCTATTGGTAAGCCAAATAGCCGCTTCCTATATTAAACCCACATTCATGTTACATTCCAAAAAAGCTTAAAATTTAAATAAAAAGAATTTCTCTATCATGTAGCCCTAATAATGAGGGGCAACAAAAACTATTAGAGCAGGCTACACACCCCCCAAAAACTGTTATTTCAGGCCAGCATTCTAATATACTGCCAGAATGTTAAATATATTGAATTTGTAGTCAAAACAAGAAATGGATCCTAAACCCAGAAGATATTTTCATTATATATTTTCTCTCTAATATCAACTCCTTTGACTTATAAAATACTGATGCAAAAATAGTTTTGCATGTAGTCTTATAGATGAATAGATTACAGAAATGTTTTATTGGTGTTTTATTCACTTGTAAACTTAAATGAACAACACTGATGAAAGTTTTCTGACCTTTTTATTGTAACCATTATGTTCCATAATTCTATAAATATTGGAAAAAATTGAGGTAATTTCACAAAGTAAACTGAAGAAACAGTACATGGCTTATTTACCAAGGGTCACGGATTGCACTTTTGTCAGACTGTTCGTCTTTTTCGGGGATTACATGGCTTGCACAAGTATTTAACAGGTGTCTGTGCTGGGGGGGGCGTGCCGTCAGACGATCCCACTGATTTGTACTGAGCGTGGGATTTAACTTTAACTAAATTGTGTATCAAGCCCAAGCACTTAAATGCACCACGAAAAAGAAGGTGAACTCCATTGGACCTGAGCAGGGAAGCAACACATGCAGGATATCGGGCGCACAATCTTAATGAATCGCGGCACATCGGACAATGCACTTTCGGTGAACTCAAGCGGATGGGTAAGTAAATGTGCCCTATATGTTTTTTTCCATGGTTTCTCAGTTTTTTCAGTGCATTTTTTTATATTGGTAACATAAAAAAAACCTAAAGACTAAAAACAGAATTCCAGATTCTGGACCAGCCAAACACAAAAACTGAATTAAGTAAACATTCTCCTCTCATAAAGTGCAAGTAAAATATTCTCCATTTCTTTGAAGTTTCATCATTAGAAAGATTTTCAGGAACTGTTCAGGAGTGTTGTGACCGTGTTTTCTACATCTGTAAAACGAAATGAAACCAGTAATGATTAAAACCTCACAATATTAAGAAATGTTAGTTGTTTTCTTTTCATGTTACTATGAACATTATTATAAAAAAGGCCTTCAATTTTCAAAGTGGCCATCAAATGGGTTGTATCAAATTTGCATGTTATTCCCTATGCTTCTGGGAACAAGTTGATTAGTGCAACCAAAAAGAAAACAATCCAGAGTATGGGGGCCCTTCCATTTAATACTGTGGGTGTGGCAGTGATTGAGAAGCACAGCACTTGGACATGTCCAGCACAGTTTGACCTGCCTTGTCCAATTTGCCTGCTTGACAACCACTCTACTGGGTAATGTTTCCTACATTGACTAAAGTGAGGGAGAAGTGAAAACAGGAGTTAAAGGGGTTGGCCACCCTTTAAACAAAATTGCCCATGTGTCTATAATGACTTAATGATATTTCCTGAATGTTCACCAATTGATTCACCATCCCTGTTGCTTCCTTTAGTGCTGTGTGCAGACTCTCTGTGCACTCTGTAGGATCTCAGTCTCAATGGAAGCTTGAGGGAATCACAGTCTGAAGGAAGCTTTATAGTTTGCTAATGGCAGCTAAGCAAAACCACTCATCTCTAGCTTCACAGCCAAAGTTTGCCATCAGAAGACATTTTCCTATAGTGACACTCCTATTGCAAGTCATTTTCAGAGCAATATGGTTAATGACCTGCTGTGATGATTTTCCCCATAATTATGTACAGAAACTAAAATAAAGAAAAGCAGATTAGAAAGAGAAAAAAAAATAAACATTGCAGCATCTGGTTTTAAGATGTGAAATCTTGGGATTATGACTTCAGGCACAAACGTGTTCATTTTATTAGGACTCCACGCATGGAAAAGTGAACACTACATAGAAAATGACTGCTGATGTAGGCAGTCATCATGTTCATGGCGCTGTGATACACAGTGCCTCACATTCCTCTGCACAAGGGCTTAATATCTTAGTTCTGTCTACGACATCCTGAACCTAAAAGCAGATTTACATTTCTTTAGGGCTAAATATAGCTCTCACATATACAGAACATTTGAGGATGACTTTATATGATGTGTGCTGTTAAAGATAAGAGTACCTACGGATTTAGGCAGGGGCACACAACTATTTTATGTGTATGTTTCTCTCCAAATAGATGTTTTTCCCTAAGATAAGCCACAGCCAATGGTATTTGAGGTTTTCCCTACTCCCTGTGACCAAACCAAGTGTGCATGTGTATGGGGCAGTAGGGAGGAATAGCTGTTTAGCCAACAGGTATTCATGTGAAAGAGAGAGTAAAGTATTTACCAACAATTGTATTTTCTGATTGGCTTCTGATATATACACTAGGAAAATTCCTTGTGGATGACGCATTATCCCTTTTCATGTAAAAACATGTTCCTATCTGATAAAATCTTCTGTATTGTCCTGATACTGCAAATGCAAAAAAACAATAAACTTTTTTAAACTAAACAAAGTCTACATTCTGCAATGTTTATCAAGTCATTTGAACAGTACATAGTAACAACATATGTGGCAAATCTATAACAAAGTCCAATAGACGAGCTATGGAAGATTAAAAAGATGAAAATATATATATTGTAGTCACTGAAGATTTTCTGTTACCTCTTTGGGATGATCTAATCTAATATATATATATATATATATATATATATATATATATATATATATATACACTAAATATAACTGCAGGATAAGACTACCCAACGTTTGCAGAAATTTGTAATTATAGGGAACCTGTCACCAGGGACCTCATTTTCACAAAAGACCAGTTGCAGAAGCCCATTGCAGTGCAAATGTGCCTTCCTTTCTGCCTTTTCGAAGCATTTGCATTACAATATAATTGTGTGTTATACCTTACTTTGCACCCACACAGAATCCTCTGTCACAGGGATTTGCTTTGGTTTGATGCATTTCAAAAAACAACAGTCTGCAGCACAGACAAGTCACATGTTGTTTTTTGAAATGCATCCAAACCAAAGCCCAACCCCTAGGACTTTACAGAGGATTTTGTCAGGGTGCAAGGTAAGGTATAACAAACAATTATATTGTAATGCAAATGCTTAGAGAAAGCAGAATGGCATATTTTCAATGTAGCTGTAATGGGCTTTTGTAACCTGTCTTTAGTGAAAATGAGGTCCCTGGTAACAGGTTCACTCAGAAGCATTTAATACTGTGGCCTGAAGGGCACTGTACTCTCTTGGTTTTCTTCCTATCTCTCTGATCGCACTTTCAGGGTCTTCTTTTCTGGATCTTTCTGTTCTCTTCCTGTAACTATTGGGGGCTTTTCAGGGCTTAGTCCTAGATCCTTTCTCTTTTCCCTCTATACTGCCCCCACCGGACAAACCTTCAGCAGATTTGGTTTCCAGTATCATCTCTATGCTGATGATTCCCAATTATATACTTTTGCACGTAACATCACCCCTGCCCTAATCACCCTCATCCAAAGCTCTGCATTATGCTGCACTTCCCTATCTCTCATCTCAGTCTATCGCCCAAACCCGTGCTCTACGATCTGCCAGTGAAGTTAGATTAATCTATTCCTTAATTTGAATCTCTCACAACACCAGGACTTCTCGCGAGCTGCGCCAATTCTCTGGAATACCCGGCCCGGGACTATGAGACTAATATCCACCCTCCAAAGTTTCAGAGGTGCTCTTAAAAACCATCTCTTTAGGAAAGCCTGTAACACTTGCTAAAGGCCTGGTTCGGGAAGTAAGAGTTCTCCCGGATAAGTTTTTCAGGATGGGACAAGGAAAGCCTCTTTCCTTATCCTTTCCTGGAAAACTTATTTGCATATTCTCCCAGAATCCCCCAGTGGAGCATCAGTGGCTATAAAACTTTACACACCTTTAAGGCGGTCTTAATTATCAGTCTTTGTAAGGAGAACTCATGCTTCCTGACCCTAGTCAAAAACCTCTCTCAGCAAAACCAGTTCCCTACACTTTATTGAAAAGACCCAACCAGTGCTGCCTACAGTTGCGAATCTTTTCTATCTGGAATAGATATACTGGTTTGGTTTTAATCTTGCATCATGTCGTAAGGCTTCCTAAAGGTCATGTTTGATGTCAATGGAGCTGCCTAAAAGAGGCAAGGTTTTCCTTATCCCATCCTAGAAAACTTATTTGCACATTCTTGCTAACTGCATGAAACTTCAACTCTCTTTACTTACCCATCCTGTGTCCTCCTCCCATCTGTATCCAGCAAACATCAGATACCAAGCTCAAGGCTTCACTGCAGTCCAATTGACCTTGGACTTTATATATAAAATGACGGCTGATGTCTGGTTCAAGCAGCAGCATCTTTATTTTTTATATCATTTTCTTCTATTCGCTTATGAACAATGGCTGGTCCATTATACAAGCTTTTCAGTTCTTATGTCATCCCCTTCATCCTCATAGACCAGTGGTGGCGAACCTATGGCACTAGTGCCAGAGGCGGCACTCAGAGCCCTCTCTTTGGACACCCGGGCCATCACCCCAGAATGAAGTTCACCAGACAGGACTCAAAGAATCTTCCTGGAGAATCTTCCTACAATATTAGACGAATTTGCCCTCCTCCTTTCAACTGTGTTGGTGTCCTTAGAAGGCTGAATGATTAAAAATTGTTAAAGAAAAAGGAGAAATAAATTGCTGCTTAAATTGCTGTGCTGGCACTTTGCAATAAATAAGTGCCTTTTAGTTGTAGTTTGGGCACTCAGGCTCTAAAAGGTTAGCCATCACTGTCATAGACTGTAAGCTCTTGTGAGCAGGGCTCTCACTCCTTTTGTTCCATATGAATGTTTGTGCGCTGTCATGTTTTATTTTATTTGTATATGTCCCCTATGATATATAAAGTTCTACGGAATATGATGGTGCTATATAAATAAAGATTATTATATTATTATTGTATCACTTTAAATGCAGTGGTTTACATAGCCATTTACCGGCTGTTGCAACAGACACTATTATACCTAATCGCTTTGTTTCTATATTCAGTCTCTTTGTTTTTTTCAGTGGAGAAAAGCTGGCTACAAATAAAGACATTGGGGGAAATTTTTTATACCTTTTCCAGAATCTCCAATGGAGACTATAGAATAAAATCCAAGTTTTAATAAATTCCCTCCAATGAGGGAGGTGTATAAAAAGTGTTGTGAATAGCGCAGAGTCTTATTCTGCACCAGGTTAATAATGCTGGATGATTTATCTGGAGTAGTTTATAAATGTGAAGTCGAACTTTAGATCAGCTATTAGTTGGCCTAGTTTATGTCTGAATTTTATGGTTCTCAGACTGAAAATTCTGGTGCCCAGGTTAGGCCACGCTACTTTTCCCACTCCAGAATTCTGCCATAGGTTGTTGTATCCCCCCCCAGTGTACCGTCTGGCATGCATCATCAGGATAGATGCCCTCTAACTTTTCCTCTACATCTTTGTGCATGTTATGATTTGAAGGTTCTTAATAAATGTGTTTTAAAATTTGGAATTATAACACATTTTTTCAGCACCCGTCTCTAATTGGACCCGGCCCGGACCTGGGTTTCGGACCATCAGAAACCAAGAACCATGTATTACAATAATGTTGAATTGAGAAAACTTTTTGGTTTCTTTTCTGTGGCTTTATTTATCATACAGATGAGGATGAGCGCACACTTGGGCAGATTTAACTTAACTTGCACCAGAAAACTGCCACAGGTTATAGCAAAAATAGATGCCAGTTGCATACTGTACATACAAACATTTCAGTTCTGGTGCACGGGATGTTCTGGAACTATTAAAAGGCCAGTATTCCTGTGCAAGTTGAGCCAACGTGAAAGAAATTTCACTTCTAACATATGAACCCTCCTGTCTTATAACAATTTTGTTTTTTCTTTCTGATCAAAAAACTAATATCTTACTGTATATATAATTCCATTTACTTACCATATACTACAGCTGTCAAGAAAAAAGCTATAACAATCAATATTGTAAAGCTGGCCAATAGCATTTTCCATTCTTGAGATTTAGCTTTCACATTCTCTGTAAAATAAAATAAACAATGATAATTCAAAACAAAACATTCAAAATATACTGATTTAAAGAGGACCTGTCACCCCAAATTAGTGCCCCCATCCAAACATACCTTATGAATCTACTCCCCGGCCCCTTTCTATTGCTGCCCATTTCAAAGCCCTGGCATTAATCAAACTTTAGTAATCGGTGCTATAGCATATGACACATAACATACATGATGTCCGATCGACGGGCGGGCTTATTCATTAGGGGGCCGTCCAGGCACTCCTCTTCTCCACAGGCCGCCACTCTCTGCCACACTTTCCTATGCACTAGATGCTGATGATCGTGGCATCCAGTGCGCAAGTGCTGCAGTCTTAATGCTCTCAGGAACTTACTGCGCATGCGCAGCATGACGATTGTAGCCCGGGGGAGTGGCGGCCTGTGGAGAAGAGGAGTCCCTGGACGGCCCCCTAATGAATAAGCCAGGACTTTGAAATGGGCAGCATTAGAAAGGGGCCGGGGAGTAGATTCAGTTGGTATGTTTGGATGGGGGCACTAATTTGGAGTGACAGGTCCTCTTTAAAGGGAAACTGCTCCAGAGGACTGTTTTTAGTAGTGCTCAGGTTCCCATAGACACATTTAAGCATAATGCAAAACAGTTTTTATAACATCACTGACCATAACAGGTCATCTAAATAAATTATATTAAAGGGGTATTCCAGAAATAAGCATAATTCATATAGAAATATAAGCTAATGCAGTGGTGACGAACCTATGGCACGTGTGCCAGAGGTGGCACTCCAAGCCCTTTCTGTGAGCACCCGGGCCATCAACCCCAGCACACCAGACAGGACTCAAAGAATTTTCCTGCAGTTCCAAGCAACTTGGAAGCAAAGATGCTGCTTTCAGTCATATTTTAAAGTGATACTTACTTGGCTACTTATGACTGTAGGAAGAGGGGAATGTGCAGACAGGGCCGAATTATCTCTGAAGGACTTCCTGGGGGCCCCATGATTCTCTGTGTACAGAGGGACACTGGAAAGAATCTACAATGATGCAAATTTTCCCTCCTTCTTTCTACTGTGTTGGTGTCCTCAGGAGGCCAATATGATTGAATGTTGTTGAACAGGGAGCAATAAGTTACTGCTTTAATTTTTGGTGGCACCTCGCGATAAATCAAGGGTTTAGGGTTGCAGTTTGGGCACTCGGTCGCTAAAAGGTTCGCCATCGCTGAGCTAATGTGTAATTAGTTGTTATTTAAAATTTTGCTGAAAAATGCTGTAATGAGGATTAAGGGGGTGAATATAATGGAGAATTAAAATGCTACTGGCCCTTTAATTAGTCTTTTGATTTCCTCAGCGCAGAGCAGACACAGGACAAAAGATGGTCACTGGTCACATGTCCACATTGCATGTCCTGCACCTGCCTGGGAAGGTCATGTTATTATCACAATGTTGGGCTGTAATCGGTTAGTTGCAGTGCATCCAGTATGGCCCGTGTTGTGGTAAGATGTCATCTCAGTGGGGTAATGTGCAGTGATGGCAGTTACACATCATTACTATGGTAACAGAGCAGGGCAGTCTGTTACATCATCACTGGATGCAGAACCTGAGAAGGAGGAGGAGTTATTGAGAGCTAATGGATCATGGGACTTGTAGTTTCCAGCAGCGGCCATCTTGGTGATAACTTTGTCTACTTTACAGAGACCATACAATCAAACTATTTAAGCTCCATTTTGTGAATAATGACATTGAGTTTTGTTATATTCATTTATTTATAGCATTATGGGTTTTTGTATCAGATGTTCACATTTCCAGAATACCCCTTTAAACTTTACCTGGCTCCCTGCCAGCTTTCATCCTTGAGTCACAGGGACTAATGAAGGGAGCAATGCCCTTCCCCACAGGAAAAAGCTTATCATCCTTCACATTCAAATCCTCCATCCTCCCTTTACCAAGGTTGCTAGCAACCTGACGTGCTATGGGATGCCCAGAGAGAATTGAGAAGGGCCTGTCTCTACTGTTATATGAGCATGGAAAATACTAGATGCTGACTGGTGAACCATGAGATTTGCTTGCTGCAGACAGCAAAAATAGGTGGAGAGGGAAGGAAGGATGTAGATTTTGAATATGAAGGATGACAAGCGTTTCCCTAAAGGGGGAGAACTTTCACTAAAGAATGAAAGCTGTCTGGGCACCAGGTTAAATAAAGTGAAATTAAATTTATTTTCATGGCTTTTAAAGTCAAGGAAGTTATGAATACTGTTTTGCTTTATGCCGACTATGCCCAATTTTGTTTTTGCATTATCATTTTTTACTCCCCCACCTTTAAAAATCTGTAACTTTTTTATTTTTGCATGTAAGAAGCTGCATGAGGGCTTTTTATGCATAACAAATTGCACTTGATGGTATTTAATATTCCATGTACTGGGAAGCAGGAAAAAAATTCCAAATGTAGTGAAATAGTGAAAAATACATTTGCACCATTTGCCCAAATGACATGTCTACTTTATTCTTTAGGTCGGTACGATCAAGGGGAAACCAAATTTATATAGGCTTTATAATCTTTTCATACATTTACAAAAATTAAAACCTCCTGTACAAAAAAATTGGTATTTTGCCATGTTCTGGTGCTAATAACTTTTTCATACTTAATTGTACAGAGCTGTGTGTGGTGTCATTTTTTTTCAACTTTTGATAACGTTTTCCATGCTACTGTTTGGAGGACTGTGCTGTCTTTTGATCACTTTTTATTGAATTCTTTATATTTTGCAAAATGGCAAAAAAATCTAAATTTTCTACTTTGGGTGCCATTTTCTATCACGGGTAAACGCAGGGAATAAATGTTATTATATTTTGATAGATCGGACATTTTGGGATGGCCCTCTGGTGACAGGTTCCCTTTACATGTTTCAGTATTCTTGATAATTGTTTCAGACAGTATTTGTGTTTTGAGGAAGGACTAGGACACATAGTGGGTGTGGTTTCCCAACTCTCCCCCAATCTCTGAAATAAATTCTATTTCTCCCACTTAGAGTTGAAAGTACATATGCATGCAGGTATTTCACTGTAATTTATGGTTCATAAGTTCTGTTTCAGATACCTGATATTTATCTTCAGGAAAGAATTTAAAATACTCAGCCTTCTCTGACTGCAGCAACAAAAAATATGATCACCTGATATTGTGAAACTGAGAGATGTTGCATTATGAGTGATTCCATTCCAGAAACTGCAAGTGAGTTTTCTATAAGATGTAGCTGGGATTCTGACCACACTGGTGACATTAAACAATCTGTCTGCAGTTAGTATGTAGCTGATATTATGGGCCAATGTATGATTCTCTTTATCCACCGTCCAATTGACCTGGGCCTCTGGATATCCAAATGATTGACATGAAACTTCCTTGAGTGTTTCTCCAAAGGAATTAACCACATCTCTGATTTGTGTCGTAATCTTCTTATATGGTGCTGGGGAGAGAGAGATATTATACCACTAGGATATGATGACTGTTAAATATATAATGAACTTCTGGCCCTTTTTTTTGGTAATTAGGTAGGAGGAGGAGTAGAAAACAATGGGGGTCATTTACTAAGGGCCCGATTCGCGTTTTCCCGACGTGTTACCCAAATATTTCCAATTTGCGCCGATTTTCCCTGTATTGCCCCGGGTTTTTGGCGCACGTGATCGGATTATGGTGCATCGGCGCCGGCATGCACGTGACGGAAATTGGGGGCGTGGCTGTAAAAATAACCGATGGATTCGGAAAAACCGCCGCATTTTTTTAAAAAAAAGGTCGCTGGACTCGCGCTTACCTTCAATCGGTCCGGCTTGGTGAAGATAAGTGCATTCCGGGGGAACTTCAGAGCAGCAGCAACACCTGGTGGACGTCAGAGGAACTGCCTTGGTGAATCCCGGCCGGACCCGAATCCACCGCAGAGAACGCGCCGCTGGATTGCGAATGGATGGGGTAAGTAAATTAGCCCCAATGACACGCTTTTTATTTGTTATAAGACCCTAATGTGTCAAATCAAACTTGTTTGATAACGAAGCAAAATAACATAGAGCTGAACTGAAGCAAGGATCAAGATGATATGCTTGCTACACATCCATTGTCAAACTTCCATCATTAGTTTTCATTAGTTATGATCTATTTTATTTCACTCTTGCCTGAATGGCTATTTTAACAGGAAGAACCACATAAGACTAAATTCACACTACCATTCCTTACCTCCGTTAAGAATGGAGGTTTAACAGAGGTTTAATGTACAGTTAAAAATCTGATTGACATCAATATAAATTTTATGTCATCCGTTATGGTCAGTTTTGTCATGGATTCTTTATCCGTGCGCTTTTTTTCAAACAGAGGAAAACTACTGCAGCCTCTGTCATTGTTTCTGTACAAAAAACGGATAACGGATTCCTGGTTTATACTGCTCAATTTTGATGGTAGATTTTAAGCACATGATAGCTATAAATCTAAGCAATAAATGATAATCAGTTTTGTAAACAGTTTTACAAAAACTATCAGTTTACTAAAGTATGTATTTTATAATTATATAATAGAAAACCCATTACCTTGCACTTCCAGATTTATCACTTTATAGTCTGATCCGTGAGAAGATATAATGCAGACATATTGACCTGCATCAGTCATCTTTATGTTATTGATGTGAAGAATAGCACTGCCCTTGTGAAGTTCATTTGATAAAAGCTTCATACGGCTATTGTCATCCATTTCCTGCAATATTTCACTATCTTTGCCATTTATATATTTCACTACTTCCACAGTGTTTATGTTATCTTTGATGCGTTTCCATAAAATTGTTAGATTTTCCACATTTGTTTCCTGGTCCATTTTGAATTGACATTCCATAGATATATTTCCTCCATATTCTGCAATGTAGTGCGGCTTTCTTGCCTCCACTGTAAATAACCCTGAAACTTAAAACATACATAATATCAGGAAACAGTATCAGCATATCTTGCATGATACATGTTAGTCTGTTTGCTGTCTTACTTTGTAATGGTTTGTCTTGCTGCCCCTATGCTAGCACTGAAGTTTCTTAGAGACAAATTATGCACCCAAATAGAAAGTCCCAAATCAGAAATATAACACAAAGAAATAGCTCAAACGTAGTGGTAATTGTGAATTTTTCGCATAATGGGTTTATGTTTAAGTAACTTTGAAAAAGTTTATGTCAATTTGGTGCACATTTCGGCGCAAAAGGAGGATGCACCAAAACAGACAAAATCTTAAAGATACATAAGCCCCACTGGGTTTCCCTGAAAATAATTAAAATACATGGGCCTCACTAGTAAGTAAACCATAAGGTAGAAGGAACCATATAATCTATAACTCCCACTAAATATATATGAAACATGATCTTTATTCACAAATAATTCACAATTAATAAATATTTACAAATATACAACAATAGTTCACATTTGATGAAAAAGGGAGTATCACAAAACAGGGGAACAAAGGAATGCCCAAAGGATGTAGTAATCAGGCAGACATAAAAAACTCAAACTCACATGGACCTGCACTAAAAGCCATAAGCTATGAATATTAATGGTAGCAGAGGCAACACGGGCATGAGGGAGAGGGCGTCTTAATGCATGTTTAGCTACAAAACATCAGCAGCTTCTTTTAAAAGACATCTACCACAAGGATGAAGGATTGTAAGCCAAGCACACTGACATACTGGTGTGTGTCCCTTCTGGCAGGAACCCTGCTTCATTAAGCTTCTTATACCCTTGTTTTTAAGAAAAAAAGCTTTAAAAATTATGCAAATGAGCCTAGGAGCCCCTCAGGCTAATTTGCATTATTTTAACCGGTTAGGGAAGCGGGAAAAAAATTCCAAATGTAGTGAAAATGGTGAAAAAACGCATTTGCGCCATTTTCTTGTGGGCTTGGATTTTACATCTTTCACTGAGCGCCCCAAATGACATGTCTACTTTATTCTTTGGGTTGGTACGATTAATGGGATACCAAATTTGTATAGGTTTTATAATGTGTTCATACATTTACAAAAATTAAAACCTCCTGTACAAAAATTATTTTTTTGATTTTGCCATCTTCTGGCGCTAATAACTTTTTTATACTTTGTTGTACGGAGCTGTGGGTGGTGTCATTTTTTGCGACATTTGATAATATTTTCAATGATATAATTTTTAGGACTGTACGACATTTTGATCACTTTTTATAGATTTTTTTTTATATTTTTCAAAATGGCAAAAAAGGGCCATTTTCGACTTTTGGCGCTATTTTCCATTACAGGGTTAAACACATTGAAAAAACGTTAATATATTTTGATAGATCGGGCATTTTCAGACGCGGTGATACCTAATGTGTCTTTGATTTTTACTGTTTATTTATATTTATGTCAGTTCTAGGGAAAGGGGGGTGATTTGAATTTTTAGGTTTTTTTATTATAATTTTTTATTATAATTTTTTTTTTAAACTTTTTTTTATTTTTACTATTTTTCAGACTCCCTAGGGTACTTTAACCCTAGGTTGTCTGATCGATCCTATCATATACTGCCATACTGTAGGATTTTGTAATGAAGGGGTTAAAACGAAATAGCCCATGCGCCGCTATCTTTTTGAGGCTTCTGGCAGCTTTGCCGGCAGCCATCGCTGTGATAACACCAGCGAACGGTGCTAGCAATATTATCAGCCCGTGATCCCTCGGTCGCGAACCAGTTAAAAAGCTTTTTATGCAAAAACTAGGGCATAAGAAGCTAAAAGTAGAGGGGATCCTGCCAGAGGGGGCACACACCAGCATGTAAGTGTGCTTGGTTTACAATCCTTCATCCTGATGGTAAAAGCACATACAGTACAAATTAGTTGAAAAAATAAACTACTTACCACTTATAGTGCAACACCTCCAAAATAACACAACAAGGAGAAGACTGCTTCGTATAGCCATTTGGGGCCTAAACCACAAGTGCAATAACAAACTGAAAAATATTTCACTTTATGTCTTGTACAATAAAATATTCTCTTTGCTTTACACATCAAATCTGGTATGTGTACATTATTGTGATATCTCATCACCTTGTAGTAGGTGCAGTGAAAACCGATGTGTTAATTTGTAAAAAAAAAAAACACGGTGACAAATAAAAATGTTACAAGGGAGAGGATCAGCACAGCAGTCAGATACTTAGGATGAAGACTATTTATTTCTGTCTGCTATGTCTCCTCTGTTCTCTGTACTCCCCCTCCCGACCGTCCTTGGAAAAAGGGAGAGTGATTGCATCTGATGAACAACCTGGCTGACAGATACATCTTAGCAGGTAGAGTATATAGTAGTCAAATGGCTGTATTAGATTATAGGTCTATTTGTGTAATAGTGCATAGTTGTATGTGTGTGTAATAATCTATGTGTTTGGGTCACTGTAACTGTAATACATGTTGGTATGGTTGTGAGGATGTAAAATGACATTTGATTTATCTATCAGGTTAGGGTCAGTTTAGAACAGCAGTAACGTTGAGTAGAAACTTCAGTTTGAGATTCTGTGTCCCAATTGCCTGGGCTGCAAGTGGTAGAAAGGAGAGCTCAGCCTTATGGGAAGTGAGGGAAGCTGCTCTGGCCTGTGTGCCCTTATCTGATGTCACAACTAGGAAGTGCCCGCCTACTTCAGGAGAAGCTGGAAATTTTATAACTAATTCTTATAGATATATGAGGCTGGATCTCAGTCGAGGAAGAAGCCAGCAGCAGTAAATAGTTATTGTTGGAGATGCCTCTCTCCAGCTGGGCTAAAACTATTTTGGCCAGGTCGCTTTGGAATTACGTTTTAACGGTCTGCATGTTAACCAGATAATATGCTGTTTAAGGTTTCCATAATATGATAATAATAACCCGCGGTACAAAACTATAGAAGCATTTATCCTGTATGACAAAAAACTAATAAATAAATACAAACTATGTTCAACTTTTTAATTCATTCATCTTACAAAAAGTATGTCAATTGCTTTCAAAAAACTTTTCGAACCCTAAGTGTGTACATATAAAATCTACAGGTCTTTTCGCAAAAGATAAGCTCACAGAAAACTAAATTGACAAAAAATGTCAAAAGTTGTAGCCGTTGGAAGTTACTGCACTTAAAAACTACATTTTGTGCTGAAAAGAACATGACTCTATACAGCTATAGTTACTGTATAGTGAATAAAAAAAGTTATATTTTGTAGAAAGCATTGACAAAAAACAATAGAAAAATGCCTGCTCGTTAACATGGAAAACAGATGCAGATATAAGGGGCTAAATAATCTGAAACTTATAATTGTTAGAGATGTTCAACTGATATCTTTATAGAATTGTGAAAAATTGCCAATTTGTTCTTCTAGTAAGCACTGAGATGCTCTATTCTTGAATCCCACATACTGGTGTCATTCAGACAGTTATATTCTGCATGGAGGTTAAAAAAAGCCACTTTTATCCTACGCAGGTATATTTTTCCTACCACTAAAGTGGACTTTGAGCATACACACGGTGATATAAAGCAGGGGCCTACAAAATATCTTAAAATACAATAAATACAAGCGAGTCCAAAGCTCTGCTTTCATTAACTCCTTAAGGAAGAACACTTTTCTTCATTTTTTCACCTCGAACCGTCATACCTTTTACTGTTTTCAATTCATGGCTTCCCTTTTGCACAATAAGTAGCATTTTTAAATTGCACCTTTCTGGGGTACAATATAGCACATCTTAATTCAATCATATGGGCTACCTGAGCAAGAACTGCCATTGTTATTCTAGCTCTAAAAGTGAAATCTACAATGTAGAGTATATCCAGGGTTCTCCAGGGTGCGCCAGCCTGGGTCCCTGCTACACAGGCCAGTGGCCTAAACAGGCCTTTGACCTGTAATGCACCTGTCTCAGTGCAGGCATATAAGATGACATCATTGTAGTGCCGCATGGGAGGCAGTGCTGGAGCAGTGAGGAAAGTACTATGTTTTTGGGGGGTTTACTGGCTACTCTGGGGGCTCTATTATTATAGGCTACTGGGGCACTTTTACTTTTTGCTACTGGGGCAATGTTCTGGCTAATTGGGGCTCTAGTATGCCTGGCTACTGGGAGCACTATTACTATTGGCTGCTGGGGGCACTGCTCTGGCTGCTGGTGGCTCTAGTATTACTGGATATTGGGTGCAGTGTTACTTCTGGCTACTGTGTGGTCTCTAGTATTACTGACTACTAGGGCACAGTTAATACTGGCTACTGAGAATACTGTTGCTCCTGTCTACTTGGGGTATGGTTCTCCAGGCTACTGGGGGCACAGTAACATCTGACTACTGGGGCACAGTAATGTCTGACTACTGGGGGCTCTATTACTATTCGCTACTGTTGCAGTGCGACCATTGCCTACTTTGGGGCACTACGACTATTGGCTACTGAGGGCCACTGCAACTTCTGGCTACAGTGAGGCACTCTTACTATATTGGCCAGCATGGTCCACTGTCACTATATTGGCTACAGTGGAAAACTGTGAGTATTGCAGGGCATTGTTACTATATTGGCTACCGTGGGGTTGACTACTTTGTGGGCACTGTTACATTATTGGCCCTCAAGGGGGTACAGTTATTATTTTGGTTACTTAGGGGGTCCTGACCCTTTTACTAAATTGCCTACTGTTAGGACCCTATGGCTATATTGGCTACTGTGGGGGCACTAATACTATATTGGCTTCTATTATACTATTATGATATTGGCTACTATTATTTTTATATACAGGCAGTCCCTGGGCTACGTACAAGATAGGTTCCATAGCTTTGTTCTTAAGTTGAATTTGTAGGTAAGTTGAAACTGTATATTTTATAATTGTAGTTCCAGACAAAATTATCGGTCATCTGTAAATCGGGTGTCCTTAAGTTGGGGACCGTCTGTATTACTATGTTGCTATATATAACTATATTAGCTACTGTGGGGGGGACTATATTGGCTAAAGTTAGGATACTCTTGCTATATCGGTTACTGTGGTGCTCTTTGACATTATTGGCTACTTTGGGGACCCTGGTACTTTGTTAACTACTTTGGTGGCATTATATATATATATATATATATATATATATTATATTATATATAAGAATTTGGAGTAGACAATGATGAAGGAAGAACCTAACATGTTTGTGTTGCAATTTGTACAGAGACAAGTAGTTTGAACAGGTTTACAGTAAGTTCTTGTATTACCCAGTGAGTTCACAATTCTGCTATATCTCCCCTATGCGATGATGTGCTTTGATTTTTCTACTTTGAGGGCATTCATTTTTCTTCATTTTGGAACTGTATTTAGGTACAGAGCTTGGTTCTGGTGTTGTAATTATGAATATACAGGCAGTCCCCGGGTTACGTACAAGAAAGGTTCCACAGGTTTGTCCTTTAGTCGAAACTGTATATTTTATAATTGTAGATCCAGACAAAAAATTTTTCTTGCACAGAAACAATTAGAGTTTGCACATTTTTTGCTGTAATTTGACCAAGGATTATCAATAAAACTTCATTACAGACACCTTACAGCTGATCACTGGGGCTATAGTAAAGCATCCTGAGAGCTTCACCAGAGTTCACAGGAGGCAGAGGGGTCCATCTTTAACTAGGGGTCATCTGTAAATCGAGTGTCCTTAAGTAGGGGACCGCCTGTAATTTGGATATGGTGTTGCATGTATGGATATAATTTGGTTCTGTTGTTGTATGTTTTGTAACATCCGGATCTGTGCAGTTGACAAATTTTTGTATTTGTGGGTTGTTAAATGGGTATTCCGGGAATATGAACGTCTGACACAAAAACCCATGATGATATAAATAAATAAATACAACAATACTCAATGTCATTAGTAACAAAATGGAGCTTAAATAATTAGATTTTATGATTTACAAAATTTATAACCTCTCTAAAGTAGGTGGAGTTATCACTAAGATGGCCGCCACTGGAAACTACAAGTTCCATGATCCTTTAGTTCTCAGTAACTCCTCCTACCTCTTATACTCTGCTCCCAGTGATGATGTAACAGGTTTTCTTGCTCTGTTACCATAGTAATGATGTGTAACTGCCATCACCACAACACTAGCCATACTGAATGCACTGCAACCAACCGACTACAGCCAAACGTAGTGTTGATCACATGACCCTGCCCAGGCAGGTACAGGACATTTGATGTGGACATGTGACCAGCAGCCATCTTCTGTCCTACAACTGACCGCGCGGAGGCAATTAACGGACTGATTAAAGGGCCAGTAGCATTTTAATTCTCCATCACAGTGTATGTGCAAAGCATTTACTGCTAAGGGGAGCAAAATTTTTAATAACAACTATTTACACATTAGCTTATATTTTGAGTACCCACTTCTATATGAATTATGCTGATTCCTGGAATACCCCTTTAAAGGAGCTGCACATATAAATCTAAAACTAAATAGTATAAGCAGGTATATTCTGTATGTATATAATTTTATTCATAGTTAGCCAAATGTTATAAATTTAATTTTAGAAGACTATAAAGTTGAAAAATGTAAATGAAATTGCGTTCAGATACAATAAAAGCTAATTTAAATATTAATATAACGATCATTCAAAATATTGTAACTTTGTACATTTTATTTTCCTTTTTTCCCAGTTTGGCTGATAACCCCTGAAAGAGCCAGAGACTCTCCAGGACTCTCATTGTTTATAAGCCAGAAACTTTTCTGGGCTTCTCCCCATTTGTGCTTTGAAAGTACCCCTCTTTGCTGAACGCAAAACTACCTCTTCTACAAAGGACTCATATCAAGAGGAGATACTTTGCCTTTTTCCTTCTTCAAGGACTGTGTCCAGTGATTGGACTGATAGTCGCTATACTGTAAGGGAAAAGGATAGCCTCATTATTGCTGTTTTCAATATTATGCCTTCTTTTGCAGGAAGTGGGCATTTTTTATTGATCGCAATGCACTTTATGCCTTACCTTTCAGGTTAAAAGGACTTTCATTTAATGTCATGAGGACTATCATGTATATCATGCCTTTCTTTTTCAGGAAAAGGACATATAGCCGCTACTCAAAGTAGCCATCCTATTGTAACGTTATGTAATGTTTATAAGCTATTTACCCATTGGGCTGATTTAGCAAATGTGAAGTTTAATTAATACTATATATCAGTTTTCATTACCCCTTTCATAGGCCTTGCAGCTATGTGGATAAGACTGTGTCAGACCGTCTATCTGTCATTATGCCAAATCCTGACCGCATGCTTATGCCTCAAATCGGTGCTCCATATTTGTGTGGCCTCTGTGAACCGAGAATCTTTAGGGGACTGGGGGTGTCTAAGCAGTGACACATAGATGTCATATACTAGGGTAAGACAGTCAGACAGCAGGTGTACCTTGTGTACTGTAGGACAGTGGGTGGTTTGTCTCTACACTTCACATAGCCAAGCACTTCATCCAAAGCCAAGTACTTCATCCAGTGTGCAGCTCTGCAGGGCTGCCCTCCAGACCCACTACCAGGAAGAAGAGGTACTTCAGGCCCTAGGCTGGTACCTTAGACTAAAAGAAATGGGGGATAGAAGAGGGGCACTCCTGTGGTGTATTACCTTTGTGATAAATGGTCAAAATTTGATACTTCAAGCTACTAACCTTATGGGGTTGTGCATCCAGGGCACAACTCCCAAATGATGCTTCCTTAAATGGACCTTTATCTCCGCTGCCGCGTTTGTGGTCCTGCTTACTCCCCCTTGACGTGGATAGGCAGTTCCAAACGGATATCTTTTTCTCCAAGATTGAAGTGGGTTTTTTTCTTGAACGCTGAAAGAATGGCGCTGGCTGGTCCCGTAAAAATGATTTATTTCATTGAACATAAAATAAAGTAAAATAATAAAAATAGAACAACGCGTTTTGCGCTTGGGCTAAGCGCTTCCTCTGGTTCATAAATAGATGATCTTGGTGATCGGAGACGCTGTGCAATAAAAATTTATTTTTTTAATGTTCTCCCTATGTTTATTTAAACGATTACGTAGCATTTGCAAACGCTACATAATCGTTTAAATAAACATAGGGACAACATAAAGTAAAAAATTTTATTGCACAGCGTCTCGAAGCACTGCTCATTCCACCATCCTAAAATAAAATGCCCCATTTCCATCAAACCGATAGATCACGTACCTGCCACCATATCAAACAGGTTCCCGACACTCTGATGGAGGGAAGTATATTGGATATATAAATTGAATACACTAACACCAAATGGCCTAAATGAGATCAATGAAACCATCCTGTGAGAAAGATCTAGTTCACCCACCGCAGACGATAAGGAATCTGTTTTAAGAGTCACTATAGAAACCATGGTTTGACCTCCTGAGGCACCTGTAGATGTAGTCCAGATACCCCACAGACACATGGGAATAAGAGTCTTTACACAGTAAGGTGGGTATATATATATATAAAATACCTCGATTTTTTAATGATACTTTTGTAATATGTGTATATAACATTTTTATGTCTTTGATGCATTTTATGGTTATTTGTTTATATATTGTCATGTAAAAACTCACATACGCCGTAAGTTAAGAAAAAACCGGGAGATGGTTCTTCACTTCCGACTCCGATCACCAAGATCATCTATTTATGAACCAGAGGAAGCGCTTAGCCCAAGCGCGAAACGCGTTGTTCTATTTTAATTATTTTACTTTATTTCAATGAAATAAATCATTTTACGGGACCAGCCAGCGTCATTCTTTCAGCATTTAAGAAAAAAACCCACTCTAATCTTGGAGAAAAAGATATCAGGCTGGTACCTTAGGGCAAGTCAGGAGATTTAAGCCCCAGAACTGAGGTCCCCATCTGTACTCAGCTCCATCTCTACAAGCCCAGCCTGCAGTGACTACCAGGCTGTAAGTAACTTTCCTGCAGACCAGCTATATCCCACCAGCTCACCAGCTTGTTATATCTACTGCTACCGTTTGGCCATTCCCTGCTGTTCAAAGTTGAAGTTTATTTGCACAACGTTGCCTCAATTTAATCTCTGGATGAGGCTGCATACCATTAAGGGCTCCCCATCACCCAGGGATTCCTCCTACAGACACCTCTGGGGTTGTCCCAGGGAGAAACTATTGCATCAGCCTCTCCCTCGATATTTATTGTACACACCACCTGCTGGAGAACTGCCAGGCTGTAGGCCTGTCCTCTGGCCCCATACCAAGCACCGTAACCACAGTGAGCCCAAGGCCGCATACTAGCCAGCCACACCGATATTCTGGGCCTCAGCTGCCACCAGGCCACAAGAAAGGGCTAGGCCCCGTGGGGGATGTTGCATATGACTACATTTATTTTGTCTGCCATTTATGATGGAATCTTTAAAGTGACCTTAGGGTTTAATTTATTGACTCTTCCGGTATTCTCTTCCGAGAATAAAATAAATGAAATACAGATGGTAAATGTAAGCCTTGCATACATGGAAGAATCTCTTCTGTCATGTTACTGTTAAAAAAAAATAGCGCTGCAGCCTGTGTTATTTTTTTCCAGTGAATGCATTACACCACTTAGGTGAATATCTGCACTGTGGAAACTGATATACGTACTGGTCTTTGGAAAACCTTTATATTGCAAGTGAAATCACCATTGTATTCAGCATGAACCTCTGCGTTCAGCTTGCATCTATGCTAGCCACATATCAGAATGCTTTTATAAAAAGACAATTCTAGTGTTGTATAAGAATAACATATGTGATCCCTGTTTATTTAATTTTATATGAGCAATGCTAAAATTATTATCTTCAACAATTCTGGCAAAACATAACATATATGGCACATTGTACATTCACTGCTTAACCCCATAAGGACGCAGCCAGTTTATAGATTAAAGGGTTATTCTCGTCTGAGCATTCACATTCAGTTTCATTAATCTGCCATATATAAACATTTCTTCAATTAGATGTTATTAAAAAAAATGTTCCTGTGTGAAGATAATTTCCCATAAATGTAGTTATATAAGCCCTTAGAAGACAGTGTCCTTGGATATGGCCACCTCTGCTGGAGTGATTTCACAAAGAAACAAAAGGTTTTTGTATATAAAATGTCCAGGAGTTACTGCAGGTCCCACAGCCGTCCTGTGGTAATGATCGCTGAAGCCAGGTGGTCAGGCAGAACTCAATAGCACAAATGTATAGAAAACGAAAAAGAAAACCAAATCCGCTGTAGAAAACGGCGCAACGGTGCAAGAGAGACAAAAAACAGATAAAAGTCCAATATCCATCATTTTAATTTTTTTACACTTTTTTAATTACTTCTACCTTGGGACATGAACAAGCAATGATCTGATTGCTTGTTCATTATAGTACTCTGCAATACTGATGTATTGCAGGGTATTAGCTGTGTCAGCCTATGCACATGCATAACGTCATAGACCCCATCTTAATGGCACTGCCTGCGGACAGCCCTGGGGTCCTGACCGGACCTCAGGGCTGCCATAGGAATGATCAGCATCCCCCGAAGACGGTGCGGGGAGGGGGGGACATCGTGGGGCAGAAACCCCTGTCGGTCGAGTTAAATGCCGCGGTCACGCTGACCGTGGCATTTAACAGGTTAAACATTTAACAGTGGGCTCTGCTCTCGGGTGTTACTCGGGGATGTCAGCGGTAGATTAGCGCTGACACCCCGTGACTCCTGATGCCAGCCCGGCTTTGGTGCAGAGCCGAACCACCATCACCTCAGTGCCGTACGAGTACAGCGCTGAGTGCGAAGAGCAGAAGCCCACGCCGTACTAGTACGGTGCTGAGCGGTAAGGGGTTAACACCAAGACTGGACACAATGAAAACAATAGCACCTCCAAAGCGCTGCAAACAAACATTGCCAGTAGAATTCCAGCAATGTACAGTTTTGTGCCAGCAGGCTTCTCCAAATACATGGAACTACAACAACAGTAATAATGACAACATATTTACCCTTATAACCATTGATAGCAGTGACGATAATTGCACTCAATACACAACTCTCCTAGCAGGACCCATTGATAAATAGTCCACCTGTGATGACTTTTCTTTACACAATCATAGAATTAGCAGCCTTTGCCAGAAAATTCTGCTCTTCGCTCTCCGGAGTAGATCAGTAGAGTAAGAACAAACAATTTGGTAGCCTATAATACACAGCTAGTAGACATCTAGAAGCTACTGAAAGAAAAGTGTGTGGTCTATTTCAGATATACATATTACAGCTTAACAATGCAGAAGTTTTAAAAAGAAAATTGTCTCAGGAAATAAGTTCACTGAATAGTTGATGTGAAGTGTCAGATAAAGGTGAACTAAAGTGTTTCAAGTTATTTAGTCTACTCACCCAGGAATCTTATAGTACCAGGCTGCACAAGAAATTAGTTATATAAACTGGAACCTGCTGTGTCTTCTAGCAAACATGCTAACTGAAAGAACATTATATTTGCTCTTGAAGAGAAAGTCCAGTGACAGAATAAATTTATGAGAAGCGAGCTTTTCCAGATTTACGTCATCCATCTTCCACATCACTTCTCAGAAGAGTTCAAACCCCTTAAGCAACTCAGCAACTTGTTTTGAGATGATAATTTAAGATAAAACCTGAGAAGTTTACTATATTTGCATATTTGCATGCTTCTGCAGTATTGATTTTGTTAATAATCATATGACTATTGTGGGGAATTGCTCTGGTAAATGACTGGTAGCAGTGCAGGAAGCAGTGACACACGCAGGTTTAAAAGTCCAACTTAAGTGTTTATTCACACTTGCAAAACAGAATACAAATTCAGCCTTGGCTTAGGCACATGCAAAAACATTACAAAAGTAATTCCTGCCCGGCTAGGCACTGTCTAATACATTTGACGGACCCTAGCTATCCGGGTACCAGGCTGCCTGGCACCCGCTCTTGGCCAGCAGCAAGACAGGAGACCCTCAGTTACCTTTGCTGTGAGAATGCAATCTCGCTTTCAGCTCTCCAGGTAGGGCCTCTCCTACTGCTTCTGGCCTGTAGATTAAATCAGGCCCTAACGAGGCCTGAGACCTGCACCTGTGGGCTATACAAAAGCCCAGGACCGAAGCCCGGGTGGAGTAGGAGTCCCACTACCAGCCTACCCCTACTCCATAATAAGCAGGCCCAGTACGGACATTACAAATGTGTCTGTGTTAGCTAGGCCAACACAGACAAAACAGACTATTCCTGCTTATCATGTCTGCATTAACCCTTGGGTTACTGCAGACAAACCCAGGGCTTTTACCACATGCATTTCATCTGCCTATAGGACAGATAGCGGTTTTCCCACACAATACCTCTTACTTTCTCACACTATGTAAAGGAACTGCTATTATCACACGTTAGGTACAAGTTAGAAGTTCCTTTCTTTTCAGTGAGGTTTATAGACTGTCTGTATCAATGTTTTTTTATTAAAAGAAAACATATGAATCAAAATAACATAATATACACAGCATTTAGTAAAACTAAACATTTCTTTGTTCTAAAGCCTTACCTGGGTCAAAATAGGAATCACAATATTCTTCTATCTTGCTGTACAACCTATTTTGATCCTGTTGAATCACTGTTCTGTGAAATAGAAACCATGATAGTAAAAGGAAAACTATGGTAGTTTACATATTCTGGGCTTGCCCATGATGAGATTGCCAAGAAATATAGGATGATTTGTTGTGAGGGGTATTTCGGTATATTGACAACATACTGCTTTACTATAACAGCCTGCTTCCAGGACATAATAGCTTGCCAGAACCGTTCTTAAATGTGAAAGGAAATCTACCAACAAAATCAAATATCAAGCACTTACTCTACTCATAGATCCAAACACTGTAACTGATAATCTTTCTTATATTTGTTATCCATGGACTCCTTTCTTCTATAATCAACTTTTAAAATTATACTAATGAGACAGAGCCCTTTTGTGCTGCAGCTTCACTGGCTGTTACACCCTCTCCTGTACTCTCTCAGCACATCCCTCTGCCTCCTGTAATCTCACAAAGGCAGAGGAAGTTCAAACAACTAGTGGGGAAGGGGAGTACTCCTCAAGGCGTAATAGCCTGTGACAGTACAGCATGGAGGGGTTCTGTTAACGCACTTCAGAGCCCTTCTGATTCATTAGCATAATCTTAAAAATTGATCTTAGAAGGAAGGAGGCCAAAAATAACAATTATAAGAATATTACCACAATCACAGTGCCTGGATCTATGTGTAAGTGTCTTTGGTTCTTTGGTTTATCATGCTTAATTTTGATGGTAGATTTCCTTTAATGTCTGGTGTCTGCTGTATATGGGCCAGTGTACATATGGCTGACATCTTGCAGTAAACCTGCATGCAGCATTCAATATATTGTGCTACCTGGATTGCATCTATAAATTGACACCTTGTAGCCAACTATTAAAGCTACCAAAGTAACCTTAGAGAGTTTATCCCTTAAATAACACTTATCCTCAATCTTTAGGATATGGGATATGTGTCCTGCGATAATGCATTTCATGGCTTATGGTTATTAACCCCTTAAGGACCTGGCCATTGAAATTCCTAGTGATAGAATTTCATATTCTATATTGGTTACTGGGAAGCTGGAAAAAATTCCAAATGCGATGAAATTGTAGTAAAAAATGTTTTTGCGCCATTTTCTTGAGGACAACGTTTTTACAGGTTTCACTGTTCATGCCAAATTACATCTCTAATTTATTCCTTGGGTCGGTACAATGGCTGGAATATCAAAATTATATCGGTTTTATAAGCAGATTTTAACTTTTTAAAAAAATTTTTGTTACTTTTAAGAAAAATACTTTTTAGACCCCCAAGGGTACTGCTCATTCCTCCCACATGCTGCAATACTACTATATTGCAGTATTTAGAGATTTGCTAAGGATATATAACAGTGTACCAATCCTGCCAAAGGAGTCTCACACTGGGGCAGATTTATCAAGCAGTCTGAAAGTCAGAATATTTCCAGTTGCCCATGGCATCCAATCACAGCTCAGCTTTCATTTCACCAGTGCTCATGAATATTTTAAAGGGGAGCTGTGATTGGTTGCCATGGGCAATTGGAAATATTCTGACTTTCAGACTGCTTGATAAATCTGCCCCACTGTCTTGGGAATGGTTTGTTGCTCCCTGATGAGGTCACAGGGGGCAACGATCTAATCCTAGATGGTGGCACTCATGCCCCGTCGGCATTTACAAATGGTAAATGGTTAACATCCGTGATCGATGTTAACCATAGTGGGTGTCAGCGGTGGGTATGGTTGGAGAATGCAGCCAACACCCACCATGTAGGTAGTGGGCTCTTACGGTGAGCCCTCTTCATACATTCTAAACAGCATTATGATGTACATGTACTTCACAATACATCAAGGGGTTATTAGATTGTTTGAAAAACATAAGGATGCTGCTCTAAGATAAGATGTGGGTCCGTATACTGCTTTTGCACAGTAACCCTCTATTATCTGTGTCCACCCCTGGTCTGACCACTGGGACTATTGATCACAAGAAAATACACATTTCACATTTGAAAGAAGCAGTGAAGAACATGAATACCTATTGCTCCATTCACTTCTGTGTGACTGACATATATGCCTTCTCTCCAGAGGTGTAGCTACTGTGCAGTGGCGGATTAACTGTCTCATGTGTCCCAGGCTGTTGACACACTAGGGCCCCCACCAGCATACAAACCAACATGTGTCCAGATGTTAGGGCTTAAGTATTACTGTATAGCCTTAATCTTGTATTGTCTATAAAAGTAATTTAATGAACTTCTTTTAATAAAATCTATTTGGAAAAGCTGAACATTCCCGAACCACATGAAACCCTCTACCCTGACTGCCGTCCAGACCAGATCTTCCAGACAGTGTCGGAGACGTGGATGCTACCACTGGCTGCTTGGCCTCTGTGCATCCTCACGTACTACCTGAGGCTCCTAAATTCCTAAAAAAAACTGGGAAAAGTTATTGACTGGAGGACAACCTCCAGGATAGGAAATGCAGCCGCTAATCATTAACCCCTTCCCGACGTGCGCCGTACTTCCCAACGCGCCCTCTCCATAGCCAGTAAGTCTCTGTGGCCATTCACGTCACATAAAATAATATGTAATACTACGTAATACATTGTAATAATACGTAATACTACGATTATGGTGATGCCAAATATATATATATTTATTTATTTTTACAATTTTAGTGGGAAAATCTCATATGTTTTCATATGGTCATCTGCACATAACCACGGTGTGTAAGGGGTTAACATGCACGAGGGTGTTAGAGGCTGGTGTCAGCTGTAACTTGAATCAGTTACAATTTTGGTGGAGTCAGAATTTTAATATCAACTCCAAAGCCCTGCATTTTTCTATTGTATTATGCTGTTGCTATTATATTTTAAGGCAGTATTATGAAATGTGTACTCTGATTTTACGCATAGTCATTAAATCATTATACTTTAGAGCCATAAGGAAGTTAAGGGAAGCCTATAACATAGTTAACTTACCAGAAGCACTGAGAAGGGGAATCTGCACAAGAGGAAATAAATTGTTAATAAAATTAGTTGCAATACAAGGGAGTGTATTAATGCTTCTGACCATGCAAATGCCAAGTAGTGTTTTGGTAGCAGGTCTGAAGAACTGTATGTTCAACTCATGTTGACGCTGTCTCATGCACGAGTAGATCAGTCAGAGACACAGACATTAGTGGCATTTAGTACCATATATGATCTGCTCCATCAGGAAGAGGACCTCATTATAATTTCTTGCAGCTGTGACTTATCAATGCTGAATTCGCCACCAGATGTCTTCAGCTCCATGCTGCAAATCACCACATCATGCAAATAAAAATACCAGTCACTAACAGTATAATGTCACCCTGATAACAATCCTAAATAATTTATACCCCGTATATAACTGACAACACAAATAAAACATCCTATAAAAAGTATATTGCTCCAAGAATAAATTAAAATATATACAGCACCTACAAATGATTTTAAGTAGCCAGAGCCCCCTCCCTAATTAATATATAGGTAACAAATACATCCAAAGCCCCCTTCCTAGGCAGTATATAGGTAATAAATACATCCAGAGCCCCCTTCCTAGGTAGTATATAGAGCCAGAGCCCTCCCTAGGTAGCATATATAGCCAGAGCCGCCTTCCCTTGTGTCAGGAAGCAGGGGTAGTGGACCCACTGGACCACTGACGTAAGCCGATACCTGGGACCGGAGTCTAAGTGGTACTCGGTTTTCACCAAAGCCCGCCACAAAGCAGGTTGGACTTGTTGCAGAGTGGTACCACCAGGTCGTTCCACAGGCACGACTTTGTCCGTGATGGGGGCCAAGGTGTAGTACAGAATCGTAAGGTAAGCTCGTGGTTAGGGACAGGCAGGAGGTTGAGACAGGCAGCACAGGAACAGAGTCGGGGAGTAGCGGTAGGTCAGAAAAAGCAGCACAGGATCGGAGTCAGGAACTGAATTGAAGTCACAACAGGAAATCAGGATAATTGCAAAGGGCATGGAACAAAGCTTTCTCTTAGCACAAAGATCTGGCAGAGGTCACAGGAAGAGGTTGAGCAGATATAGGTTGCCAGCGCCAATTAGTGGTGCGCTGGCCCTGTACATTTCAAATGGCTGATGTGCGCCCTAGGAGGTGGGGTCGCGCGCGCTGAAGCGAGGAAACCGTTGCTGGAGCACGGCTAGGTGAGGCTGGCGAGAGGGGGCACACAGAGGCACACAGGTGCACCTGCGACCCGGAACATGGGTTGTAGGAGCACCCATGACACCTAGGTAGAATATACAGCCAGAACCCCCTCCCTAGGTAGAAATATAGCCAGAACCCTCTCCCTAGGTAGAATATACAGCCAGAATTGATTGATTTTACAGTAGCTGGACTGCCAGTGTTTGGCAAGTCCATACTACGGTGATCAGGCAATCTGCCATTGAGTGGAGAACTTCATCACGTCTCATGGCAAATGTGGCTTCCTACACACTAAACACATTGAAGTAAATGGAAAGGAGGGATTTCTTTTGCTTGTCTTTGTATTAAAATGTGCCCTAGGAGGCGGGGTCTCGCGCGCTGAAACGAGGAAACCGTTGCTGGAGCACGGCTAGGTGAGGCTGGCGAGAGGGGGCACACAGAGGCACACAGGTGCACCTGCGACCCGGAACATGGGTTGCAGGAGCACCCATGACACCTAGGTAAAATAAACAGCCAGAACCCCCTCCCTAGGTAGAAAATATAGCCAGAACCCTTGCCCTAGGTAGAATATACAGCCAGAGCTCCCACCCTAGGTAGAATATAAAGCCAAAATCCTCTCCATAGGTGGAATGTACAGCCAGAACCCCCTCTCTAGGTAGAATATACAGCCAGAACCTCCTCTCTAGGTAGAATATACAGCCAAAACTCTCTTCCTAGGTGGAATATACGTCCAGAACCCTCTCTCTATGTAGAATATACAGCCAGAACCCCCTCCCTAGGTAGAAAATACAGCCAGAACCCTCTCCCTAGGTAGAGTATACAGTCAGAGTCTTCTCCCTAGGTAGAATATACAGTCAGAGCTCCCTCCCTAGGTAGAAAATATAGCCAGAACCCTCTCCCTAGGTAGAATATACAGCCAGAATTGATTGATTTTACAGTAGCATGGACTTGCCAGTGTTTGGCAAGTCCATACTACTGGTGATCAGCCGCAATCTGCCACTTGAGGTGGGAACTTCATCACGTCTCATGGCAAATGTGGCCCTTCCTACACACTAAACACATTGAAGTAAATGGGAAAGGAGGGATTTCTTTTGCTTGTCTTTGTATTAAAATGCGCCCTAGGAGGCGGGGTCGCGCGCGCTGAAGCGAGGAAACCGTTGCTGGAGCACAGCTAGGTGAGGCTGGCGAGAGGGGGCACACAGAGGCACACAGGTGCACCTGCGACCCGGAACATGGGTTGCAGGAGCACCATGACACCTAGGTAAAATATACAGCCAGAACCCCCTCCCTAGGTAGAAAATATAGCCAGAACCCTCGCCCTAGGTAGAATATACAGCCAGAGCTCCCACCCTAGGTAGAATATAAAGCCAAAACCCTCTCCATAGGTGGAATGTACAGCCAGAACCCCCTCTCTAGGTAGAATATACAGCCAGAACCTCCTCTCTAGGTAGAATATACAGCCCAAACTCTCTTCCTAGGTGGAATATACGTCCAGAACCCTCTCTCTAGGTAGAATATACAGCCAGAACCCCCTCCCTAGGTAGAAAATACAGCCAGAACCCTCTCCCTAGGTAGAATATACAGTCAGAGCTCCCTCCCTAGGTAGAATATATGGTCAGAACCCCCTCACTAGGTAGAATATACAGCCAGAACCCCCTCCCTAGGTAGAGTATACAGTCAAAGCCTTTTCCCTAGGTAGAATATACAGTCAGAGCTCCCTCCCTAGGTAGAATATACTGCAACAAATAAATACAATACTCAACTCCTCTGCTGCCTCTGTCTCTCCTCCTCTTGATGACCTGCCACCACATGCACCAGCCTGTCATCATGACACAGCACATAGTGGTGCAGGCACGCAGGATTGTGCTGTGCCCCTCAACCCATCGCAGATATAATTGATTTTACAGTGGCATGGACTTGCCAGTGTTTGGCAAGTCCATACTACTGGTGATCAGCCGCAATCTGCCGCTTGAGGTGAGAACTTCATCACGTCTCATGGCAAATGTGGCCCTTCCTACACACTAAACACATTGAAGTAAATGGGAAAGGAGGGATTTCTTTTGCTTGTCTTTGTATTAAAATGTTAAAATGTTTAATAAAGACATATGTGATGCATGTAACTTTCACTTTCCTTTCTCCAAACCTCAGCTGATATCTCCTCCCATCAATGTAATCCCTCAGGTCACTTTCAAAACCAGCAGTATTGTTTACTTATTTAATTATTTCATCCCTTCAAGGAAGGGCTCTGGGGGATGTTACCAGAGCCCCTCTGTTGGGTAGTTTCACAGGCTGTTACACTGTTCCAAAGCCCCCCCTCCCACTGTGTGCTGACACTTCCTCTGCTGCAGTAGGTTTACATGGGTCAGAGGAAGAAGGAAGTGCCGAGAGAGCAGAGGAATGACATTCTGCAGCACAGGGTAGCAGCCTGTGAAGCTACAGCATGGAGGGTGTCTGGTAACACCACCCTATAGAATATGAAGCTCATTAGCATACTTTTAAAAGTTGATTTTGGAAGGACGGAGGCCATGGATAACAAATACATGAAGACACCACAGTCACAGTGCCTGGATCTATGAGTAAGCATCCCTGGTTTATCATGCTTTATTTTGATGGTTGGAACATTAAAGCCATTAAATAATGGCTGAACCATTGCACAAGATGTGTCCCTTCTGTGTAACTCCTTCATCCTTATAGTCTGTAAGCAGGCCCCACACTACTGTTGTTTCATATGACCATGTTATTTCTATAAATCTCATATATGTTATATCTCATATGTCTGTATATGTACCAAATGATTTGTAAAGTGCTGTTGAATATGATGACCCTATATACTTGTAAATAAAGATTTATTTATTATTTGTGGAGATAAAGTCAAGATGAAACAAGGAAATGTTACAACTCATATCAGCAGTTATGTACTAAATTGGGAAACAATTCTTTTTATTCCAAGAACAATGAGTAAAAGAAAAGTAAAACAAAAACCTGCGGAATACACATACCACAGAATTTCTCAAGTCAATAAATGACAAACAGAAAATAAAAATAAGAATTCTCCAGGAAAAATATCAATTTCAGGACAAGCAAGGAGCAGGCCTATTACCCAGAAATCTATGACACAGAAAACAATCCTCTGCACAGTAAAACTAAAAATCCACCATATGGCTTAGGGAGGCATGATCACATTTCAATGCATTTGTATCGTGTCCTTTTTTTTAATAGTTTGGCTGTATTACATTTGTTTTTATTTACATCTTTAGAGAACAACTGAATCATTATACAGGCTGCAGCCTTCCCAGAAGCTGATTTTTTAGCAAAATTTTGGTTGTTTTGTTCAGTTTTTTTCCATTGACTTCTGTCAAAATTAGCAACTGGAAATAAGATCTCTACGGAGCCGCCGGAGATCGGCAATTTCCGGCAGCTCCATAGAGATTAATGGAGAAGAACAGTCATGCCCGGCTGTCTGCTCAATTAGTCTGACGGATCGACATGGGTCCAACGGAGATACATGGGACCCCATCGGACCCCTCCTTTTCGTGATCTGTGGGGGGCAAAGTGCAGCTGAAATAGATACATTTCAAACATTGGTGGAATGCTTGAATTTAAACCTTTTTAATTTTTGCATTTTCATTTTTAACTCCCCACTTTCAAAATTCCATAACTTTTTGATTTTTCCACATACATGCCTGTTTTCTTTTCAACAAATTGTACTTCCTAGAGTTGGTATTTAATATTCCATATTGTGTACTGGGAAGCTAGAAAAAAATGTGAAATGTACTGAAAATGAGAAAAAAAAAATAGCGCCATATTCCTGTGGGATCTGTTTTTACGGCTTTCACTGTGCGCACCAAATGACACCTCCCCTTTATTCTTTGGTTCGGTACAATCACAGAAATACCACATTTATATAGGTTTTAGAATGTTTTAGTAGATTTGAAAAATGTAAATCTTTTGACCAAAAAACCCCAAAAACCTTTATTTTGCCATATTCTGAGACCATTAACTTTTGTATACTTAGGTGTATGGAGCTGTAGAAGGCATCGTTTGTTGATGAGATGAGGTTTTCATTGCTTCCATTATGGGGACTTTACAACCTTTTGATCATTGTTCATTCAAATTTTTATGTGTCGCAAAATGGCAAAAAGTGACATTTCAGACATTTGGCAGCTATTTTCCATTCACTAACAGGAATAAATGTTTTTTAATATTGATAGATTGTGACTTTTGGGATTTGTGTATCCTTAAGAGTGTATGGGCTTAAGAGTAGAGCCCACTCCAGTCCATATATAGCATACAGCAGACAAGAACTTAACAATGCGCCAAATTTACCTTTTAGCACATCTGGTGTGTCACATACCAGTCTTAATAATTTCTTTCCATTGTGTCCTTTCAACTACATAGAGCCATACAACAAATATAATGGCCCACTCACTAGTGAATTATGAACCTAAACAATATGCTTAACCCCAGGGCTGGCTCCAGATTTCATTAGGGCCACAAACTGCACTGAAGTCTGCTCCCAGACTGGAAATTTATTAATAGTCCCACTGGCTGAAGTTCCAAGCCTGCTGCTGCTGCATCCCCCTAAGAGGGCTTCCCCTCCATCAGGCCTGCAGCTCTTCTCTTTCGGCCAAATTTATTTTCCAGCCGCAAGCCATAGGACATGGGCTATGAGATTCTACGAGACTGCATCCAACCACCAGCTAACTCGGACTTGATAGAAAGGATCATTCTACCTCAGACTGTTAACCGTTGTTGTGTTGGAGTCTTGGAATAAAGTGACTATGAGTTTGATGTTTATAACCCTGCCTCCACAACTGATCCCTGGATGCTGGCACTAACATCACAGGCCTTCACCATCTCCCGGAGATCCTGTACTACACGCACACTGAGACTGCCCCAGAAGGAACCCTCCATCCTATTACGGCCTCCACCTCTTCTTGCATTTGCTCACTGGCCCTGTATGGCGTGGAAGAGGCCTGTTCACCTAGTTCAAGCTACTGGTGACCCGAATAGCACTAGGCCACACTCTAAGCCAGCCACTTGGGTACCAGAGGAATCCAGCTGTCTCCACACCAAAAAGTCAGGACCTGGTTGGAAGGCGTTGCACAAAGCCCATAAGAAAATGGCCCGACTTAGTTTTTTCGAATCCACTGTAGGAAGCATTCTATTCTGTAAATTTTATACCTGTGAGAGATATAATATTTCATTCCAGTTGCCATTTTGTTTTAGCCGGGAGTCATGTTGTCCACTGTCCAGCCAGTAAATGTAAATAACAGCGTAAATAACAATAATTAGAGAATGTGTTATTTTGTTATCCTGAGTATATTTAAGAATCTTGTCTTTGTGGGAATTCCCCCTTAAAGGGGTATTCCCAATACAAAAATGCATGTCATTCTTTTTATGATAAATAGTTATATAATTTTCCAATATACTTTCTGTATCAATTTCTTACAGTTTTATAGATCTCTGCTTGCTGCCATTCTATAGAAAACATCTGTGTTTACTACTAGTGAACAGAAATCTGACCATGATCACATAATAATATTTCTGCTGCCATCTTGTTTTAGTTGGGAGTCATGTTGTCCACTGTCCAGCCATGTCATGATTCAAACATCATTTTGTGTAATCTGTTTGCTTGTCTGCCTGTTTCTCCTTGTTGTCTCTTGTTGTCCTTCAGCCTGTTTTCTTTTCCTTACCTTATTATGGTTACCAAGTAGCTTTCGGAGCGTACATTTTGTAGCTGGGATAATATAAACATTCTGTTGTCTAAATTGCTTGTTTTGGTACATTCAAGCTAACCTATAGCATTTCATTATTTTTTTTACCTTTTCACGCCCTCCGCAAGGTTTTTGAAATAAAGAGCAGACCAAAGATCCAAAAAAACACCTTACAATTGTAGAAGGGCTGTTTGAGCCCTAGATAAAGATCTTTAACAATACCACATGAATTTGACTACAGAAATATTTCCTGTATCTACTTCTAAAATCGTTTCCCCAGGAGGAATTGCCACAGTTTATCATATTGTTTTGATTTGCATATATATACTGATAGTAAATACCTTCATTGCTAACCCACAAGGAAATTACGTGCTCTCCTAGCAGTTCCCAGTCATGTGATTTCTACTCACGTTATGTCATGTGATTTTCAGTAAAAAAATAAATAAATAACAGCTGCAGCGAAGTTCCCATGTTGTCATTTCAGAAAGCCACCACTAGATGTCACTCCAACTTTTTCAGCATAAGCGGAGGGAAAGCTCTGGTGCTCCGCCCACCTGCTGCAGAGACGCCCTTCCTGTGGACGCTGCCTGCAACACCTTCAGTTAACTCTTCCGCCGCTGGAGTACAGCACCCAGCTGTGCCTTATGCCAGATTCCAGTTTAAGGCAGAAAGAGTTAACGATCCCTGTCATTGACAAAGCACAGCACTGACCTTTCCCTTCCGCCCTGAGAGTGACTTGTAGGGGCTCAGGAATTTCCTGATCGAGACGGTAAAGTCACCATTGATATAAGATTATAATTTTCAATCTTGCCCATAGGCCTATAATAGAGATTGTGACAGTGATTTAGGACTAATCCCCACTAATGAAGACTGCATATAGCAGCACACAGTGTTATGAGGACTAAAGCGGATCTGACATGTATTATACTACAATATCCGCAGCAGAAATCTAGGATTTTACACACATTTCTCTTATGTATATGATGTGAAGTGAATCCATATTGGTGTGGCTAATCCATATAGGACTAATCCTCAGGCTTCACGGATCACACAGAAATTAGTAATGTGTTTCTGAGGCACACAAAAGTTTCTCTCATCCAGTTTGAATGAGACAGTACTCGGATTGAACACTAGTGTATGGGCCGACCCACATGTTCAATTTACTAAACAGATCATCACCGGTTTTGTCGGATTTACGTGTATGATTTACCCCATAGAAATTAAAATGACTTCACTCAGATGCCACTTTTCACGCAATGAAATACTGGAGATACTGTAGAAATAGAAGAAGTAGTAGTTCTGGGCTTTAAAACGTGGATGTGAAAATTTGACACAATTCACATGACACTAGCTACAAAAGCAGAAAATTGCCATGTATGCAGTGGAGCATGTTATGCAATCTTTGCAAGTGAAGAAGGCATTTTTCTGTTATCTTCCATCACTAAACCAATGATAATGGATGTCTTACATATACAGTGTATAAAGATCATTTTTAATCCCTTACTTTACAATTTTACTCAGTTTTAGCTCCTATCACTCCCTAGGCTGGTCCTCTAGTCTCTCTAAGCAGACGCTTCATGATTCCTCTATGCTATAAGATGCTGTGTGCAGACAATGTGCTTAGATTATTAGGGTACTGGTTTATATACACTTTCATTTAGCTTTTGAACATTCACTAGGATCTGACACATAGAAAAATCAGAGATGAGAGTTGATGAGATCCATTAGATGCATATACCACGCAATGACATTCTTAGCTCTTCTATCACAGACAAAACATACACTGTCAGCTCTGCTGGGCCTCCCTCCCTGTTTGTGTGTGTGTGAGCTAGTCTTGGAATGTAAGGGTAGAAGACGATGCAGAGAGGAGAACAATTTGTCCTTCCCCGACCCTAGACTTCTGATTTATGGTCGGATCCGGGTGCAACCAAAATTATATACACCCGGATTGATAGAGAAAGGTTGGAATTATATCTGTGAATTTCTGTGTTTTTGTAAATAACAGTGATTTAGAGAATGTGTTATTTTGTTATCCTGAGTATATTTAAGAATCTTGTCTTTGTGGGAATTCCCCCTTAAAGGGGTATTCCCAATACAAAAATGCATGTCATTCTTTTTATGATAAAGTTATATAATTTTCCAATATACTTTCTGTATCAATTTCTTACAGTTTTATAGATCTCTGCTTGCTGCCATTCTATAGAAAACTTCTGTGTTTACTACTAGTAAGAAAGATGACCATGGTCACACAGGTGCACGGCTCGTTATATCACACAGCTCTGATTACTCTCTCATACTAACCAGCCGTGCACCTGTGTGACCATGGTCAGATTTCTGTCCACTAGTAGTAAACACAGAAGCTTTCCATAGAATAACAGCAAGCAGAGATCTAGAAAACCGTGAGGAATTGATACAGAAGTATATTGGAAAATTGTTTTATGTTTTATCATAAAAACAATAACAATAATTTGCTGAAATGGGAACCTCCTTTAAGTTTATTGATATTTATGAACTCCTCTGTCTCCATTGGCACCACACAGAAGCATTCTTGGATTGCCTATGAAGTCACACAGCAGGGTCCTTTGAAGGACTCCAGGGCTACCTGTACCATATTTCTATTGGTTCCGTTTTCACTACTTCATAAGTAGCGGATTGCATTTACAAGCAATCAAGTGATCAGGCATCAAGAAAATACATGATGTTAAAAAAACAATTACGTCTGGGAAAAAAGTAAGGAATAAAAAGGCTAATACAAAACAATTTAAAAGAAAAGTAAAATAACACATATTAGTTACTTTGCTATTGTCCTCTGTTTAGCCTGTTCCTGCAGCTTATTTCTGTGAAATCGTACTTTGTGTAGACTGATAGACTCTGCTGCCATTTGTTATTTGTCATACTGGATTCGCTACAAATTTACTTCATTAGAGAACATAAAGCATCACGGGAAGTGAGGACAGCTTATAATTAACTCAGTTTTAGGAGAAAGAAGGGAAGAGGTTAGTCTCGGGCCACTCAGGATGATTTCCGACAGGTAGTTTCAGAAGTTAAAAATGCTATAGCTCTGGAAAAAAATCTATCATTCTATATGCATTGGACTGTTTGGAAAAAATCATTATGAAATTGGAGATACACTTTAAGTCTGCCATACGGTGAATATTATGAACTTTATTGCACCATTGGGCTAATGAGGGAGCAGTGCAGGACTTCCATCTGGCAGATAGCACAACAAGAGTCTGCATAAGAAGATGTTGCAGCAACTTGCTTTATTGTAAGCATTGGCAAATCTGTTGGCAAGAGAGTAGGGCTGGTGACTGTGAAGACCGTATGAAGAACCTGATTCCCTCCCAGAAGAATTTCGGACCAAACAATCACAAAAAAGTTGGAAAGTGCCTTTAGCCCACTTACTCCTACAGCATTTTGATTAGGATGAAGGTAACACCTTGTGTAGTTTACCACCTAGACAGAAGCTTTATGAAAGATCTATGACTAAACTCAAAAAAAATTGAGCATCAGTGAATGAGGGACCCAGGTCACATTTCCAGTTCACTAAGTAAGCATATGTGGGGAAAAAAGGAGATAGACGTGAGATTGAGAATCTGACTTGGGACCATCACAAGCTCAAGCAAGCTCAAAGGATGTAAGAGTGTGGTCAAAACCAACAGGATCATGAGTCTACAAGAAGCTCACATTCTGGAGGTTATGTTTATGTTTCTACTCGTATGATGAGAAATTTAAAGGGCTCTCTCAGGGGGAAAGGAGATCTCCAAAAAAGCTCACATGCTAAATTGGGAGAAGGACTTGGGAGTAACTTTTTCCTTAGCTGAATGGGAAGAAAGCCTTTAGGTGGTCCAACAAGGCCTCTAGATATGCCAATCTGACAGAAGTGCAGTCAGAAATCCTCACACGTTGGTACTTCACCCTGTCTTTTCTGGCCAGAATTTTCCAAGGTTCCTTAGATAGATGTTGGAGATTTTGTGGACATAAAGGCTCTCTCCTGCAAACCTTTTGGGCATCCCCAGTATTGCAGCCATTTTGGAGGGACATTTTCGACATTCTTTCCTCAATGCTAGAGAAAGAAATAATTCCAGATCCTGTGCTAGCCAAAACTGAACTGATAGAAATGCTAGATCAACACTGCCAATATGAAAAGGTGTTTGCTCTCTGACAGAGAACATTGCCGGCCTACTCTGCCATGTGGGATCCATGGCTCGCAAATGATAATTCTGATATTTGATTTTTCATATCTTGTTTTCTTGGAAATGTCCAGCTAAGGTAAGACTGTTATAAAAAATAGTATAGTCCACAAGTAACAATGATCCAGTGGATATAATGGGAAATCCTCCATTCTTTTATTGACTCTGAGTAGAAAAACGTGCAATCAAATCAAAAGTTCTGTCTCCGTACAGTATACTACAAGTTCCAGCCTACACGTTTCAAGCATGTTCACACGTTAACATGGCTAACACATATCTGAGAGGTAAATGGCTTAATAGTGTGTGAAGGGAAACACTTCAAAGTTAGAAGGAACAAACAGTCCCTACCTCTGAGGTGCACCGGGTGGAATGCCTTGCCACTGCTCAGGCATGGTGTGTAACAATACTTATAAAAACAAATTGGAAACTAATTCCAACAGATTGCATGCATGGAAAATTAGAAACCAGTTCAGACAGATATTTTCAGGAGATGTACCGTATATACATATAATAGAAATCAGTTCAGACTAATGTTTTCAGAAGCTATATACAAATATATTAACTTTATATTAGTAGGTTTCTACTACGATTTATGCAGTGCCAAATTTGTTTGATGCCATAGACTGAGAAGCCTTGTGTGCTTCCCCCATGCTTCTCATTAAATTGTCTGGAAGCTCCAGAAATAGCTTTTTTGGGGCTAAAGTTTTTGATTCTATTTTGCTTATGTCTCCTGAGTGTTCTAGAATTCTTGTTTTTATTTTACAATTCTATATGATTCTTCATATCTTTTCTTTGAAGTGTCCAGCTAAGGTTAGACTGTTATAAAAAATAGTATGTTTAAGGCCTTCATCTTCAATCCATTGTACCCAAATGTTTATTTAAACTGATTGTGTAACTAAAGAAAATTGTAATATTCGTAGTCTCTGTCGCAAGACAGAGAGAGAGAGACTTGTATTACCATAGAGTTTCTGACACAGCGTCAGAGAGGGGATAGAAAGCGAAGGGAAAGGGGGATCTTAGTTAATGACTGTTCAATCTGAACCCATTGTTTAGTTTGACTATGTTGACACCAGTCGCTGTAGAATGCCCATCCAATCCCCCATATATCAAGTACACCCACCACAAGCTCAGCATTGGGTAAAAAACCAGAGGGAGTATGTTAACCTATACATGAGAGAGGGACACTGATTGGCAGGGTTTGGATTAGGTAAAGAATACTTGGGAGTGTGTTCATTTTATAAATAGCACAGGGACCGAACAAGATATATAATCCCTTGGCCCATTTATGAATGTTCCTTACTGATCCGTGTTACCAAAGGTTGGAAATTTTGCCTTTAGAGTTCCAGGTACTTAGTGGCATCCAGGGCCTAGCAAAATTCAAGACTATCCTTCAGGTAGTCAACCAGGAGTCAGGAAAATGTAAGATTAAGGGACTCTGATATCTGAAAATTGATCTTAATGTTGTAGATGCAATGAAATTTCCAAAACTCTTCCAGTAGGCCAGTGAAGGAAGTGGTCAGCTCTGTGATAAAAAAAATAACAAAAGATCAACAGCATCCCATCCAAAGATCCTGGATTTTCAGGTTGGCCCAAATGATATGCTTACAAGGGTTCCCGCATCAGAATAAATTTCAGTGGGCCAAGTAGGACTATATGAGATTTTACACCCAACATGATAAATAGGATATTAGTTTCTGGGCACAGAAACCAGCAGCATTGATCACTAAGTAACTTTAGAGACAAAATAGTACATTTTTCAGAGGCTGACTTTAACATTGATATGGGAATAGTTGAAGTTAGAAAACTTTGCACAGTATTTGAGAAAGAAAATTCAACTTTCTGTTATGTTTTACCTTTCTAGAAATGGGGTCCTTATTCTCTAGAACTATGGATGAAAACATGAAGAAACAACAGGAATTCATGCTAATAAACTCTCAGCTCCAGGTAAATAGTTCTGATAAATGCAGTGGACTTTTACAGAAATATCATATTGTTAACCTTTTTATATGAAAAGGAGTCTTCCACCTTCAGCAAGCATAGTTGGTAGCATGCTGTAGAGAAATGCACTGTAATTCCCAACCTATCTTTTATTATTTCTGTCCATGATGCTGTTTCTGAAAAATTCTTGTTGTCTAAAAACCTACCTTGCATCTGAAATAGGTTTGCAGGGGGGTTAATTTCCCAATTGTACACCAAAACTATACTTGCCCAAAGAGTGATGTGTACATCTTGTTCCAGGGATGGCCCCAGATTTCAGTAGGTCCCCGGGCAACAAAGCCTTAGCTTGAATTAAAAATTCAAAAAGTAACTGAAGTATACCCTAGTTTATCATTCCCAAACAGCCATGTCATGGTAATTTTATCTACAGCCCCCTCATAGTTTAATTATATACATTACCCCATGCATTCATTACATACCCCTCCCCTCACCAGGTGCTGCCAGGCTGCTGTGGACTGAGATTCGGCTGCGTGTGCCCCTCCAGCAGTTCTGCACCCAGGCACTTGCCCAGGTATGCCTGGTGCTGGTCCTATGTAAAAATCTCATATAAATGCTACATAAACAACCCCATTTGGATGTCGGATGCCACGTGTTAACATATTATTCAACAGTAGTTACAGTTACTACTGTACTACTACACAGTAGTGTTTTCAATATTACCTGCAAATCAGAAATAATATTCTAAATTTCTTTAAAATTTCATGATCTGTAGACTCCCCATGATCAGATAATTGCCCACTAATCTGTGGACATTGGTGTCTGAGGAAGGTATAATTTGAACCCTGGAATGCATCAAAATCTAGTTGAGTTTTCCTAATAGTTTTGGCTTATCAAAAACATTCTATATATTCTGTTTGTAATAGATTACAATTAGGCACTGTGTAAGATTTCTAATGTATCTAAACTCTGTTGACATTGAATTTTTTTTTTCTTAAGCCTTAAATTTTCTTGTTAGTTTATGATTTCCATATCATTCATTAGAGACTAAATCTCGTTGCCATTATTGGGCCCTTCATAGGATCATTTTCTCCTTCCCCCAGCCTATTTCCTCTGTCCTCATAAAGTACCATACCCTTGCCACTAATCGATTACTAAAGCATCCAGCTGTTCATTATGATAGTATGAACTATTTAATGAGCTAGCCTTGCTGCTGGCCATTAATAACAACTTACCTCTTCAAAAATCCATAGATTCTCTGTGTGCTGTAAGCTAATTTTATTCCACTCTAGATCATTATCCATTTTACAGAAAATATAAAACATATGGTGCAGTTCTATTCAAAATCTAGGTGTATAATCACCCAAGTATTTTATAAACTTTAGTTGGTGTTTCCTAAAATCTTGACTTCCATTCCCCCAGAGGAAACCATCTCTCCACCAGTGGTCTTCCCTAACAATAGTACTAAAAGTCATTGAACACAGGCAAATACAAATATACCTGTTTAACATTAGCAAGGAATGGAAAGGTCAATTGTTGATGTAACAATGACGAACAGAATAGAGCCCGAAACCAGAGGTGACATTCTTAAGTTATTAGCGCTCAAAAGCTGAGTCTCCACACAAAGCTCTGCAAGTTCACAGATTCCCATCCGTAAGAGAATTGTTCACTTTCTGTGTGAACTTTCTGTGAAGCACAAAATAATTGCTTGTACACGTGTGTCACAGAGATCGTTATCTGGGTCCTGCTAATTTGATCTTATCTGCTAGTAATTGTTCACATTTTGTCTTCATTATCCCTCAACCACAGATGTCCAGCCTACGTAGTCACTCAAAACAGTCATCATTAGTTAGATAAGTGAGTGGAAATACCGACCATGAGAATAAAATGGTTTCTGTCAAAGAACATTTTCTAGTATCTGCGGTAGTGGATTTATTTTAGACTTATAATGGAAATTAAACAGATTAAAGCCCTGTGGACAGTTTATTATAGAAACACATTATCCTTTATGTACCAGAACTACATTTCCTTTATTATACTGCCTGCCTCCCATTTAAAACCACATTTCTAACCAACTTTCTAAAGACTATTAACCCATTCCTGGTGAATTTATATTTTTATGCATAAAGCTATACTTGTGTTCGTGTTATATTATGCTACTGCTCCTATCTTGTTATGCATCTAATAGTGATCTGAATCATAAAATATCAAACACGGTGTGCCTGGGCCCATTGCATAGATGTGACAGACTACAAATTATCCCAGCCTTCTGTTTTCTAATGTCACACAACTTTCTCTAGTCTCTCTTTCCTGGTGTTTTTATAGCAGAAAATAGGGAATCCCACCACTCTGTAAAACAACAACTTTTTTTTATTAATGCAGTTTTAAAAATACATATCCATTCAGTTCTTAAGTCAGCTTACACATTTCAGGTATACAAATGACTTTCAATGCGATCATATATGGCGGCTGTATGCTATTTGAATGAATGGAAACTAGCAAACGACCATCAAAGAAACGTGTGAGAAAGGGGCCTTAATCATAGCATATGACTCGCTATGACTAAGGCTGCACACTACCGCAAGGGGGACGTATATACGTCCCCCATAGACGGCAATGGGCGCGAGGCGCCCTACGGGAGCAGTACGGTGCCGCACACATGTCCTATTTTTTCAGGGCATACGGCGCCGTGCGCCATATATCTCTATGGAGAGGGGCGGGGGTGAGCAGCGCTCTCCCCCGCCTCCTCTCCCCGCGCGCTGCCGTGTGAATCCAGCCTAAGAGTGTTTGTATGACTAAGTGTTCTTTTTAAACCTATGTTAATAAAGAAGTTGTTTCAAAGTGTGCCGGAATTCTCTATTTTCTGCAAATGCAAAGCTGCTGGTGGCGTTAAAAAGCTGGGCCCTAATACCATCCTCATGGAGTGGGTTTCTAAGGCTACATTCACACGACCATATGATTTCTCCAGTCCCGTATTTACGGGCCGTATATACGTGACGTTTTTCATCCGTATGCAGCACGTATGTAACCCGTATTTTATACGTCCCCATAGACTTCTAGGGCATACGGAACTGAAATACGGGAGAAAATAGGACATGCTCTATATTTTTATACGGCTAGTATACGGTACGGTACGGAACGGATTTAACAACGGCAATATAAATGGTCAGACGTATTGTCCATTGAAATGAATGTGGCCGTATGTAATCCGTAAAAAAACGGTACGGTACGGTACGGATACGGCCGTTTTCATACGTCCGTGTGAATGTAGCCTAACTGTTTGTGCAGACACATTTACAGAGCTCTGGCATTGCTCCTGCTTGCACAAAGGCAGAGGTAGCAGTCCTGATGCTTGGTTGTTGTCCTCCTACGGCCCCTCCACTTCTTCTGGTGTACTGGCCTGTCTCCTAGTAGTGCCTTTAACCACCGGACCAAACAAACAAAGCAAACCTTCCTGCCACTGCTTGTATTGCTGTGTCATCCTGGATGAGCTGCACTAACAGAGCCACTTGTATGAATGTACAGTCTGCTACCAGGAGTGTGAAAACACCACCAGCATTCAAAATTGTCTGAAACATCAACAAGAAAGCATTGGTACTGAGAAGTGGTCTGTGGTCCCCACTTGCAGAACCAATCCTTTATTGAGTGTGTCTTGCTAATTTCCTGTGAAATTGATCAGTGTTGCTTACTAGACAGTGGACACTTTGATTTTTGAGCAGTGCATAAATAAACAATAAAAATCTTGTACATGTTAGGTATCGACGCGTCCCAAAATGTCTGATCTACTAAAATATAATAAACTAATTTAATAAAGTCGAATTTAATTTTTGTAAATGTATTAAAACATTATAAAATCTATATAAATTTGTTATCCCCGTGACCATACGGACCCAAAGAATAAAGCGGACATGTCATTTGCGGCGCACAGAACAAAAATGGCACAGTTTTTTCACCAATTTCACTACATTTTAAATAGTTTCCCTGCTTCCCACTATACGGCATGGAATATTAAATGTCATCACTATGAAGTGCTATCTGTTACACAGAAAACAAGCCCTTTCCCACAGCTCTTTACATGGAAGGAAAAATAAAAAAGTTACAGATTTTTTGAGGGTGAAAAACTAAACTTCAAAAACAACAATTTGTATTTCCTATTGGCACTATTTAATATATAATGCAATATACTGCATTGTTTTCACAATGGTATTAACGAATAAATGACATTTGCACCTTTTTAGTCTTAGTTTTAGTTTTTAAGTTCGTTTAGCAGGTTATTGCTGGTTTAATACAGTTAGGGATAATTGAAATATTTAGAAAAATACTGTTTATGGACCTCTAAAAGATACTTTTTGTGGGACAAGCTATAGTTATTATTGGAATCATTTTGGGAAATGTGAAATTCTTTTAACACATTTTTATTAAAAAATGCTGCAGTACATTTTTTTTTTCTGCTGAGGTCAATGTATGGGATACTCACTTTTGTATTGGAATAGTATGGTCATTTTGAGACACAGGAATACCTGCCCGAAGCGGTCTTTAATAGTTATTTCTGAAAAGCAATTACAAGTCCCCAGGTTTCCTGAAAAGAGGATCAGCTCCCATTATCTCCACACGGAAGAGCCTTACACTTACTTTCAATATCATTGAAAGCAAAAATGCGCTATAGTGGTCTAAGTAGATTACCCCATTTGTAGGATCAATGATTTGTTTTTAAGCAGTGACCATCTTTATACTACCAGTAGCCAGCATACATGCACTGCTGCCTTCATGAAGGGGTTAATTGTTAACACCTTACATTAACAAAGATCACCTGTAAAGTGGGACCATTGACAAGAAAAAGAACATTGATATATCAGGGAATTAGAATGCTTGACCATGACAGCTAGTCATAGCAATTAATCTGGAACTTTCTGTAATTTCGCAGTCTGTAAAATACTGAATTTGCAACTTTTAGAAGCTGGAGAATGTCAATATTGTAATTTTACAGTATTCAGCACACTCTGCTTATGTGTCTATATTATGATTCTGAACAGTAGAACTATGACCACAACATTCCCAGGGAGTAAACAGTAACGAACCGATCCCGTGACTAAAGCAGTGATTATGGTTTTAAACGTATAACACCTACAGTATATCACAACTAGTCAAATCTAAATATTTCTTAGGCCACACAGGCCTATTCATCTTGTGAAGTACAGAATATATGTCTGTTATGTTTCCTAAATGGAGCACTGCCCCAGGACCTGGACTGACAACATCATAGTCAACTATGATGTTGTATGTCACTGCCTCCCGCAGGACTACTGAACGCACAATTACAGTACAGGACGGTAACCCTGCAGGTAGACAGTGACTTACTGCATCATAGATGATGACGATGATGCTGTGAGTGTGTGTCCGGGGGTAGTGTTCAGTGTGGGAAATATGATAGACATATGGTCCATATTTCATGGACTGAATGCTCCATGTGAAGGCATGCCTTCGAAAATAGCAGAAAAGTGGAAAGTCATATAATAGAAAGTAGGATAAAATAAACTTAAAGAAAACATACTTTTAAGGAAATGTGCATATGTCCTGCAAATGCTTTCAGTACATATGATCATAGTATCATAGTAACAGAAAGGGAAGGGATTGGATGTGGAAGGGATTTAGAGGAAATAATTCTATATAACATAATGATCATATCCTTAGGCCTCAAATACACTCTCATATCTGTCCTTTTGGCATGTTTATGTTTTATGTATACTATAGGTTTAATTTTCTTTATGTATACTTGAACATACTTGCAACAAAAGACAGTTTATACTTTTGTTAATGGGCCTCTGTTTTCCCCACATGGCACACTGAAAGTCTGGTGATCTGATACTTTTTATTTGTACTTTATTCATGATCACAACATTTCGGATTCAGTTAACTTAAATTAAAAAAACTTACTGCCTATTGTTATACATACTGTCCGCTAATTTATCCAAAATGATAACCTTAGGGACGAAGCATAAGAAGGAGAAAATGCTTGTAGTGATTGATTGAGACGGACGGGGTTACATTGTGGGCTTTTGTAATCATTACTTGTTACAGGAGAGATCTAGTAAATTGGTTGTGTCCTGTATTGATTTTTGTAAAGCTGTGAACTCTGTATTTGCAGGTTGCTTAGGTTATGCTAGTAGCAAATAAACAGAAATTGCTTTATGATTTAGTCCAGTTATAATCCTCATGGGACAACACCAAGTTTGAATTGAAACTCTGTATCTTGAGCATTACATTGCAAGGCACTGACTAATTCCTCATTGTTGAAACTCTACCTTGCCTCTGCCTATGTAGTGTTGGCCACTTTCATAGCAAGCATTTAATTGACTTATCAAAGCATAATTCTACCTGTCTCACATCTATAAAAACTACACTAGATAGAAGCAAACAACCAAGATATTATGAATATGAAAATATTCCTTAACATATTGTCAATACAGTATTGTATTACAGAATGTAACAAGCCTTAAGGTCAGAAAATATTCCCTGTTTTTAAATATACAGCTGCATAAAACATTTTTCATATGTACAATCTGATAACAATGGATGAAAGTAAATAGTATACATATGCGATATAAAAGGTAAAAGAGGCACTTGACATCAAGTCATAGTGTAGTCTCTGCATTTAAAGAGAAAACTATGGAATGCAAGTTGCATTGTGAGTGGCTGCTAGGGTCATGAAAAAAAAGTTATATAAAGTTTAATTCAGTATTTTCTCTGATACCCTAACACCATTTAGGGGTTTGAAAGAATAACTGACACTGTCCGAGAGGTTGGAAGTTGACATGCAGTAGAAGGTCTAATAATGGTCTCCATGGCTGCCATTTCTGTACTTGTGTTAGTCTCTGGCAGAACCATGGCCTAATATAATGTATGTCCAGATGTGAACGGCCCACAGTGGAATCCATTGTTGGGTCTCTGAGGTAGCTTGATCTCTGAGCCATGCATTACCCTCACTGTACAGCATCTCAGCCATCCTACATTGTGGTCCCCAAGAACAGATTTTACTGGGGGGGCATTCTAATCTGACACTGTGGGGGAGTTAAGTAGTAAAAAAAAGAATACCGTAAGTATTAAACAATATGTATCCTAAAATGCAAGTCAAAAATTCAGCACGTCCTATAAAAGGCAAGCTACATTTAGGCAAGCTAAATTTTTAGAAACAAGGTCAACATCTACAAAGAGTTTGTATGTTCTCTCTGTGTTTGCGTGGGTTTACCCCGGGTCCTCCGGTTTCCCCCCACACTTCAAAACATACTGTTAGGTTGATTAGATTGTGAGCCCCATGGGGACAGGGCCCGATTTGGCAAGCTCTGTGCAGCAATGCGTAATAGTGCAATGCGGTGTAATCTGTGTGCGCTATTTAAATAAAGGAATTATTATTATTATTATTAATGTGTGTTTGCTTTTTTGTTTGCTTTACTATGTGACTTTGTACAACCAGTGTTATCGTACTCATGTTTCATAGACTCTAAACACCAGGGATGGTTAAATTTAAACTGTCAAGTCAAGAAAAAACAAGGTTCAGTTAGTTCACTAGTGGTAACTTGCATAAGGGGGTCACCGCTGACTAATTTATTAGCCCTATCATTTTTAGAGCTAGTGACCTTTTCTCCTTTGCCTTTTTCTGTCACATTGCATTGAGTCAGATTCTGTACATTTTGATTTTCTGCACTGAAGTCCTTGAATATCTTTCCATTCAGCACATTTCTTTTATTTTAGGCATCTTTATCAGCTTGCATACCTATTTTGGAAAGTACACACAGTGGCACTTGTAGTATACAGTATCTTAAGGGAACTCTCCATTATTATCATATCTAGATAGGCTGTAACCATAGAACTTACTTTTCACCTGCGCACAGGACTAAATCTAGCTTATTCTTTGGAAAATTGTAGCAGATAACCACCACTGTATTTTCTTGTATTCTTCCCCATAATTTACATACCCTAACTTACTATTTTGATATGTAGGGCTATGCCAACTCATGCCATCCATAGCTTTTTTTTGTCTATCTGCCCCTTTCATGGCACAAATTCATTTAAGAAATATGCAAATCAGGCTGAGGTGCTTTGACACGGCACCTCTGGCCTCCTTCTCCACATTTTGCTAGGCCTACGAGTGATGTAGGCAAAAAGAAAGGATGATAAACAATGCTGGTTGGGGGTCTACTACTGCCCATAAAAGTACTTCATCTTAATTTGCATATTTCTAAGGTGGCATGTGTGGGCATAGCAATTAGTTCAGGTAGGTAAATTGTGGTGACAAATGGGAATACTTATTATGGACAAGTCTACCTAATGCTCTGCGTTAATATGCTCAGTCACTCTCTCTACAGCCACTTCCCGGCAACCGATAGAAATGCCTTTTATAAGGCAGAGAACTTTGCCTCTGCAGTGGCATGATAGTATAGCTGAGAGATTCCCTTATCAAAAGACTGTTGTCAACTGCCTTAAAGGAAAAAAGACTGCCAAGAGCCTACCGTAGCTGCATGGATTCATAGAAACCCCAAAGTAGACACATAGAAACCAAAATCTTTTTCTTAAAATTCCAGAAAATACTATTTTGCAAAACTTTTGGAACAAAACTGATTCATAGGAAAACCAATTTAACCTCTATATTCTGAAAAGTTTAATTTTATGTGATTTACAATTGACTTACTGTGAAATGATAAAAGAATACATGCAAGCCCAACTTTTTAATAACTTCTGCTGTGCATTTAATGGCATTTGTAGTGGAATAGATTTACTTTTTATAGTATTACTCTGTGTAATTGGCAGATCGCCATTAGACACCATGAATTCTAATGTACTGAGCTTTACTGATGACAAACCATAATGTGTTTGGGGGGGATGGAGTTAGGGGCATCTATGCAGTTATGAAGGCAATCTATCATTTGAATTTAACATGATAATCTTTTAGATCTGCACACCGAGATTCTGGCATTGCTTTTATATAGCTGATTAATGTGCTGACATTTAAACATATGCAAATGAGGCGCTTTGGTGAGGGGCATCACCAGAGCCCTTCAAGTCTCCAGCTTCATCTAATGCATGCCCCCCGTATCACTTCTTATGTTTCTTTTTTTTTTGCAATGTGAATGTGTGAGGACTATTTTTACTCTGGTAGCTATCATAAGACTCAAATTTATTAACAGTTTCACTTTGATTCAACATCTGGCGTCTTTTGGCTTAAAAAACATGTTATCATTATTTATTTGTTTCTTTATTTTTTCACCACTATAAAATAAACACACAATAAAAGTAATTTTTAAATCTTTCCTGTTTTACTGCAATCACTGGGCGGGATAAATAACTCCTTAAATTTAAAGTGCACGTTACTTAAAAAAAATTATACGTACCCGTTTTTTGGATGGGGAGAAAGTAAATTTCTGTTGTAAGTTTGTTTGTTTTTTATTTACTTTTGACTTTTAATTACTCCAGTTCAGGGGAGTAAATTGTAAACTTGTCAGATCCTGCCCTCTTCATGGCAACCTTTTATAAAAGTGGTGCGAGCAGTGTAAAACAGTAAAGAGTTGCACATTCCTGGACACAATACAGGTGTATGTAAAAATTTTACGACTTCATAAATTTCCCCATGTGTTAAATCATTATAATATTGCTACTTTGTGGCTAGTCAGTGAAATTTCTTCTTAATAGATTCAGCGTTAGATTCCCTGCATATGTTTTACTATTACTTGTAAAGCTGACTATTGGTTTTAAAATGTTATTTTTTATGTATATGCAAATTGGCTGCAGAGGCTACTCTGCCATGGAGTAGCATCTGTGAGCTCCCGTGGCTAACTAGGGAACCTCTGCAGAGCCCTACCCTGCACGTCCATGCTGTTTGTGGACATTGTACACATGCGCAGAAGCTCCTAGTCCTCTGCCACTTCAATGTGCCACAATGCATTTGCAGCCACTGCAATTGTGGCATGGATGCACAGGGGGGTGGCTCTGCAGAGGCTACTCAGAGCCCCAGAGCTCCCAGAGGCTAGCCTGATCCCCAGAGCTCACTTAGGTAATATACATAGAATAAAGTTAAAAAAAAAAACCTATAGGCAGCTTTACAGGAAATAGTAAAGCATGTGCATGGATGAGGGAATCTACCTCTCTATCTACTTAAAAAAAAGTATATTCCAGACAGTAGATTTCCTTTAAAGGAATTGGGCAATGATGTAAGTTGTCATTTAACCTAATCCTGCGCAAGACTGAACTTTCATTAAAAACATCCATAAGAAAACAAAACAAAGCACAGGGTCTAAAGTAATAATGAGAATTTGTTCCTATTAGAGAAAACATGAAACATTTGCTTCCTGACAGTATTGATTAGGGCACAAAGGTCCCCTGTGTCGGTCTCCGGCTTTTGACAGGTAGAACAAGCGGCTGTGTTTCATTGCTCATCTCTCACACATTTGTATCATTTATACTGACACACTAAATAAAAGCTCAAATTAGGTCCTCTGAGGTAATATTTCCGGGCATTAGTTGCTGCCACGCTTCATTATGACGACATTGTATGATCCCGTCAGTCTGGATGTATCAATTACTGAGAGTTGCGTGTTGTATTCCTCCTAATTGGTCCACAGTGCTTGACAAAGTTTAAATGAGTGCTTTCTCATCCTGCTGTATATTGGAATCTGCTGAGAGGGGTGATGACAGCCTTAAGAAAAAGTAGGAACAGTAAATGCCATGAAAAGCGCTACAGAATTTGATGGCGCTATATAAATAAAGATTATTATTGTTATGAAAGGAATCAGGGGTGTTGGTAGGGTGGTAAAAGATCGGCACGGGCCTAAATGGATATATATCGCACTTTCAGTAGTGGCCCACTCCTATACATAACCCCTCACTTGTGGTTGTGCCAATAACAAATTTATATGCAGCTACAGACTACACAGGAGAAATCCCTATTTCCAGTGGCTGCTGGTGACTCTATCTTCTCCATTAGGTCCAGCATCACCATGTCCTCCCCTCCAACTACATGTCATCCCTGTAGAGTTTACCACACAGACATCTTATGTTCTTTATTGTCCCTACATCTCGATCACCTGACGGTGTAATCCTGTTGCTATCCCTTACACCAGGGGTGGCGAACCTATGGCACGGGTGCCAGAGGCGGCACTCTGAGCCCTCTCTGTGGGCACCCAGGCCATCACTCCAGAATGAGGTTCACCAGACAGAACTCACAGAATCTTCCTACAATGATAGGGGAATTTGCCCCCCTCCTTTCAGCTGCATTGGTGTCCTTAGGAGGCTGAACGATTGAAAGTTGTCAATGAACAAAGAGAAATACATTACTGCTTAAATTGCTGCGCTGGCACTTTGCAATAAATAAGTGGCTTTTGGTTGAAGTTCGGGCACTGAGGCTCTAAAAGGTTCGCCATCACTGCCTTACACTCTCCCCAAAATACTGTAAGGCTGTGTTCACATGTGGTGTTTGGCTTGCATTCAAAGAATGCAAACGAGCGGGTAGTTAACGATCGAACGCATTTCTATAGAAACCTATATGCGATTGGGCCGAGCACTGCTCACAGGGGTTTGCCTTGTATTACTAAACATGTAAGAAAGCCTTATAGAGCAACACAGCTAGTGTCCTCCTAAACATTAACACTACTTACACTGAAATAATGCTTAGTAGATTAACATGTTGTAAAATCCATAAAACCCAAACATATATAATATATATACTTACATATACATTCTGCTTTACACACAATACATAGTACACACAGTACAAATCCTAACAATCAATGCCCCCATTAATGTCCTACACATCCCACACGAAGAACGCAGACCCACAGTAATGTGCCCCACACAGCCCCCCAGTGATGCCTCCCCCTCACCCTGCATAATTAAAAAAAATTAATACTCACCTCAGTCTTCCCGTCTTCTTCTTTCTGTGTACAGCTGGACAGGGCACAGTGATGTCATCACTTCACGTCTCCTGCTCCCGGCACTGTAGTCAGTTGCCTGAAGCCGGAGTCGCTGTGTGATGGCTTCATTGTCTCCTGCTCTCTGCAGTGGAGAACAGGGCTGATGGCTCCATTCTCCTCTACAAAACTTATCACTATCTACATCCTGAGGACGCAAATAGTGTTGAGAGTGGGAAGTGATGCCCGGGATGAGTGTCCTACTGAACTGGAGACATCCAGGGCTCCGTTTAAAAGATCCAGGGAGCTGGCCCTAGATCTTTGGAACTAGCGACGCCCCTGAAGGGTATATAGCTAGTTTTGTGTCACCATACTTTGAAGTCCTTAATGGGAATCCATCATCAGCAACTGGCCAATAAACCACTACCAGTATATTGTCAAACAGTGCAACACCTTCTAGTTTTTGTTTCTTTCTGGTCCAGTGTGGTGTCATCATCCAAAAAATCAAATTTGAAGTGAGATATAAATTGGTTGTATGAAGTCAAGGAGGCAAAGATTCTAACACTGACGTCAAGCATTTCTATTTTTCAAAATTTAGTTTTCTTACACTGATTACATTCATGAAAATTTACATATTCAGAACTTATCTTGGAGCTGCATAGAATGTGGCAAATAGAAGCAATTCCTTTTTTATGGGGTATATGGCTTTTTCTTTCAATGCCTATAGACTCCAGTTTATCCAAAATTAGTTTGGCCTATAGTCCATTTAGGGCTCGACTGTGGGTTTAACCATTTATTTCTATAAAAATTCATAAATAAAATATCACTGATAATGATCAAATCAATGCGGAGACACATTTCAAACCCAAACCGGGTACGTCCTAAGTGATTTCTATAGTGTGTTTTGAAAGGTCCATTTTAAAATGCTTTTTTGGTGCGAGATGAGAAAAATGGCGCATGTATTGTGTGTTGTGACACGCCCATTTTTAAGCACCTTCTCCAAAATTCATATGATTTAGTTTCATGGTACAGAACGATAAGATGTAGCACATTTCCAAACATAGGTGTAGTGTAGACTTCAGTTTACGATCCCTGGGTTTTTACATTCTAAGTACTCTTATTCTAGACAGAGCAGAGACCACCTCCCAAGAGTTTCTTAAAATAGATCTTAGACTATGTACAGTAATATCTAGCTTGTGCCCAAAGATTTCATTTTTTTATTTACATTATGTATGATAAGGCTTACCTGTTCAGTGATGTTTAACCATTTATATTGCCAGATATATTTAGATAAATATTATTTACTATGTTATAAGGTGACATTTGGCTCTAATTACATGATTTATCTTTTACATAGCAGTGTATTTCCATATTCAACTCCTACACACCATTGTCAAAGAAAAATGAATGAGCTGGTTTCTAAATATGACTTATTAGGTGTTTGCTGAGCCACCTGCTCCCTACTTATGTCAATTCCTTATTACTCGGGTTAATCCTATATCTATAGAAAACAAAATAAAGCATAGGTAGCATTCTGGATGTTTTATAGCGTGTTCCATCATATGCAGAATTATTGACATTTTTATTAGAAATTACAGTACATGAATGTTTATTTCAGCTGTTTGGCACCAATGTTTAAGGTGCTCATAGAGATCTTCCCATACTTAACTTTTATTCCCTATCCACAGGACAGGTGGATGACCCAACTGCAATGTTTGTCACAATCTGCAAAATGGTGGACCATGTGTTCCCCTTAGCTGCCTTGCAGTGCTGACTTCTGGCGTTGGCTCATCCAGAAGACCTCAATGGGTCTGCACTTCATGGACTATAGTGGTACTTCCAGCATGGATCACAGGATGATCCCTGTTCTGCTGATCACACAGTTTCCCGGCAGTTAGACATTTATTTCCTAGTGAATAAAAACTTTAATTATTGTTTTGTAAATGCAATAAACTATAAATTGACCTTCAGAAAGCAGTTAGGGTGTGGTCACACATTGCAGTTACAACTGCAATCAGATTTGAGGTGGTTTTAGGTGCGGTTATTAATTAAAGAAAGACATGAACTGAATGAGTACTTTATATACTCGAGTATAAGCTGAGTTTTTCAGCACAAAAATTATGCTTAAAAAAACTAACTCAGCTTTTATTCGAGTCTATAAAAAAATGAACACTGTGCTCACCTTTCCAAATCCCCCCTAAGGTCCTTTTCTTGCTTCCAATGCTCCAGTGCCACTTCGGGTTCTTCTGCTTCTCTTCGGCTCCTCTTCAGGTCCCCTCGCAATGCCCACGGCTCACAAACAATGACGTCAGCAAGCTGCTGACGTCATTCTGTGTGCCGGCCGTGCACAGGGACCCAAAGGGAAGTCGAACGACAACAAGAGGACCCGAAGAGGCACAGGAGCATTGGAAGCAAGAAGAAGAGCTGCGGGGAGGGGGGTGTCAGAAAGGTGAGTAAAGTGTTAACTTTTTTTATTACAGGCTTGGCATACTTGGGGGCATTGGCTTGCCATACACTGGGGGGAATGGGCAGGCTTTTACTACAGGTGGGGCAGGCTATATACTACAGCAACTTGCTGGCTATAGACTGCAGGGGCTGGCAGGCTATATACTACAGGGGCTGGAAGGCTATATACTGTGGGGGGGCAGGGGCTGGCAGGCTATATACAGGGGGGCAGGAACTGGCAGGCTATATACTTGGGGGGAGCAGGAGCTGGCAGGCTATATACTGGGGGGCTAGCTGGCTATATACTGCAGGGACTGGCAGGCTATATACTGAGGGAGCAGGAGCTGTCAGGCTATATACTAAGGGATAGGGGCTGGCAGGCTATATACTGGGGGATAAGGGCTGATCAGCTTTATACTGACTGGAGGCTGTGACTAATGCATTTCCCACCCTAGGATTATACTTGAGTCAATAGGTTTTCCCAGTTTTTGTGTTAAAATTAGGTACCTCGGCTTATACTCGAGTTGACTTATACTCAATTATATACGGTATCTTTGATTTTGAAAAGAATACCTGTTCCACAAATGTCATTCAACTGTTTAACAAGTGTCTTTTACCAGTTAAGTTAGCAAAACTACATCTAAAACCACCTCAAAGCTGTTTGCAATGCAGTTTTAATTGCAACAGGTGACTAAACCCTTCGAGGTTTAATCCACTGATTACACTTAAAGGTGTATTCTCGTCTGGGCATTCACATTTAATTTTATTCATCTGACATTTCTTCGATTGGATTCTATAACAAAAAAATGTACTGGGGCGTTGCTGGATGCCTACAGGTGCAGACATGTGATCACTCAGCGCTGCACAGCCCGGGCCAAATTAGCTGCACACAAGCGGGCCAGCACCTAGCTACACATGGGCGGACGACGGGGACAGGAAGTCCGCCCCGTCTAGGAGTCAAGAGAGACCAGCGCCGCATTTCATGGCGGATTTCTTCAGAAAACGAGCATTGGGCGCTCTAGCGGCGCGTTCCAAGATGGCGCCCGCAACTCAGAATGGTAAGCCGACTCCCTCCTCCTCTCCCCTGCCGCAGCATCTGCCATGCGCCTCTTACAGTGAGGCCTTGTTAGCCCCACACAGAGAGGGGGGACCTGCCTTCGGGACCCTCCACAGCCTTGCAGAGGGAAGATGAGTCAGGGACACCACTCGGGTGCCCTGAGATGATGGAGGGTCGGTGTGCCATCCCACCCTCAGGACTTCAGCAGTGCTCCCACGAGGCCCCAAACCAGGTGGAAGATTCGCGCTACCAGAGGTCCCCAGCCCCCCTTTTGCAGAAGAGAGCATGGGGGTGAATTTGCGAGTTATGGACTGGGCCTCACCTGCACACCATCCTTCTTTGCCACCTTCAACCTCCTTACCACAGGGAGAGGATAAGAGGAACTCCCCAGGAGCTGCAGCTGACAAAGGGATTCACAGCATAGCAGGATGCCCTGCTATGGAGACCCTCTATGGACTCTCTACCACACTCGCCACAATTACCTCCTGCTGTACAAAAGACGTGTAGTCCACTATCCACGCCTCAAGCATTATCGCCTCTACATTTATCCTCTCTACCCCAGTTGTCTCCCCCTCTTCAAGATCCACTTCGGCTCTATATCCAGCAAATGATCACTAAAATGGACTTTAGAAAGCTAATTGGTAAAGTCAAAGCAACATGTAGGCAAGAAATTGCAGAAGTTCTCAAAGATGTGCAACAGGTGGCGCAAAGAGTGGATGTGTTGGAGGATGATCATAATGCAGCTCGAGCGGTGGTCTCGACCTTACAGCATCAAGTGACTGAGTGAGCTTCAACTATCACAGATCTGAAACGCCATAAAGAGGATCTTGATAATAGAGGACGCCGACACAATATTAGAGTACGCGGTATTCCAGAACAGCAAATAAAGGAAAATGTACTAGGCTATCTGCACCGCCTGTTCAAAATTATTTTAGAAAGACCACTGGAGACGTCACTAAAAATGGACAGAGCTCATAGGGAACTATGCCCAAAAACAAGTGGTCCCCCCAGGGACATTATCTGCCATATTACGGACTTTGAAATAAATGAGGAAATTATGAAACGCTCTTGACAGCTTAAATCGGTCTCTCCTGGATTACACTTCAACAACGCCGAGACAAGGGGATACCCTACCACTGGGGGTTCCTTTTCAGCTTGATGGCCAAGACAGATGGTTTCTCTGCCACTCTTTGTTTCTCAGAAGACCTCCAGGCTTTTTTTGGAGTCTTCCAGCTTGATCCTCCTGACCTCCATGATTGGCCCCAACAACCAGCGACAACAACACTGCCCGCCCACCCAAGAAAAAGGCAGAAAGCTCCGGATCAGAATCGCAGGTCCCCAGCGGGGCGATGAGTATTACTAGTGACATTTCTTGTATACTGATATATTCAGAATTGCTTACTTGGTTAATATTGTTATGTGCCAAATGTATGTTAGGCTAGATGTATCTCTTACTGAAACCACCTGTATACATTTTTTAGCTCTTCAGCCTTCCCCTGCCTAGATAGTTTCTATAGGCCTTAATTACATGTCCCAGGACCGTTGTCTGGTTACCCTGTAGTATGTCCTGTAGTGAATCCTCCTGATAGTCCTTGCCCCTCTGTTGAGGAGCTGACATTCCTCCTGTGGTATGTGACTGTTTTATGGAAGATTCGCAGCAAGATTGGCTGTAAACCTCCCTCACTGTATGCACTTTTTGTTACTATGTTTTCTTTTAAAGGTTGTAATTTGATTTTTAGGTACATTCATGGATCGCTCTATAGGTTGCTCTCCACTGCCGTAGTGTGTAAATAGTGTTCCACTGGATTTCCCTGGGAGACCCTATAGCCATGTTTCCAGCTACTCTATTTTTCACTTACATAGCTCACAGGCCTCATTAGCTTGACAATGGTTAAATTTCTCTCTTTAAACGTAAAAGGCCTTAACTAAGACACTAAAAGATGACTTGCACTCAAAGAAATAAGACAAGCTAAAGCCAACAGTCTTTCTTCAAGAGACCCATTTCACAGCAGCAGGGTCCTTCCATTTCGCTAAACATTGGTTTCCAACAGTCTATATGGTGCATGCACCCACAACAAAAAAAAAGCTGGAGTAGCTTCCCTTTCAGGAACTGAATAGCCTAATTGACCCTCAGAGGCTTATTATTCTTAGGGGTACTATGTTTAGTAGTAACATTACCCTGTGCAATATTTATCCCCCAATAACCGCCAGATACCCTTCCTCACTAGAATCCTTTCCAAATTGTGCTCGACCCGGAATGAAGTACTCTTATTAGGGGGACTTTAACACTACTTGTTCAGACATTGCAGACCGCCTTAACCTTAATGCACGTCCAACACCACAGGGTGTGAAATCACTTGTGCTACGTTTCTGCCAAATAATTCGCAAGCACTCTTTATATGACTTATGGCGAGTAAATAATCCTACCGCTAAAGAATATACCTTCTACTCACAACACCCCAGAACGCACTCTAGGATAGACTACTTTTTTGGTAACTACCCTGCCCTAAAAGCTATGCATCTGGCCACTATTGGACACATTACATGGTCCGATCATGCTCCAGTTTTCATTGCGATGCAACTTGAAGATGCTCTCTCCAAAATTCCACATTGTTGTCTAAACAATACTCTTCTCACTTCCATACCCTCCAGAGAAGTCCTGCAAACAGTCTTGGTTAACTTTGTTAAAGAAAGTACCCCGACAGCACCAACAGTTCCGATTCTACTAGATCAATATCTCTCTAGTCTAATTAAATAAAGTAATAACTCCAGAAGAGATAGAAGAAGTTGTAAAGAATTTACCCGGAAATAAAGCCCAAGGCCTGGATGGATTTTCCTATCTCTATTATAAAACTTTCCTACCACTCTTCCTGCCTCATATGGTGGAGCTGTTTAATAGATTTCTTAAAGATGAGGCGATCCCCCAAACAATGCTGGCTTCACATATTACGGTTATCCCTAAACAGGGAGAAGACCCCTCAGAATGTTCAAGTTATAGGCCCATTATCCTGTTGAATGCAGGCAACACTTGTTGCACTATCTGATAGATCTGGTGCAGAAAACTAAATCAGAAGTCCTTGTGTTGAGCCTCGATGCTGAGAAGGTTTAAATTGGCACTACATGTTCCGGACATTGACCCACTTTGGTTTTCATGGACCGTTTTTGAGCGCATTGTCGAACTTATATTCTTTCCCTACAGGACAATTTCGACTACCGCATGCGCACTGGAATTCCCTAACGATCAATAACGGAACCCGTCAAGGCTGTCCGTTATACCCTTTAATAAGTGTGTTAAGCATTGAGAACTTAGCAGCACACATTAGAAATAACCCAGACTTTAAAGGCGTTGGGGTAAAGGACAAACATTTTAAAATAGCTTTGTTTGCCGATGATGTGCTCCTTACCCTCACCGATCCCCTCATATCGCTGCTGAATCTAAATGCTGCAATCAAAGAATATAGTAATGTTTCTGGATATAAAATTAACCAGACTAAGTCAGAAGCCTTACCAGTACACTTATCCCCTACATTACTACAATCCTTGGAAGATAATTTTCGTTATAATTGGAACCCGACTTCCATAAAATACCTTGGGATTAAACTTACCCCATCCTTCACTTCCCTCTATAAAGAAAACTTCCCCCTACTGATTCAGGATGTGAGGAAACGGCTACAAAGTGGGCACTAACTGAACCTTTCCATGTTAGGTAAAATAGCAGCCATAAAAATGTGTATTCTTCCTAGATTTCTATACCTGTTTGAGACTCTTCCAGTAAGGGTTCCAGTTAGTACTCTGAGACACATTCAGTCGATGTTCCTGGATTTTGTATGGAACTTCATAGGATTCCAAAGTCTTAACATGGGGGGTCTGGGACTACCTTACATAACAACGTACTACTATGCTACTATGGACAGTAATAGAGACGCTTTGGTTAGCTCCCACCCACCCCACGGTATTGTTTTGGGGGCCACTGGACGAAATCCCTGCAAACTCCTACTTAGGCCCCTTGGCTTTTACCAGGGAAATATGGCAGAGGTGTCACATGCGATATTCTTTAGCTACTCTGAAATCACCTCTTACCCAGTTTCTCTATACACCGGGCATGCCCTAAAGTCTCGAATCTGATTTTGTGAGCTTCTGGAGGTTAATGCAAATCTTCCAAATGAAGCACACCCGACTACCAAGAATCTACTTAAGCTATCAGATCTCAATAATGCATCTGATATGGACCCTAGTATTTCAGATGTCTGCTGGAGATCTGATGCCTCAGAGGCCACCTTATGCCATATCTTCTGGGAGTGTGCGGTTATACAACCATTCTGGGAGAAAATCAGAGAAGTGATAGAAAACGTACTGTGGAAAGAGTCACCCTGGGACCCCTCCCCCATCCTACTGAGCAGTTGCCTCCTTGTGGGTCTTCTGCATGCTCCTGATCTTGTTTGTGCACAAGCTGTAATCTGTCCACCAGCTTCTTCAGAGGTCTGTGCTTGAGTGGTTCTGCATACACTCATGCTTATGCAGGGCTACGCATTGTTGTTGCTGCTGGCCCTGAGGAAGGAGTCACTGCGCATGTGCAGAGCTATGACAAGTCATTGCGGCTCATTTACTAAGGGTCTGCAGACGATTTTCTGACGTTTTCGGGATTTGCGATGCTGTGACAGGTATTTAACTGGGGATTGTGCCGCGCACGATTGGATTGTGGCGTGGCTGCCCTGGCTTTCATGCTACAGAAATTGGGGGTCATGCCGTCGGACGATCTAACTGATTGATTCAAATTGTGTCACAAGACAATGCACTTACATGCATCAGGATGAAGAAGGTGAACTCCGTCGGACCTGAGCAGGGAAGCAACACATGAGGGATATCGGGCGCACAATATTAGTGAATCACAGCAGATTGCATTTTCGGCGGACATTGCATTCAGTGAACTCCTCTGGACTGGTGAGTAAATGTGCCCCATTATGTATGGAGCAATGCCTATTATGTGTAGTTTGAATTTTTCATAAAATATTGCTTCAATTTTGATTTATTAATCCATTTAGATATTATTTGGCTGTGGGTGTCCTGACTATTTTTGTACCCATATTATCAAGTGCAAATCAAATGGTTGCACTGGTACCTTTTGTGGTTATTAAGTAATTATATAGTCCTATTTTTATTGATATAATTTATGTTCTCTTAGTTTAGTTTCATTAAATACTATCAAATTGCTTTTTGTCAATCCTAATGGAATTCTTGTCGATTGTGAGAAACTTGTAAACAATCTATTTTCCGCTTCATAATTTCTCCTTTATGGAGCAAGGACATATTTTTTTATTTTTGCTATAATTTGAATTGGGCACTGTGGAGTTCTTTCATTTTTGCACATCTCTAAAGATAACTCTGCTTATTATTAACTCTGATAATGCTTGATAATTCAGCCTTCATTTTATAACAACATTTTTACGCTATGAAGCACACTCTTTTGTGATCTGTAGTATTCTCTGTGGAAATTTCCCTTACCCTTAAAGGGGTATTCCCATTTTGGCAAATTAATGTTATTGTTTGTATTATGAAATGTTAAATAATTTTCCAATATACTTTCTGTGTATATTCCTCATGGTTCTTTTGATCTCTGCTTGTTGTCATTCTGTAGAAGGATTAAATGTTTACTTCCAGTGGACAGAGATCTGACCATGGTCACACAGATGCACGGCTCGTTAGTATCCTAGAGAGTAGCAGAGCTATTGATTACAACGAGACAGGCACCTGTGTGACCATGGTCAGATTTCTTTCTACTGGAAATAAACAATGAAGCTTAATATAGAATGACAGATCTAGAAAACTGTGAGTAATTGATACAAAAGGTATATTGGAAAATTGTACAACTTTATTATTATTCAAACAATAACATTTATTTGCTGAAATGGGAACACCACAATTGTCCATAAAGTAACTGCAAGAAACCAGGACCAGTTCTAGACAAATTGGGGCCCTGGGCAAAATTACAAGTAGGGGCCCTAAATTTTAAGATTTTGTACCAAAACATAGTTTGGTTATTTCAGTAAAGGAACTCAAAGATGGTCATGTAGAAATATATGTTTATATGACAGCCCAATTCTGTACTGTGGAAGGGTGCTAATATCATCAGTCCCCTTTCCCTTCAGTCCACTAGCTGCATTTGCCTAATCAAACAGCTGTTAACACTTGCGTTTACAAAATGCCAATGTTAATGTTTGTGTTACATTACAGATGTGTTAACATAGCATTAACAAACACGTGTGTTAATACAATGTTAACACATGTGTCAACATCGCTTTAATAGTTGCGTTCTGTAAATGCAAATGTTAACAGCTGTTTAATTAGGCAAATCTATCTCCAGTCGGTGCAATGTGTTTTGAAATGTGTTAGCCGTGAAGTGTGACGTGATGGGGTGTCTGGGGTTATGCCACTGTCCTTAATTGGGGCACTGGGAGGCAATTTGCTCGGCTTCTTGTGTTGCACGTGACCCTATTGTGGTGCAGCTACACTAGCCTCCATGCGACACAAATTTGGGGGTGTGCCGGCGGTCGGACTGACCTCCATATTTAACATGCAAAGTCTGTTGCATGTCCTATGTTAAAGGTGCACCACAAAAAAGTTGGTGAGCTCTGTCGGGCCAGTGCAGAGAAGCGCCATATTCATGATTTCTGGCGCACGTTCTTAATGAATTGGTTGCACCCAGAATTATACATGGGAAGAGCACTTTTAGTGCAGTTATTTAGTGCCCTATTAGTGCCGTATTATGGCAATGTACACTCACCGGCCACTTTATTAGGTACACCTGTCCAACTGCTCGTTAACACTTAATTTCTAATCAGCCAATCACATGGCGGCAACTCAGTGCATTTAGGCATGTAGACATGGTCAAGACAATCTCCTGAAGTTCAAACCGAGCATCAGTATGGGGAAGAATGGTGATTTGAGTGCCTTTGAACGTGGCATGGTTGTTGGTGCCAGAAGGGCTGGTCTGAGTATTTCAGAAACTGCTGATCTACTGGGATGTTCACGCACAACCATCTCTAGGGTTTATAGAGAATGGTCCGAAAAAGAAAAAAACATCCAGTGAGCGGCAGTTTCTGTGGCGGAAATGCCTTGCTGAGCCAGGGTAAGAGGAGATGGGCAGACTGGTTTCGAGCTGATAAAAGGCAACAGTGACTCAAATCGCCACCCGTTACAACCAAGGTAGGCAGAAGACACTCTGAACGCACAGTACGTCGAACTTTGAGGCAGATGGGCTACAGCAAACAGACCACACCAGGTGCCACTCTTTCAGCTAAGAACAGGAACACTGAGGCACACATTTGCACAAGCTCATCGAATTGGACAGTAGAATATGGAAAAACGGGCCGGGTCTGATGAGTCTCGATTTCTGCGGCAACATTCGGATGGTAGGGTCAGAATTTGGCGTCAACACATGAAACCTGGATCCTTCCTTGCCTTTTCATCAACGTCTTCAGGCTGGTGTGGGGGTGTTATGGTGTGGGGAATATTTCTTGGCACTCTTTGGGCCCCTTGGTACCAATTGAGCATCGTTGCAATGCCACAGCCTACCTAGTATTGTTGCTGACCATGTCCATCCCTTTATGACCACAATGTACCCAACATCTGATGCTACTTCCGCAGGATAATGCGCCATGTTCAAAGCTGGAATCATCTCAGACTGGTTTCTTGAACATGACAATGAGTTCACTGTACTCAAATGGCCCTCCACAGTCACCCAATCTCAATCATAGACATCTTTGGGATGTGGTGGAACGGGAGATTCGCATCATGGATGTGCAGCCGCAAAACATTCTGGCGGCAACTGGTGTGATGCCACATGTCCAATATGGACCAAAATCTCCTGAGGAATGCTTCCACCCTTGTTGAATCTATGCCACTAAGAATTGAGGCAGTTATGAAGGCAAAAGGGGGTCCAATGCGTTACTAGCATGGTGTACCTAATAAAGTGGCCGGTGAGTGTATATGCACAGTATATATGTCGGGAGCATTCCAGACGTATATGATGTTCATACCCAAAAAATGTGAACCAAAAATTATCATTATTTTGGTGCTAGCATACGCAGATTTTTGGTTTATTTTTGGTAAAATAACAATAAGTGTATGTTTATTGTTGGACAAATTGAAGTGTTTGATGGCATCATTTTTGTCGTATGTAAAATTCACCATTTTAACGGGCTTGCCTGGGATTTTTTTACTGTAGCCCTGGGGGTATGAAAGTAACAAGCAGGTTAGGGTGCGGTCACACGTCGTGTTTAACGCTTGCGTTTAAAAACGCATTGCAACAGCTGAAGAGAGATTTGCCTAATTAAACAGCTGTTAACACTTGTGTTTACAAAATGCAAATGTTAACGCATGCAAATCTTTCTTCAGCTGTTGCAATGCGTTTTTAAACGCATGTGTTAAACGTGACGTGTGACCGCTCCCTGACACTCACTTCTCTTTGACACAATGCTACATTATCACTGCCATCCTCTACTGGTATAAAGAAGCTCAGTGACAGCTGTCATTCAGTGCACCAGAAGGAGGCAAGTATAACCTATTATTTTCATACCCTCTGAAGCCCATAGAATCTGCTTGATTCTTATTTGGAGGGAGATGCCATGGGATTTCTTTATTTTCATTTCTTGGGGAAATCAGTGAGACTGATCTGAGAAGAAGATCTCTCAGCATATGCATCAAAGAGAGATAAGCCTAGCGTCTGCACCCACTGGAGCAGATTTACTTACCCGGTCCATTCGCGATCCATCGGCACGTTCTTTGTGGAGGATTCGGGTCTTCCAGCGATTCACTAAGGTAGTTCCCACGATGTCCACTAGGTGTCGCTGCTGCGCTGAATTCCGTTGGAGTGCACTGCAGTTCACCAAGCCAGGCCGGGTGCAGGTAAGCGCGTGTCAAGCGACACATTTTTTAAAAATGTGGCGGTTTTCCCGAATTCGTCGGGTTTTCATACGGCCACGCCCCCCCCCATTTCCGTCACGTGCACCACAATCCGATCGCGTGCGCCAAAACCCCCCGGGGCAATTCAGGGAAAATCCAGGCAGGCTCTCACACTTAACAGCTGGCAGGTCAGGAGACCCGATTACAAATGGGGGCCTTGGGCAATTGCCACCTTTGCCTACCCATAGCGCCGGGCCTGCAAGAAACTCTCTGTCCTATTTGGGGAGATGATCTTAATGACATATTTCTAATTAAAGGGAACCTGTCACAACATTTTTCACAAATCCAGCTAGTGGCGACTTCCCCTATTAACTAATTGATACCATTCTTTTAGCTAATAATTGTGTATCTGTTAATTGTTTTCTAATTATGAAATAATCTTTATAAACATGCCTTTCATACAGCCAGGGGACATGGCCTCCTCAGGCTGAATCCAGCAGCTTCTTCTCAACATGCAGCAATAATGTCATGTGATGAGGCAGAAATCATCTCAGGTCTTGATCTCATGAAATCACAGCATGTCTGCATGGAGAGGAGTTGAAGTCTATGGAGGCTGCTGTGTCTTTATGTGATCAGATATATGCATGGGGTACAGTTTGCTAATGTTAGGAGGCTATAGGACCTGGGATGATGTGAGTCTGATGACATTATTGCTGCTTGCTGAGAAGAAGCTGCTGGATTTAGCCTGGGGAGGCCATGCCCCCTTGACACCCTCTAGATTTGGCTGTATGCAAGGCAAGTTTAAAAAGATGATTTATGGGGATCTGAGATACAAATTTTAGCTAAAAGAAAGGTGACAGATAATAGGGCTCTATGAGAACCTGCCACTAGATGTATTTGTGAAAATGTGGTGAAAGATACCATTTAAGTAAAAATGTTCTTCTTCCCTACTAAATGTTATTGTTATTAAGGGAACTTGCCAGGTCTTCAACCTGATGACAAGTTCGTATAATATACAACAGGCAGAAAGCACCTTTAAAAAAGCCATCTGCTCTGTTAAGTGCATACCTGGCTGCCTGCCAAAGACTAGAACGAATCATGGGTCATGCTCATCGCTCCCAGTACCGGGGGCATGTCATGGGGGCGGTACACAGGGTATGCGGGACAATGCTCTTCTCTACCAGTAGCAGCTCCCTCCTATGCCCTCCAGTAGCATCCACAGCAAACAGCGTTCACACTTCATTTTTTTAGCAACGGGAAGCTTAGTGAAGAGCACCATTGGAAAGGCCTTTAATTCATACGGTTAGTATAGAGTAAAAAAAAGCAGCTGACAGGTTCCCTTTAAGTTGGACATATACATTAGTTTCAGCAAGACCAGAATTGCTGGTTCAGGAAGGGTCAAGAGAAATCCTCTTCAGTAGGGTCTTTTCTCCCACTTTACCCATCTATTATTTTGTTCTCGGTAATTGTACATCTTTCTTGCCTTGAGTTTCTAAGCCATTTTTATCATAAATACAGTAACTTGACATTAATGGCACTTCTGAGTAAATCATAATAATACATATATATATGTAACATCATTTCAACAGCAGAAATACGTACAAAATAGTTTCTCTCCAGTATTTTTTTTGAGGTCCAGTGTAGGAGGAATTGAAGATTTTTATGTTGCAAACGTCTGTATCCAATACTCCTAGCACACAGTAACCTTTGTCTTCTCCCTTTTGCCCAGTAAGTCTATCCACAGAGCATATATATATAATTTTTTTTTTTTTTCCATACATGGGTTATTGTATGCTACAAACGCAATAAGATGCTCAACATTAAAATGTGGTAAGAACGTTGTGTTAAAATTGATTACCATTGAGAAATGACTGTGTACACCTGCTCAAATACCCTTTAACCTTGACAAAATGAGTTTATGTACAAGACACCTAGGTGGAAGATATCAGATTGAATACTGATGGATCACCAAATGCTGCATTCATTTTTTTTCTGAAGGTAGAAAAATTGCATTTATTTTATTTAACTGGGTTTGTCTTTTATTATTTTTCCATTTGCAGTTGGAAAGACAGATCTTGATGCAGAATCAGATGCGAGAGAAACAAATGGCCATGCAAATTGCCTGGACACGGGAGTTTTTGAAGTATTATGGGACATTCTTCAGTTTAGCTGCACTTGGATTAACAGCAGGGTTTGTTACTTCTTTTTTTATAATATCTGAAATAGAAAAATAATTTTTAAAAACTATCTTCTGTCTTTTTCATGTTTTTAGTGTTAAATGAATAAAGTTCTGGAGGTTTCAAATATGCATGTGCATTTGGGCTTTTAAAAACTCTGAAGGGACAATCCTGAGAACAGGGTTTCTGTTTTAACCTAATAAATGGAAGAAACTTTATGCAAGGTTGTTTCTGCAGTACTATCTAGTGCACACCTGGGCATTGTATTGGCTAAGGGCCACATCCGGCCTCTAACTATTTCTGACCGGCCCAAGTGATTAGAAAGATATTTTTATATATCTATATATATCACACACAAACTCACATGTATACATACATGGAAAAGTATCTTTAACAAGAAAAGGGATATATTGCATATACTCGAGTATAAGCCGACCCGAGTATATGCCGAGACCCCTAATTTCACCACAAAAAACTGGGAAAAACCTATTGACTCGAGTATAAGCCAAGGGTGGGAAATGCATTGGTCACAGCCTCCCAGTATACAACCTGCCCAGCCCCTGTAGTATACAGCCTGCCCAGTTCCTGTAATATACAGCCTGCCCAACCCCTGTAGTATACAGCCTGCCCAACCCCTGTAGTATACAGCCTGCCCAACCCCTGTAGTATACAGGCTGCCCAGCCCCTGTAGTATACAGGCTGCCCAGCCCCTGTAGTATACAGGCTGCCCAGCCCCTGTAGTATACAGCCTGCCCAGCCCCTGTAGTATACAGCCTGCCCAGCCCCTGTAGTATACAGCCTGCCCAGCCCCTGTAGTAGGAAAAAAATAACACTGTACTCACCTTTCCCACGTCCCCCATCGATCATCTTCTGTCTCCGATGCTCCGCTGCAGCCTTGGGTTCTTCGGTCCTCTTCAGATCCTTCTGCTCCTCTTCGGGACGTTCCGCTCCTCTTCGGGTCTTCGCTCGGCCAGCACACAGAATGACTTCAGCTGCTTGCCAACGTCATTGTTTGTGAGCCACCGGCATCGCAAGGGGACCCAAAGAGGAGTGGAACTTCCCAAAGAGGAGCCGAAGAGGAGAGGAAAAACCAGAAGAAGATCCGAAGGACCCGCGGCAGCACCAGAGCATCGAAACAAGCATAGGACCTACGGGTGACGTCGGAAAGAGTTTTGACTTTATTTTTTTTCTTGACTCAAGTATAAGCCACAAAGCAAATTTTGTGCTGAAAAACTTGGCTTATACTCGAGTATATATATATATGGTAGTATTTGTTTGGATTGTATTTATTAAAAGATTTTTTTACAGTACCTGATAATACAATAAAGAAAAGAATGTTATCAAAAGCAAAACTTTATTCCTAATACTGAATTACAGATATTGTATAATCTACTGTGTTTCCCCTGAAATTAAGACATCCTCTGAAAGTAAAACCTACTGCAATTCTTTCCAGGCTTACAAAAATAAGACATAGCGGCAATCATTAGTACAGCTGTCCCATGCCATACATCAGGCATCTGTGAACATGAAGGAAAGTGCCCTTCAGCCGCCACTAATCAGGCCTGATGCCTCAGTTGCTGTAGGCACATTTGTGCTGAAGGAGGACCACTGCTGTGTCAGTTGTCCTTGTGGTATACCAAGATGGCCACTGCAGCCAACGTCTCGCTGAAGAGACCCACAGCATCAGCTGTAAGAGGCCCACTTCAGGGACAGCTGACATGGTGCATATAAAGAGGGTCACAGCAGCTATCTCGCTGAACATACCTGTTTAGCTGGAAGAGGCCCGTCGCCACCACATTCGATATCCTCGTAACTGAATAGCATATGAAGGGGTTTGCTGGGGGTAACGTAAGGTGTCAGAATGCTGCAGAAATTGTAGTGGTTCGCGCCCCCTGGGAAATTATTTTTTTTTTTAAAATAATTTTATTAAACATATTACCAACATTCAAATATACAAACACAATACATAATTTCTAGTTCATCACTAAAAGATATCCATTAATTGTTTCCACTTTTAAGTATACACTAGACTTAATATAATTTAATCATTTTAATCATATTTTAATCATTTTATTTCTAGATTTTTCCAACAACGGCGACATATTCCTGAACCGTTGGGCTAATCTTTAGTCCCAAATACTCAAAAGCCTCGCCTGGGTTTAGGATACATAGTTCTCCTACCTGTCTCAAACTAAGTCTATCAAGTTTACACAAAGTCAACTTTTTCCAATTAATCTCCAGTCCTGAGACAAATTTCAAACTCCTCTAAGATCTCCATCATAAGAGGGACCGATTTTTCTGAATTTCTTACATATAATAAAATATTGTCAACATATAGAACTATTTTATCATCTACTCCACCAGACCCACACCCCTCTATCTTTCTTGCTCCTCTAATTTTTATAGCTAACGGTTCCACAAACATAGCAAATAGCAATGGTGACATAGGGCACCCTTGTCTTGTGCCCCTGCTTAAATTAAATCCATTTATTTTTACTCTGGCTATTGGCTCTGAATAAAACAACCTTACGAACTCTATATATCTGTCTCCAAAGCCAAATTTGTTAATTGTTTTCCAGAGCAATATCCACTTCACCCTGTCAAATGCCTTAGGGCAGTGATGGCAAACCTTTTAGACACCGAGTGCCCAAACTACAACCAAAACCCACATATTTTTCGCAACGTGCCGATGCGTCAATTTAATTAGTAACTTATAATTCCCTGCTCTGCCACATGTTTAAATTGTATAGGCACCTGAGGACACCAATACAGTAGGTGTAGATCATTGTAGCTTCTTTTTAGGGTCCTGGGCTGCCTGGGACTGCAAGAGGCCTTGAGTCCTGTCTGGCGAACTCTGCACTGGGGTGATGGCGCAGGTGCCCATATAGAGGGCTCCGAGTGCCACTTCTGGCACCCGTGCCATAGGTTCGCCACCACGGCCTTAGGGTGTCTAAGGACAGGATGGAGCGGGTCTCCCCGCGGCCCATCTGTATCGCAGCATAGAGGCGCCCAATATTATTTTTAGTATTACAACCCGGGATAAAGCCACTTCGATCTTCATTAATAATAATCTTAATTTCTTTTTTTAAGCGGGTGGCCAGTAACTTAGCTATTATCTTCCCATCTGTGTTTAAACGTGAGATGGGCCGATAAGTAATTTCCCATTTTGTAAACTGGCCTCCCATACCTTCAACAATACTGGAAATAAGATGTTACCAAATTTCCTATATATCTGAAAAGGAAATCCATCGAGACCTGGGGATGAATTCCCCCTGCATGATTTTAGGGTTTCCTATAGTTCTTGGATGAATTCTAGCGTCTTCTATGAGGGTAGGAAATTCCAGCAGTCTAAGTATTCCTTAATCTCAGCTCCTGTCGCCTTTAAATCTGATGCATATATCTGTATAAAATAATTGAAATTCTAATATAATATCCTTCTCTAAATAAACCAGCTCTCTTGAGCTTTTTTTTTTTTTTTTTTTTGATCACTGTCAAAAACTGGCTGTCCTGTTGATTCTTTTTTTTTTTAAATCGGGTAATTTTTATTAACCACCAACTTCATTTTCCATTTTCTTACAGAAATTTACAAACATAACGTGAACATTGCAAAACATAATTTTACATACAATACAGACAACAATAACCCCCCCCCCCTCCCCCTCCCCTCCCTCCCAGGAAAGAGAAGCAGTGCAGCGGTGTATATTTTATCAGGATTCCTATACCAGGGATTTTATTCATTCCCAATACCAACTTGTAGGGCTCATAACGATCTGTCCTGCAGATCGACATGTTCCAAGAAGGGCATCGGGAGTGTTAATAGGATCCTAGTGTATATAAGACTCGTTTTTTCCAGAGTTCTAGATGTGGATCATGGCATCTCTAAGCAGAGCTCCAGATGGTAAACCTGGAGTAGAGATCCAACTACCCCAAACAGCATCGAACTTCTTAAGTACCCCTCTTTTTTTATAGACCGCTCTTTCCAGTCTAATATAGTTATTTACTCTTGTATTCTGTAATGGTAGGGACAGTGGGTTGGATCCAGTGTGAGGCAGTAATTATGCGGGCTTGATATAATAGTCTTGCAACAGTGTCAGTGCATTGCCTTCACATCAATCCTCAAGCCATCCTAGGATGCACGTAATTGGGGAGACCTGGAGGGTTATGGACATGTGTATTATATCTGCCCCTTCCACCCCACATTTGGGGCACTTTGATGTATCCCATGCCCCTATTTTTTCCAGGACAACTGGTGACTTATATGCTCTATGAATCAGGAGCTGTGAGTATCTGTGCATCTCTGAGAGAGACAGTTGAGGTTTCATTTCTAGGATATTGTTCCATTGTTCCTCAGATAGTGGTCCCACATCTGCTTCCCATTTGTTTTTCACTGTTAAGAGAGACTTCTCCAAATGTTTACTAAGTAGGAGGTTGTACAAAGCTGAGATGAGCCCTTTCGTGCTCTCTGCCTGCCCCAATATTCCTATCACAGGAAAGGATCCCACTTCTCTGACCTCATCTTTAAATTGAGTTGTCCATACGTGCCGGAGCTGCAAATATTGGTAGAAGGAACGATGAGGGATGTTATACTATTCTTGCAGTTGGTCAAACTGTTTAAGCCTCCCATCTTCTAGTATTTTGTCAACTGTCACTACTCCTGCTGTCAACCAAGTGTCAGTCCCGTTAAGTTTTTGGAGTTCTGGAAAATGGGCATTGTGCTATATTGGGGTATGCTTGGTCCATCCTGAAAAATCTACATGTCTTCCCGCTGTCCCATACCTTGTATAATAACTGAACTGTCGGAGCGTCTTTCCACTGTTTGTGTCCATCTAAAATTTCTAGGCGGTGTATTGGAAGTTTCCATGGTGATCACTCACCTTACTGCCGAACCTAATTGCTCTTCCCTATCCCAGCCCTTCATGTGCTGTAGTTGTGAAGCCAACCCACCCTCTTCTTTACCTCTCTGTAGTGTTTCTAGTCTGATTCTCGCATGTTTTCCCTTCTATAGTATCATTTTTATAAGATTACAGCGACCTATTAAGGATAAGGGCAACTTGCCCCATGCAGAGGCCTTAGTCCCTGTACGCTCTAGAAGCGGCTGAATATTTAGATGTAAATAATCTTGTGGTCTCTTAGACACCATCATGCCCAAGTATTTGAATGACTGGACAGGCTGAATACATGTATCTACTAGCCTCACTGATTTAGGCAGGGGATCAACTGGCAAAATCACAGATTTATCCCAATTTATTTTAAGCCCTGACTTCTGGCCAAAGGATCTAATTATAATCATAACTGGATTTAGAGTAGACTCCACATCTCCTAAATAGATAAGCATGTCGTCTGCATGCCCTCTACGAAATCCAACAATATCAGGAGCCCGTCGATAGCCAGGGCGAAAAGAAGGGGGGACAAAGGGCATCCTTGTTCAGTGCCTCTCCCCAAGTAAAATTCCTGAGAAATGTTGCCATTTGATCTCACTCGGGCCTTGGGAGAAGAGTATAGCAGTTTAGTATATGCCATAAATCTGGGTCCAAACCCCATCTTATGCATTACCATCCATAGGTATCTCCACTCGAGGCTGTCAAATGCCTTGGCAGCGTCGAGTGAGAGAATTGCCCTTTCTCCGCCCGCCTCCTCCAACAGCTGTAGATTTAGAAAAAGCCAGCGAAGGTTAATGGAGGTGGATCTCTCCGGCATAAATCCAGTCTGATCTGGATGTATAACTTCCGGGATCACCTGGTTCAGGCGCATGGCTAGTACCTTGGCAAATATTTTAACATCCACCGGGAGAAGGGAGATGGGTATTTATGATTCGGGTCTGGCGGGATCTTTCCCTGGTTTGGGGATCACTACAATTACTGCTTCCAGCATAGAATTGGGCAGCCGCCCCTGACTGTATGCTTTCTGCAGGGTGGTCAACAACCTAGGTAGAAGGATGTCCTTATGGGATTTGTAAAGTTCTGCCGGGAGCCCATCGATCCCTGGGGCCTTTTTATTCTGCATTGTATCCAGGGCTAATTCTAGTTCCTCTAATGTTATCGGGGAGTCTAGAATTTCTCTGGCCTCTTCTGAGAAGGATTTTACGGGGAGGGTCTCACCATACCTCATCATATCTTCCCAAGTGTCAGAAATGGTGGAAGTGTATAGACATCTATAATATTCCTGCAGAGTCTGCAAAATGTCTCTATCTTCAGCCACCTTTACCCCGTCTTCTCTAATTAAATAGAGAATGTGAGATCCTCCCCTTTGTTCATGTACTATTGTAGCCAGCAGATGGCCCGCCGATTCCCCTGCCTCAAAATACTTTTGCTCCATGAAGTACCGCTTGTTAGCGGCGTAACTCAACATATGGTCCGTATATAGGGATTGTGCCTCCTGTCGGGTCTGCTACATATCTGCCTTCCGTTTCTTGCACCCTAGTCAGTAAGGCGTTAGTTAGGGCCCTAGACTTGGTCTTATGCCTATTAATAGCCTGATGTAGGGAGCCCCTAATGTAAGCTTTCATGGAGTCCCAGTTAGCTAAAATTGGGACCGTGTCATCATTGGTTCTAGAATATTGTTGTAGCCATCCGGGATAATTTCCCCTACTATTTGTAGCCAGTACGGATTGACTTTCCAACCCCCCCCCCCCCCCCCAGGCCCACTTCCAGATTTCAAGAGCAAAGAGAGTGGGGAATGGTCCAAAATACTCCAAGCCAAGTATGTTACTTCTGTTACATATGATATAAGTGAGTCTGAGCCCAAAGCTAGGTCAATTCTGGAGAGTGATCTGTGAGAGGCAGAGTAGCAAGTATATTGCTTAACCCCTGGGTTCTGGTATCTCCATATGTCACACAACCCAACCTCCTCTGCCAAGCGGGCTAGCATCTTTGGGGGTGCTGACTCTGCAATGTTGCCAGTATGGAACTTGTCCCAATATGGATTAAGGTAGTTGTTGAAGTCCCCAACAATTAATACTGGCACCACGGAGAGCCAGCCACAAAGGTCAGTACTTTCTTGAAAACCTCGCTATTATAAGGAGGGGGAATATACACTCACCGGCCACTTTATTAGGTACACCTGTCCAACTGCTCGTTAACACTTAATTTCTAATCAGCCAATCACATGGCGGCAAGTCAGTGCCTTTAGGCATGTAGACATGGTCAAGACAATCTCCTGCATTTCAAACCGAGCATCAGTATGGGGAAGAAAGGTGATTTGAGTGCCTTTGAACGTGGCATGGTTGTTGGTGCCAGAAGGGCTGGTCTGAGTATTTCAGAAACTGCTGATCTAAAGGGATTTTCACGCACAACCATCTCTAGGGTTTAAAGAGAATGGTCCGAAAGGATTCAACAAGGTGCTGGAAGCATTCCTCAGAGATTTTGGTCCATATTGACATGATGGCATCACACAGTTGCCGCAGATTTGTCGGCTGCACATCCATGATGCGAATCTCCCGTTCCACCACATCCCAAAGATGCTCTATTGGATTATCCTGCTGAAAGTAGCCATCAGATGTTGGGTACATTGTGGTCATAAAGGGATGGACATGGTCAGCAACAATACTCAGGTAGGCTGTGGCGTTGCAACGATGCTCAATTGGTACCAAGGGGCCCAAAGAGTGCCAAGAAAATATTCCCCACACCATGACACCACCACCACCAGTCTGAACCGTTGATACAAGGCAGGATGGATCCATGCTTTCATGTTGTTGACGCCAAATTCTGATCCTACCATCCGAATGTCGCAGCAGAAATCGAGACTCATCAGACCAGGCAACGTTTTTCCAATCTTCTATTGTCCAATTTCGATGAGCTTGTGCAAATTGTAGCCTCAGTTTCCTGTTCTTAGCTGAAAGGAGTGGCACCCGGTGTGGTCTTCTGCTGCTGTAGCCCATCTGCCTCAAAGTTCGACGCACTGTGCGTTCAGAGATGCTCTTCTGCCTACCTTGGTTGTAACGGGTGGCGATTTGAGTCACTGTTGCCTTTCTATCAGCTCGAACCAGTCTGCCCATTCTCCTCTGACCTCTGGCATCAACAAGGCATTTCCGCCCACAGAACTGCCGCTCACTGGATGTTTTTTTCTTTTTCGGACCATTCTCTGTAAACCCTAGAGATGGTTGTGCGTGAAAATCCCAGTAGATCAGCAGTTTCTGAAATACTGAGACCAGCCCTTCTGGCACCAGCAACCATGCCACGTTCAAAGGCACTCAAATCACCTTTCTTCCCCATGCTGATGCTCGGTCTGAACTGCAGGAGATTGTCTTGACCATGTCTACATGCCTAAATGCCACCATGTGATTGGCTGATTAGAAATTAAGTGTTAACAAGCAGTTGGACAGGTGTACCTAATAAACTGGCCGGTGAGTGTATTTTAGGCAGTGACTTTTTGATCCGTTAGCTGTCCTCCATTTTTGTCAACATTCATAATTTTTTCACAAATCATATATTTATACAATATTAACTAAACTGTTAATATAGGGTGTGTCACACCACCACCATTTCCCTGTTCTGAAAAAGAAAAAACAGCCAAGTCCCCAACTATTCTCGTTTATATCTTTAACAAAGTTCAATGCTTCCTGCGCACACTAGTCTGATGTCTAGTGCGCATGCGCACACCGGAAATACCGGCGCTGACACTTTCAGTCGCGCCGATTGACACTTCCGGCATCATCCTTTGGCTATCCAGGTACGCTAATTTAAGGAATGTATTTAAAGCACTCTGTTAACAAGTAATGTATATCTTTTTGTCCTGATTTTGAAAAAGGGTTGTGTATAACCCGAAACGCGTTAATAGGACTTTTTAAAATTTATTCATTTATTTATTTATGTAAGTATTGATTTTAATATCAGTTGATTTTACCAATAAAATCGCCTATTTTTCGACACAATTCTCTGCCTCTTTGGGTTGTTACTTGTGCGCCCCGGTAAAGCTCATTTTTTCCTCTGTATTTGTACCTACTCTACCGGCACCATTACGGTGACCGGTATTTTTGAGCTTTGGGAGCTGCCTTCTAAACACCCTAGAGACTAGTGTGGATTGGCTGTAGAGGAGCAGGGGGTGTTGCTAAGCCCAGTGATGGGTGTTTTCATATATTTGAAAAGGTCACATGGAGAAGCAATTTCCCAAAGGTGGGGGATGAACGGCTCCTTTCCAGACCCTCCCAAAAGGCAACTGCCTAGTCACACAGCAGATGCTAATGAAAGGTACAATATAACACATGTTTTTTTCTGTAAAACCAATTTTTAATACAAAAACACTTTGTCAGTGTATGTACTATGCTCTGTGGGGACTGGGGGCGTGCTAAAAATGGGTCTCCTGGTGACAGGTTCCCTTTAAAGGGGTATTCCCATCTGGGCATTAACATTTAATTTAATTAATTTGCCATATGTAACATTCAATTGGATGTTATTAAAATAAAAGTTCCTGTGTGAAGATGATTTCTCATAAATGTAGCCATGTTGTCGTTTAGAAATGAGATAGCTTCCTCCGATACGACCACCTCACTTTTTGGCAGCGGTGACCAGACATGCGCTATTGAGGTTTGCCTGACCTCCTGGATTCCTCCTTCATTACCACAGGATTGCTGTAGGACATGCAGTAATTTCCAGATTTTTCTTACATAAAAAAGTTTTGTTTCTTTGTGCAATCTCTCCAGCAGAGGAGGTCGTATCCAAGGACACAGTCTTATTTTTAAAGGACCACAGGACTACTTTTGTGAAAAAATTATCTTCACACAGGTACATTTTTTTTAATAACATCTAATTGATGTGAACACCCTCTTATTACTTTTTAACAAAGTAATAGTAAAAGAGGCAAGTTTATTCTGAGGTGTGTGGATATTGATTCTTACCATATTTATGCGAGAGATACAATGGTCTCAATTAAAGTAGCCACAGTTGTGAAATATTTCCTGATGCATTTTAAAATGATAAAGTCACAGCCCATTCCACTTTCCTCTCACTCTGGACACAAATCTGCATATGGAACAAGCAGTACATGACCTGCCCAGAGCACCATGTTAGCAGCATACACAGGAGGGTTTTCTATCCAGCGGGTATCATTGTACAAACAAATGGAGATCTACGTCTCCCATAAGAATGTGTTTTGGATAAAACTGCAAAATCAATAACACTATTCTATGTACAACAGACATAAGAATGTGTATCCATGTAAACTCTGCCTATGGATTCTAGAAGACTTCTGTGGTGTAAATGGGTCCTATGGATAAACTTGAAATAACAAAAATTTTTCTGGTGCATAAGCCAAAGCGTGCACCGGATTGTGAACCCGTACATTTGGTTTCTTCCATTTCACAGTAATATAGGGAAAGAAAATGAGTAGTTTAGGTATTTCAAATTAGATTAAACAAGAATTTGGCTTCTACACGCTGTGTTTTCAAGGCTGCATACCAAGCCCAGAGCCATTGTCAGTGTACTCTGGATCATGTAGTATGTAACAGTGCCAGATGATCTTTGCCTTGATCTCTGCTGCTCAGAAGCAAGTTAATTTAAAGGGGTATTCCCACCTCAGATACTACAGTTAATTTAATCTCTCATCCCACCCCCAAAAAAACATTTCTTCAATGTATTATTTTTAAAAAAAAAATGACCTTTATTACCATAATAGTGTAAATGGGGCTTTACCTGCCCCCTAGTAACGACCCTCTGCTATCACTAGATGCGGCCACCACCGCTCTTCAGCAGCAGTGGCCGCGCAGGCGCTTAGAATGAGGCTTCTCTGAACCTGCCAGGAGTGTGTAAACGCACTTAGCTAGCGCATACGCAGTTCACATATACCTCGCTTGCTAGATCAGGATGGCTGCCAGGCATGCGCAGTAGTTTCACAGCAGTCCTGGTTGCTCAATTGTTACTGCGGGACAGCTGTGTACTGCAACAATCAAGCACTACTAGATGAAGAGAACTTACTAGTGCCGGCTTGCTGCAGTACACAGCTGTCCCGCTGTAAGGTTACAAAAGGACCTGTTTTTTTTTTTGTTTTTTTTAAAGCAGGGCAGTGGGGGCAATAACTGGCTATATACTGGAAGGCAGACGCTGGCTATAGCCTAGGCATGTGGGCGATGCATTTCCCACCCTCGGTTTATACTTGAGTCAATAGATTTTCCCAATTTTTTGTGTTAAAATTGATGCCTCAGCTTACACTCAAGTATATTCGGTATGTTGATTTCAACTTATAATTTGAAGATGAAATCTAATTTAAGTTATTCTAAATTATTCTAAATTATTCCTGCCAAATTAACCAAGATTACTAACTCCGAGTCAGAGCTACACTGTTCAGCAACCTTTACAAACCTAAGAAAACAGTAAGTAGTTTCATTTTCCCCTTAGAAATCTATTTGTTACATACCAATAAGATATACTGCACTGCCCTAATATTACTGACCAAGTGAATGCTTAAAAGGGTTTTCCCACAAAGGCAAGTTAGGCCCTATCCACAGGATAGGACCTAACTTGCCTTCGTGGGAAAACCCCTTTAACCTCTTAATGCCGAGGCCTTTTTTTTGTTTTTGCGTTTTCATTTTTGACTCCCCACCTTAAAAAAAAAAAAAAACTTTCTTAGATTTCCATGTAAACAGCTATGTGACGGCTTGTTTTCTGAGTAACAAATTCCACTTCATAGTGACAGTATTTAATATTCTATGCCTTGTACTGGGAAGCGGGAAAAAACCTCCAAATGGAGTGAAATTGGTGAAAAAAAAAATGAACGTGAACGAGCGCTCCAAATGAAATGTCTCCTTTATTCTTAGGACGGTTATCAAATGCATATAGGTTTTATAATGTTTTCATACATTTACAAAAATTAAAACCTTCTGTATACAGGCGGTCCCCTACTTAAGAACACTCGACTTACATACGACCCCTAGTTACAAACGGACCTCTGAATATTGGTCATTTATTGTACTTTAGTCCTAGGCTACAATGATCAGCTCTAAGAGTTATAATAGGTGTCTGTAATGAAGCTTTAGTGTTAATCCTGATTCTTATGACAACCCAACATTTTTAAAATCCAATTGTCACAGAGAGCAAAAAAGTTCTGTCTGGGATTACAATGATAAAATATACAGTTCCGACTTACATATAAAACTCAACTTAAGAACAAACCTACAGACCCTATCTTGTATGTAATCCGGGACTGCCTGTATATATATAAAAAAAAAATCTTCATTTTGCCATCTTCTGGCGCTAATAACTTTTTCATACACATTTTTTGAGAGTTTTGATGAAGTTTTCAATGCTACCATTTTGAGGACTGACTGTACTGCCTTAGAATCACTTTTTATAGAATTTTTTATGTTTAGCAAAATGGCAAAAAGTGGCACTTTCGACTTTGAGAGCTGTTTTCAGTAATGGGGTTAAATGCCAGGAATAACTGTTATTAATTTATTATTAATTTTTGGACATTTTGAGACGAGGGGATACACAACGTATTAATGATTTTACTGTTTACTTAAATCAGTTGTAGGGAAAGAGGGGTGATCAGAATTTTTGTGTTTTTTTAATTAATTTTTTACCTTTCTTTATTCATTTATTTTTTACTATTATTTGGATCCCCTAGGGTAATTTAACCCTAGGTTGTCTGATTGGCAGCATATGGTAGCATCATTCTAATGTATGGCAGTATATTGGTATTTTCCACATCATCATGCAATGTGCAATAGAGACAGCCTCGGGTCTTTGTGTGACCCGAGGCTGTCATAGTAACATATCGCGGCTCCCCGATGACATCACGGGGAGCAACGATTAGAGCCAACATGGTGGTGCCCATGCTCCACAGACTTTTTGATGCCAGCGGCAATTGCAGGGTTAACACCCAAGTGGCATTCAAACAGTAACATTTATTTGCTGAAATGGGAATAACCCTTTATGCATACCATAAAGAAAATCTAGCATCAAAATCAAGCATAAACCTTGACACTTACTCATAGATCTAGGCACTGTGAAAAGTAGTAATTTTCTTATATTTGTTATCCATGTTCTCCTTCCTTCTATAATCAACTTTTAAAATTATGCTTATGAGCCTGAAGGACTCCTGGAGGCATTACCAGGGCCCCTCATTGCTGTACCTTTACAGACTGTTACAATGAGAAGAACACGTCTCCTCCTCCCCCTGCTCCCTCCCCAGGAAGACCTACTTTGCTCATTGTAAGAGGTCTTCTAAAACAGGTTGTCTTTTGGAGAGGTTTCACTGTAGATGAATATGTGTTTTATATTTTTAACATTAAACATTTAAAACTGAAATTTTCATGAAAAAAAAACATTGTTAAGGATGCACACCCGTCACATCTATTTTCCATTTCATTCAGTCCCAAATATTCTTTCCACTTGCCTAATAACTAATGTGAAGGAAACCCAAAAAACGTATAGTGTTCTGGAACACAGAGATATCCTTCTTTTTTATTCCTTTAGTTTTACAGGTTTTTCATCAACCACAGATAGAAGAAATCTATAAACATGATGGAGTAAACAACACTACTGTGCCAGGAACTCTTGCTGATCAACAGTAAAGAGCATGACAGAAACAAAGACAGATAAAATAAAAAAAGAAACAGAGTACAGAACCCGTAAGAAGGAGCAAAAAAGGAAGTACAAGAGCTAAATGGGAGCAGCAAGAATTCTATAGAATAACAACTCCAGCAACTACCTACAGTGCTGGAATACATGAGGGACTACATTGACCAGCTGCAGCATGATGGTTTTTATTTGTAAGTCTTCAAAGGCAATGTCACTCAAATAGAACATAAAGCACATCTTGGGGATCACCATAACTCTCCTCCAATCTCTCCGCAGCAATGTAAAATATGATAGAATGACACTTACCACAAGCTTTTGCAGCAGTGATGCTAATCTCTTCCGCAATATACTCTCCTGGAGGTAAAGCAAGGTAATCCTTATCACCAGTGGCCAATGCATGGTACAGAAAGATGTGAAATCCTGGCTCACTGGGTTTTGGGGCATTTATCTGGGTATCACCACTTGGGTCAGCAGTAGGAACTGTGGTTATGCCTATTTCAGTCATTGTAAGGCAAGCCATTACCTCACACCACACGTTTTACCTAGAAGCAAAACAGCAACAAAAACAAGAATAAATTCATTTTGGAGTCATATAAGGCAAGCATTTTCACAAAATTCTTCAAAAAGCTTTGAAGACGTGAGTAATATTAGTGCACATTAGACTGTTTCAAATATATCTTAACCCCTAGGCGCACCAGGACGTTATAGTACGTCCCGGTCGCTAGATACTTAGCGCACCAGGACGCACTACAACGTCCTGCTTTTCTGGCACACTAAACTTCCCCCGTCAACGAGTCCTGTAAACCAGAAGCAGCGGCTTCAGCGGTCCTATCATCAGCTGACACTCGCGCTGTAACACCCACGTCAGCATGACGAGTCCAGCATTACCACGGCATGTAGGTCTTCCCCCTAGGATCGATTCCCCCGTGCCGCACTCGGGGATCGATTCTCTCTGGCCAGCTCGAGACTGGCATGTGCCCCACGAGCTGCCCATCCTCCCCTGCCATCCAGAACCCCTTTCGGGTCTGACTGTAAACTGGTACTGAGGCATTTTCCAGCATGCCAGACAGATTACACTGCTCTACACATAAATGTATTAGAGGCAGTGTATGAACGTGAACCACGATCAAGCATGCTGGGTTCACAGTTCAGTATATATAAGTAAAAACATCAACATTAACACTACACATTATATAATAAAAATACACTACAGTAATATCTAAGCCCCTGAAATGTCACGTTCCCTAAAAACACTTAAGGTAAATAAAAAAACATAAAACCACAAAACCCTGCATATTGGTATGTCCGTGTCCGTACCATCTCATAATGAAACAATGAATCGTTACTGCCCTCACGATAACACGCTGGGGAGAAAAAACATTAAAAAAACAAAAAAAATATTTTTTAACTGATCCCCTATAAAAAACGTCTAAAAGCGGATTCTAAAAATGTCATCTGTCCTCTAATAAGCCCTACTAGAAATAACGACACTTTTCTCGCCCACAAAATAGCCCCGTACCAGATCGGGTTTAGCAAAATAACAAAGTTATGATATGAAAGACTTGGTATGCTAAAATTGACAACAATTTGCCAAATTACTTTTATTCAGTAAAAATGAAAAAAAAATAAAATATATATAATGTAAGTATTTCGTAATCGGCACCCTAGAATAAACTAATATATTATTTTTATGGTAATGGTTAACGGCCAAACAAAAAAAAAAAAACAGCAATTTTTCCTAAAAATGATGATTTTTTTTTTATTCTCCTCCGGCACCAACAAAGAGTTAATTAATCTCACAATTAGCTATAGATGCCCCAAAATGAAATACAGAAAAGTCATCTCATATTGGCAAAAAAAATAAGCAGATAGGGTCCACCCTTAAAAAAAACAAAAAAACATTTAGATTACAAGTTACATAGCAAATTGATCTGGATGGCGCCATCCTCCCCTTCCTAGCCCGTTTTCCGTAAGTGGCCCACTAAGCAGTATTCCACCCACACACTGTTGGACGGTGATGTACTCGGAAAATTGGGTATCAAACTTTGTGGAGCCTTTTTCATTTAATCCATTGTAAATGTTTAAATTTGTAATTTTTCCACCCAAATGATGTATTGTAAAAAATATACTTTGAGACCTGCACCTCCATTTTGTTTTAACCATATAAAACACCGTAAAGGGTTACAAACTTCTTAAAAGTGGTTTTTCATAACGTGGAGGTGTTTTCCACAATGGGTAATTTATGAGTCTAGCTATTTAGGCCTCTCAGTGTCATTAGCAGTTGAGCAGGTCCCTCTAAATACGGGTTCTGGTGATTTTACAAAAAATGTGAAAAATGTTACCCTCAATTCTGAGTCCTCAACATTTAGTAAATATGTGGGAATCTTAAAAAACAATCCAACATAAAGCAGACATTGGGAAATGAAGTTATGAATTTTTTGTTGCTTGACTAGCTGCATCAATAGAGAATTTATAAGTTGAAAATAAAGAATTTTTCCAAATTTTTTTTTTTTTCATAACTAAACCAAAAGATTTCATCCAAATTTTTAAACTAAATTTGAAGTTACAATTCAAATCCCCTGGATATCTCATAGCGTTCCAAGCTATAACCACTTAATGACCACAGGACGATTTTGAAAATGGGGTCGGCGTCTTTAGCGCAAAGAGGCTGAGTCCCGTAGGGGTTACAGAATAAGCAGACACTCATGGGGTGTTGGTAAATATATTGCTCGGCAATTAGTCTCAGGAGCAAAGTCTACTCCCAGCACCTTGATGAAACTCACAAAAATAGACGGCAGAGAGGGAAGATTTAAAGTAACATAAGCTCAGAGTCCTCCACATATACGCAAACTGGACTACATTTGTTGAAAGGGATTTTTCAGCATAACTGTCATTATTAATTCACATTTCTGCTTTTCGGGTTCTCCATGGGGCACTGCAGCTTAGTGTATACAGTTGTAGTGTACAAGCAAGCAGTGAGAGGACTGCGCTCTGGACTCCTACATTTCAAACGTTTTATGTAATGAATTGTTTACATACATACATCTCTCCCTTGGAAAGTAAATATCTTCAATCACACCTTACTTGTAGGAATATTGGGTTGTGGTTTCTGAGTTATATACAAACTGTTCTTGGGCTACATTCACACACGTGTGCCGACGGGACAGGAGGAGGGGTGGAGCGATGCTCGGACCCCCCCCTAACCATAAAGATTATCCCGCAGGCCATAATACGGGAGAGATAGGACATGTTCCTATCTTTCCCCGGTACGAGCGGTATGGTGCAACACGTGTGCCACACCATACCAGCTCCGTGTGCCCCATTGCCGGCCAATGGGACGGTTATACGTCCCAAGCTTGCAGCTGGTATATACGCCCCCCCAGGTTTGTGTGAACTACCTTATAATGAGAAAAAGTGCCAAAACACCATAAGGTGGACCCTTACCCCTAAGAACTAGCTCATTTACACTCACTTCTCTTTTTCAATTCTGCTGTATCACAAATATGCATTTATAACTGAAAATAAACTCTGTAAGACACAGTTTTCCAAACTCTTTTTCCATGACAAGCTGTACTTCACAAAAAGTCTATATGGTAGTTTAAATTCATAGCACTTATTGCTATGATATAAATGAAGAAATCAAAAAATTATTGTTTCTACAATGTTATATCATCATACAGAAGTTACGTTGCGAACTAAACATAGCCATAGGTGCGGCTTTATGCTGACATATAATTAACAAAAAACAAAAAGCGCTTTATTACACAGGTCGTTCAAGCCTACTTTTTACCCATTGTTTAATCTTACTACCTTTTTTGGGGACGCACCTGAATATCTTTTCAGTAATTAAATATATAGATTTTTTGGGTGTTTGTAAACCAAATAGCAGAGAACAGTTAACGTATGTTATAGGGTCAGTACAGTTACAGTGAATATCCATTTATAAGCTTTTTATGTCTCATAAGAAAAATCCCCCTTGATTGCATTGCATCTACTAAGCCTTTCAACGCGGTGGTCTCTGAACCCTTGCACTTAAACACAATATTATTGGGCATATTAAACAGGAGAGTCTTTTAACCCTTAATGACAAGCCTCGTTTTCTTGTTTTCTCCCTTCAAAACCATTAAAACTTTTTTACAGAGCTTACAGTGGGCTTTATTTTGTGCATAACAAATTTTACTTCTCAGTAAGGTTATCTATTATTCGATGCCGTGTCCCGGGAACAAAATTGAAAAAATTGGAAAGTGGGAAAAAAAACACGCTTTTGCATAAAAGGCTCGTTTTTTATGACTTTCACTTGGCACTCCAATAACACACAGTTTTTATTCTTTGTTTCGGTGCGATCACGGTGATACCAAATATATACAAGTTTTTATTTTTTAATACATTTTAAAAAATTACAAGAATGGGTAAAAAAAGAAAAACATTTTTTGCCAATTCTGACTCTAAACAGTTCATACTTTCTCTTATGAATGAGCAATTTTTGCTACTATTGAGGACTGTGCACATTTTGATCACTTTTTATTACATTTTTTATGTGATGTAAAGATGTAAAAGTTGCATTTGGACATTTGAGGCGCTATTTTCGCCAGAATAACCGTTTTTAATAGTTTTGATAGATTGGCATTTTGGGAGGCAGTGATGCTAATGTGGTCTGGATTTTTTTACTTTTTAGAAAGGGGGTGATTTGAATTATATTTTATCATTTTTTTTTAATTTTAACTATTTCTATTTAGACCCTCTAGGTATTTAACCTATATGGTCTGATCGTTCCCACCATAACTGCAATACGTCTTATTGCAGTATAAGGCTTATTTAACACAGGATTATATGCAATGAGCCACTGCTCATTGTGGAAGAATCTTCAGACATCAGGGAGCGGGATGCCTCAATAAGGTATGGCGCGCCGCGTGTTTTAATGCACCGGCTCTTCCCGGCGACAACAAGAGGCTACAAGAGGGACGTTAGTGAGTGGTCTTTGCTGCAATATGCAGCAACCCATTTCGTGAAGGGCTCAGGCCCTAGCCCCTTCATACACCCTCATAGCTCGTCCGGCACATATATCCGTGACGAGCATGAAGGGGTAATTGATATAATGAGTTGTGTATGGATTCTTAAGAGAATCAGAGATAGCCGCTCGTTAAGTTACAATCAGGATAGAAGCTGTATATAAATCTTTTTTTTCGAGTACAATAAGGGGGGATATCTCTGGTTCTGTTAGGCATCTCCAGCAGCTACTATACATAAACCTCATATTAACGGGGAGATTCTTCTGTTTTAAACATTCGCACAAATTGAGTTTTCTAAAGTCCGGGTTCAAAGATTGCCGTTTGAAGTTGGTCACTGCATTCACACTAGCCTATGGAGGACTTATACGAGGCCGACGTACTATACGGCCGATATAGTGTCTCCATAAAGGCCCAATGGCGTCACAGGCACCTTACTGGGCGGTAGGTGCCGCACCACGTGCACGCTACCGTATCGTGCCCGTACCGGGAAAAAGATAGACCTGTTCCTATCTTTTTCCCGTAAATCGGCGCGTGCGCCATGTATCTCTCGTATGGAGAGTGGCGGGGAGTGAGCTGCGCTCCCCCTCCTCCTCCCTCCCGTCGCACTGCCGTTGCCCGGGACGGGCGCACCGGCAGTGTAATGTAGGTCCTTTAGGACTTCATCAAAGTCCTTTCTGAAGATGACCTGTGCAAATAAAGCTATATACCAATTTTGTCAGTCGTGAGGGGTTTATAAAATTAGCAAAATCATGTACATTTCAGTTGTTTCTGTCATATGGGGCACAGAGTAACATTACAAATGACAAAAAAAACTTAATTTTCTTGCTCTTACCAATTGGCTGCAAGGAAACAGAGTGAAAGTACTTAACGGACACCGGTCCATCCAGGTCTGTGTCACAGTCCTTGTCACCCCCTCTATCTGGTGGTAGCCATCTCCAAGATCCCATCCCACTTTATCTGTTTGTTTCCGATACATTATTCTTGAGAAAACATCTATTTTTTATCATGTAAAGACTGTCACATGGTCAGAGCAGTGATGTCACCCCTTTTCCCCCTCCCCTCGCCTCCTCACCCTTACTCATGTCTGTGTGTAATGTATAGTTAAAGCATTGCTGCCATGCTGCAGCCTCCTAATATACAGGTGAAGACCAGACTCAGCTACAACATGATCTGACTTTTTCTGCGTAACAGGGGCTGCAGCCTGGAGCTCTGTATCTCCCTAAACCCACACACATTCCACACAACAGCGCAGGTGGGCGTGGCCACAACACCGAGGAGCACATCATTATACACAGCCCACACCATTAGAAACAGGCTAAGTCATGGCACTGGGTTGTGGCTGTGCCTCCCACTCATGAAAAGTGGACAGCTTAATATCTAATGCTTCATGACATTTCACAGGTCATTTGCATACAGCTTTTAGGACCTCTGCTTTAGGTTTACAGCCATTTAGAGGGACAAGAAGGAATAGGGCATATGCTCCTAATGGCAGTTTTAATGAAAATATATTTAGTTTTTGGAAGGTTATTTTTGCATGAACGGGTTCATCTGTTAAAGGTGGTCTGATACTTTCTATAAACCCACGAGTAGATATGCATGAATTCTGGCCGATCCTGACCCTTTTTTTATAATTTTTTTTTTTATGAGTGTTAGTGCCTCAGGCCTTCTTGGATCAGATTTGTTTCTTTTTTACAAAACATGCTTTGATTAAACGTCAAAGGCACCCCTTACAAGTAACATTGTATCTTTTAGAAACATTAAGGGACCTGTCACCAGAACCCATTTTTAGCATTACCACCCCTCCCCCCAGAGCATAGTAACATCGCTGCCAAAGTGTGTTGCTATTCAAAATTGGAGTTTTAACAGAAAAAAAGACATGATATTTGTACCTTTCATTAGGATCTGCTGTATGACTAGCACATTGCGCCACAGGTAGGGCGGGAAAGGACAAGTCTCTCCCCCCCCCTCGGGAACAGGTGCTTCTTTCAAATATTGAATATACTGCTCAAATCAGAATGGGTCTGTATGAGGTAGCAGGGGTGTCGCTAAAGCCGTGCTGGTTTTTCATATATTGAAAAAGGCACATTGAGAATCCTTTCCCAAGTTGGGGGGTGGACCGGCTCCTTTCAGACCCTCCCAAAAGGGCAACTGCCTAGTCACACAGCAGATGCTATTAAAGTGTAACAATATAACACATGTGTTTTCTGTACAACCATTTTTAATAACAAACACTTTGTCAGTGTATGTACTCATCCGTCTGTGGGGACTGGGGGCTCTAACAATGGTCGCCTTGTGACATGTTCCCTTTAAAAGGGTATTTCCCAACATACCTCGGGGTCAGACATTGAAGTAATTAATGTGCATATTCACACATTGTAACCTTCATTGGATTGTATGAAAATAAAGTTCCTGTGTGAAGAGGATTTCTCATAAAGGTCGCATGTTGTCGTTTAAAATGGAGATAGCTTCCTCCCGATACACCCCACTTTTTGGCAACGTTGCCAGCATGCGCATATTGAGGGTTTGCCTGCCCCTGGCATTCCTACCTTCATTCCACACGGTGCTGTAGGACAGAGCAGTATTTACCAGACTTTTCTGTACATAAAAAAAGTTGTTAGTTTGCTTTGTGCAATATGCTCCAGCAGAGCTGAGTGTATCCAAGGACACATCCTGATTTTTAAAGACCACAGGAACTACTGTTGTGATAAAAATTATCTTCACACAGTACCTTTTTTTAATAACATCTAATTGAAAAAAAATGTATGCATTAACAGAGTAGTTAAAAAAATGTGAAACGGCCGAAGATGAAATCCGGCTGTTTAGGCATGTTCTGGTTGAACTTATGCTGCGTATTTCTTTCTCTCCGAAATGGGGGCGGATAACTAAAGAGCAGCCGTTATGGCCCCCCCTGCTCAGTCTCTTAGTAAAAGGGCAGCCCCCAGCTCCTTCATGCTATCCCCATGAGGCACTGCCAGGGCACTAAAGCGATAAATTCAGTCTAGTTTAAAAACAAACAACTTTAAAGCTGGTTGACAAGGCTTAAAAATCCTCCAAAAGTCTTCGCTTGTAAAATGACATTATTCATATGAAACATGTCAAGAATTTGGATAACATACACAGTACAGCAATGTAACCTAATGATGGATACATGCCACTCGATAGGACCCCCCCCCCCCCCTCTGGTCTTCTCCATGTGCCCTTCGCTTCCCCTGATGTGCTTTGTCACTTTCCCTGCTGTCAGAAAAGATGATAGCTTTATAAGAAAACACACATGCATGGCGGTCTCCTGGTGTTTAGCACATGATGGCTGCCAGGAATGAGCCGGGTGGGGGACGTATTGAAATGTGGGCGAGCTTGCATATGCTACCCCCCACTGGCACCCCCTTAGTTGCGTGCTAACCCTCCCCAAATTGGCATGAAAAAATATAAAAAACATTGGTGAACCAAGAAGTGCGGGGGCCTGTCCTATAGGCCCTCTGACCTTAGTCTGTCAGAAGTTTCCGGTTCCTGACAAACCCTGCTAGTGGCGCCAAGAATAAAACTTTAAAAAATGAAATTCAAGTTCCTTATCTAAAAAAAAAATAAATGAAGTAGTATACACGTCGTGGTCAATCTGTGATGCAGACCTGTAGTAGCTTGTAACATGCCCTTTAAAACCACTGTGTAACTGCACATACTTGGCTTTGCCTACTTTTGTTTGCCAGTCATTTTATTACGAGCTTTTTCTCGTGTGCTACGCCCTTCTTTTTTGTTCTGCCATAAAATTGGCTGGCGTCAAGTCATCCCATTCCTCCTAAAGCCAAAACTGTGCACGGCTGCTTTTTTATTATTTGCCCATAACATCTGAATCTTGAACTGCACAACAGCCCATCAAAAATGTCCTATTTTAGAATTAGCCATTGCCATATTTATACATAATGTCAATAGAAAGCTAAATGAAGAGGCTAAGCAAGCAGTTGCACAGGTATTAACTGCCAACCTCTCCATCATGAGCTACTATGAGGCAAACACCCACCATTCACCTTGGCCTGCATCTTGCAACAAGAGAATTTCTTACACATTGGAAACATACTTGGATTTGCGCATGGAAAACTACAGCAATAAACACATGCATGCAATTTAGTTCCCTGTGCACATTAGCTGCCAAAAGTACACCTAAAAAAAGATACTCTTTATGGAACAGAACATCTTGATAAGAAGGAAAAAAATAGATTAGGGAAGCCTATATTTGTTATCCATCATGTTCGTGACTCACAAAATACAACTGTCCCAGAGGAAAGGATCACAATGTATGGCCTACATAAACAGAGAAGATCTCCCAATTTGACATGTGTAGGGCTGGATGGGGGGGGGGGGGAGTTGAGGCCGAGAGCGGGGGAGTAAGGCATGGTGGCGGACCCCCTCCACAAATCACCACAGTATGCCACAGCATTCAAAACGACGACCATATGAGAACGTATGTACGGCTGCCCGCTCCGTACACGTGTGAAATATAGGGCCATGTCCTGTACTATCTTTCTTGTGTTCAGGCCTTGTGTGGCAAATGGATCACTATGGAGCGGGAGGGGATCACCGAGCGGGTTACCGTCAGTGTGGCATGTAGACCTAACTGTTATTGTCTCTACGTGTTCCACTGTCATGCCCTATCCTGTCCTCTGCCAGGGAGCTGTAGCATGCAGTCTGTATACCCCCTCCTCCCGAAACACTGATAACCAGCCCCACTCTTCCGAAACATTTCTGTTAAACCTGACCCTGTGTCCCTATATGCGACACCTTAGAACAGCTTGTAACCCCTTATGAACCGCCCTAGTCGGATTCTACGGCTGTCTTCGGGGGTACTTCTTCTGACTCGCACGCCTTTCTACGGCGCCGCGTCAGAAGAAGATTCGGGACATCGGGTCGTTAGTGCCGGTGTCGGGCTGTGATATCACAGCCCGACCCGGCACTAACACACACGGGATCGGAAAACTCCGATCCCGGGTGTTTTAACCCCTACACCCGCCGCGTCAAGCATGATCGCGGCGTGCAAGTGGTCCCCCGTGGATCGGACCCCCCCCGTTGCTTACCGGGGTCCATCCCTCCTGCGCTGCCCCGGGTCGACGAGTGACCGGGCTGTCGGCTCCTCTTCTCCCGCCGGGTCCTGCCTTCTGCAGACCGCTGAATAACTGACATCGCGCAGCATGCTCAGTTCTTACACTATACCTTCTACAGTTGTATTCAGTAAAGCTTGAATAAGCGATCATGACATGCGCAGCATGCTCAGTTACTTACACTATACACTTCAATACAAGTGTATTGCAGTTGTAGGGCTGAATAACGCGATCAGATGATCGCTTATTCAAGCAAGAAGTGAAAATGTAAAAAGGTTAAATAAAAAAAAAATTAAAACTTTTATAATTAATTAATAAATAAAATAAAGTCCCATGAATCTCCCCTTAACACATAAAATGCAATATCAGTAAATAAACACAAAAACATACATATTTGGTTATCCCCGCTCCGTATTAATCTGTACAATAGATCTAAATCAATTTGACCCGCTTCGTGTGAACTACGGAAAAAAAAACTTGGAAACTCCCATAATCTACATTTTTCATCAACACGCATCACAACAAACTGTTTCTAAATAAGCTACAAAAAGTTTACATTCCTAATAGGTTACGACTGAAAAGAACAACTGTTTCGCAAAATAAAGAGCCCTCACCAAGCTGACCAACAGAAAATACAGACAAGTTATGGCCCTAAAAGTGGGTCAATTAGTAAAAACAATGCGATTTTCTCCAACTACTGGTTTTGCTCCGGAAATTAAGCAAAATAAGAAAAACTATACAATGAGTATCACTCGCAATCGTGATGATAGATATAAACAGTAAAATTTATTTTTACATACGGTGAGGCGGGGAAAAATAAGACTACAACCAAAATAAATTTGATGATTTTTTGTTGTCCCCTTGAAATAGTTAGTACAATCTCAGAAAAGCTTTAGACCTCCCAAAACAAATTATCTATACATTGTCAAATCTCATCCCATAAAAATAAGCCCTCATATGTTTTGTATTACCAAAAAAATAAAATGTCTAATTGTTGACATGTGACATACATATCTGCTGTGATGCGCCTCCGTCCTTCTATACTTGGCCGTGCGCGCCGTAACAGCAGTTTTACTCACCACATATGGGGTATCATTACCCGCGGAGGAATGGGCATCAATCGTTGTCGTGCGTTTCTCATTTTAATTTATTCTTCAAAATTGCAGTTATGGGCCTAATGATAGGTATTTTCCAAAAAAATGCCAATAGTTTCTAAATCGCAGGTCATATTTTTTAACCATGTGGAAACACTTAAAGTAATGGACTTCAATGAAGTTGTTTTGACATACGGGGTGAAGTTCTATAGTGAGGTTAATTTATGGTGTTTACTAATTTTTAGCCCCCAAAGTCCCTTGAAGCTGAGTTTGTCCTCAAATTAGTGTTGGCATTTGTCATTGAAATAGAAAAATCGCACTCTAAATCTGCAACCTCATACATCCAGACAAAATGACCGGAAGCTAATTATCATCCCAACATAAGAGATATTCTGTACAATTGTAATTTATCAAACTTTTTGGGTATGTTTTACTCTTGGTCTGGAAACCAGACACTTAAAACTGGAAAATGACAGATTTTTACACTTTTGCCAAATTGTTCCACTGTTTTTTCAGAACACATCAAAACGTACACTTACATGTTATAACTCACATGAGTTACCTGTGTCAGAAAAACATTCTCAAAATCACCATGATATGTTAAGCTTTCCTAAGTTATACAATTATCCGTGAGACTTGTCAGATTTGAAAATCGAGTCTGGTCATTGGAGCTGAAAACTAGTGTCGTGATAAGGGTTTAACTTACCAAGGTAATTTTTTCAGATTGTTTTTGTTCATGACATGTTGTCTTCACCATAATGACTCTTTGGTTGAAATGTTTGCATTATTATAAACAAATTAAAACTTAGTTGAAAAATTTTGAAAAAGTTTTGATTTTCGATTCTTTAATGTTCTAGCTCATCATGCCAGTTATGCAAAACATAAAAAAAACTCCCAAATTGGTTGCGTAAACAAAAATAAACCATGGTCGTCTTATAGGTTGAGTAATATTTTTTTATGTTAATGTAAGATCAATTATTTTTATAGGTCTATTCTATACTGATAGTTGGGTGGCATGTTTTTACAAGATCAGCCTAGGTCAGATGCACAGCTGACACGCACGTTGACACGCTCCGTTCTCCCAACATGATCTGTAATTGTGCTTCGCAGGCGCTCTGGGCTCCCATCCAGAACCTGGCTGCCATAGGATTCAGTAAACAAAAAAAAAAAAAATAACAGCCACAGCTTATTACATGGTCCAATTAGTGTCATGAAGCTTATGGAAACACCACTTGATCACTTCACTGTTCCTCCTCCTGCTTCAGGAGGAGGAACCAGACTGTAGGGCAACATCTGACAAAGCACTTTAAAAAAAAATTTCTTCAAGAATGGTATCCCTCAATTGTGGTGTGACAAGGTTCATGGGCACAATCTCTCACAGAAATTGGTCCAATAAATACCCTATAGTCGATGCAGGTATCTAACGTGCAAGGAAGCCACAATAAATACCACCTGAAACTGTTATCTCCACCTAGGCAACCACTTGGCAGCAACGCAGACAAGTGTACACAACAAGTGACACATTACCATAGTCTTAACTTGTCATAAGTAGGGGCAGTGACCAAGCTTTTTTTCTAAAACAAAAATAACATAAAATAAAAATAAAATATATTACTTATGTTAATGATAAAAGATGAGAAAATACATTCCGTGACCTAACAATTTAGAACTTTCGCTAAGTACTCGTGCACAGAACTAAAAATCCAATAGATTTACGCAATTGGCATTATGTATGACAGCAAAAGGGATTGGTTCACGGTTTTTCTCGATTTGCCGTGTCCCTTCCAAATAACTTCAGAATAGTTTCCTGCTAGTCTCTTCTTCCAGGATCCTTGAAAAATTGCAAATGCCCACTCAATCAACGACTGGGATGGGTCATCTCCACTGAGATGGGTCACCACTTCCTCTATAGCAATTAATCCACTGGTTACCCAGTAGGCATGATGTGCGATTGTAAGCTCTTGCGAGAAAAGCCCTTCTTCCAATTGTTTTATCTGACCATGTTATTACTGTATAATGTCAAATTTTGTCTGTTTAAGCACAGGAGCTGTGAAATATGTTGGTGTTAATTGAAGATTTATTATTGCTTTTTACAGACTCATTTTAAAATATGCCTGATGGACAATCCCTTAAAATAACATGAAACTTTATAAAACAACTTTGGAAATGTAGAAACATATTGTAGAGCTCCACAACATGCTACAAGTAAAATAAATACTGACTGTCTGGTGTGCCCAAGTGACAAAAGGAATGGTTATGCAGAGTTCTAGGCTCCAGAATAGTTCAACCAAACTAAAAACTAAAAGACTAGAGGAGTTAAACTATTCCGTGAGCATTTACTCCACAAACTAAACTAAACTAAACATTACTCAAATGAAACAAGAACCATAAGGAAAGCAGGGCAGAGTGACCCAGGAAGCGTAATGAAGCAGCATCTGCTGGTCCACATGGCAAGACTATTACAAAGGTCAGCTCCATGTCCATCTTACAAAACCACAGTTAAATTATGTTTGTGGGTCAAAGTCTTGGGAAACAATGAAGCAATAGATGATATGTTGCATAGAAACAATGACGTGGTGTGTCTGGCATTCTAAATTTATTCACATTAAATCTAATGGATAAACAGTTTTATGGTATCAATTTTAACATAATAACCCTTTGTTATTCCCAGGATAAACATTGTGAAGATTGTTGAGTACCAGGGTTAAAACTTCAGAAAATACATATTTATTTACCATACAAGCCAGGTAAATAGTAAACCCTTCAACAGGGGATAACAATTGAACGTGGCACAACGTGCCAAGCAAAGGATGGTAAAACTTAAATTCTTTGTTAGTGCATGCTTAAAACATCTACACAGCCATAAAAAAAAAATAAATTAAAAAACGTTCAGGTGACATGTTTTGAGGTTTTAATATATAAAATATAAATAAGTATTTGATTCCTCTGGCAAACACGACTTAAAGAGAACCCGTCAGCCAAATTGGCCCCCTAAACTAAATATATTTTCATAAACTGCCATTAGAAAGCATTGCCTCTACCCCTTCATTGTCCCTCTACATGCCTGTAAACCTAAGCAATGAGGTCCTAAAGCTGTATGCAAATGACCTGTGAGATGTCCAATGAGTCATTATCATATTCAAGCTGTCATGAGTGGCCTTATTCATGAGTGGGAGGTACAGCCACACCCCCAGTGCATGACTGACAGCCTGTATAATGATGGGTGCTGGCGCCCCCTGCAGCCTGTGTGTGTATAGGAGAGATACAACCGCTCCAGGCTGCAGGTACTTGTGTAGCACACAGGTACTTGTGTAGCTGATGTCTGTGCCTCACACATGTTACAGCAGAACATGTCAGGTACTTGTGTAGATGATGTCTGTCTCTGTGTTTTAGGAGGATGCAGCATGTCAACAGATGCAGCACAGACCCTAGCAATGCTTTACTATACATTACACACAGACATGAGCAGGGGGAGGAGAGGGGAGGGGTAACAGGAGTGACATCACTGCCTCTGACCATGTGACCAGCCTCATTTACATAATAAAGAAAAGATGATTTTACAATGATTAATGTATGAATTGACTAGATTAAGGCTGGGATGTAATCCTTGTGAGCTGCTCCAACAGGTAGTAGTGACAGAAATAGTGACAGAGACCTGATGACAGGTGTCCTTTAATACTTAGTGGCAAAACCCTTGGTGGCAGAACCTGCTTCTCTCAATCACTCATAGAATCATCCAGGTGTTCATTGGCAATCTTCAGATTGGGGAGGAGGAATGCCCCACGCTTATCGCCCGAATCCGTGACTATATCTACGGAAATGTTATTGTATCGTGTTCTGGGCTTCATATATCACCTGTATTGTGAGTATATTAGAATTACTTTGCTATGTCAGGTTCTCCCAGTATCTATACTTTTCATACATGTGATTACCTTTATTATTGTCCATCATTTACTATTGTTGGCATTTACTTGCCACTCATTGGTCAGGGTTTGGGGAGACCTTTGGTGCATAGCCAGTTTGGGTTTTTAATTGTTTTTAGTATTTGCCAAGTTCGCTCAATAAAGTTTATAATTGTTATCCATACACATCTTCTTTCTTTAATTTTTGATAATCTAATCTTGGATGTTTGCTTGATTATTAACATACAAATAGTCACCCCACTTAGGGTGATGCCACACATGGCGTTTTTGGATAGTTTTTAAACATCCGTTTTCAGTCCGTTTTTGGCCGTTTACTATACGTTTGGCTGCTTACAACCTGTTTATCCATTAAGATACTTGGGAAAAACTGACTAAAAACAGACCAAAAACGCCATGTGTGGCATCACCCTTATTGTTGCTTTATCTGTTCAAAGAATGCTCTGCCAGAACTGTGCTGGCTTGGATAGCAAAGTACAATGCAGCCTTTTTATACTTATGAGTAGGTGGTACCTTGCAGTGATCCCCTGTATTTACTTTCATGCAGTCTTCTCTTTATGGTAGATTTACATATTGATACACATACATCCTGGAGAGTGTTGTTCACTTGGTTGGCTGTTTCTCTCTCTAGGATGGAAATTATTCAGCGTTCATGCTGAATGTGGGCATGTAGGTCTTTTTGCACTGATGAGTTCTCCAATGCTTTCTTTCTCAGGATGCACCAACTGTAGATTTTGCCACTCCTAAGGGCACCTTCTCACGTGGCGTTTTTCGCACGTTTTTAAACGCATCCAAAACGCTGTCCCTGCATTAGCTCAGTGTAAAATTTTGATGTGTAGGCATGGCCTAGCTGAGCAGTCACATGGTGCAGAGCTGACACTTCCTGATCCGTCTGTCTGCAGCGCTTGCCCACACCTGACCATGAAATGGCCTCTGTGTGAGGGTGCGGTCACACGTTGCGTTTAAAAAAATGAATTGCAACAGCTGAAGATAGGTTTGCCTATTTAAACAGCTATTAACACTTATGTTTACAAATGAGACCGTTAATGCAATGTTAATGCATGAGTTAACGCAGGTGTTTGTTAACACCTGCATTAACAGCTGTTTAATTAGGCAAATCATCTCTTCAGCTGTTGCAATGCTTTTTTAAACGCATGCGTTAAACGCGACGTGTGACCGCGCCCTCAACTGCCCAACTACTTTTGGTATCTTTAAAATCAGGGCAGCAAACATTGAAAAGGTGAAACTCCTAAACCCTTCATCAAATCTTAATGTGGATACCCACAATTGAAATTCTGGACTTTATATTCATGTCCATTATATATTTATAACTTGAATATGTTTCAGTAAATACATTTAAAAAAAAAAATAGTTTCCAAATGCAATGGACCTATATCTTATTCACACAAACACAAAAAGTAAATGATAAATTACAACATGAGCTATACCACATGAAAACAGATATGCAACTTGCTGAATAAGCTGCTGAACAGTAGGGAGGGAAAGGACAGAGATAGAGAACAGAAGGCAAGAAGTTGCTTCAAACCTGAATATAATACTGACATCACATACATCTACGGTTTAGAAGGGGATGTGCAATTCCCCTAGTGAACTGTATCAAATGTTTTTGGCTGCGTTCACACATTGCGTTTTATATGCGTTTAACACATACTCTTTCAAACAGCTGTAGAGGAGATTTGCCCAATTACAGTGTTGTCAACATTGCATTTACAAAATACATCCATTAATTTGATGTTAACATATGTGTTAACGTTTTGTTAGCACATGCGCTTGCCAACATCACATTTGTGTTAACATTGCATTAACGCTTTTGTTTTGTAAACGCAATGTTGACAACAATGTATTTAGGTAAATCTCCTCTTCAGCTGTTTGAAAACACATGCGTCAAATGCAAGTAAAACAAAACGTGTGAAAACAGCCTTCAGAAATGTTCAGGAACTCTGAAAAATCTGACAGCAAGTCTGGCTCAGAAAAACGAAGTTACTCCCCCGATAACAAACAAAGCATTGCAGATTACCTTTCTATTACGCAAGTGTCTGGGGTTTTGAAATGTTTACAGCTCCTTCCCTAGTAACATATCACTAGCAGTAGAGACATATGCAATGGGTTGTGTACCTAAAGTATACCTCTAGTTTAGTAGACTGATATGTCACAGTGTTGGTGAAGGCACAGAAGCTGTACTTCCAATAAAATAATAAATATTTATTTATCCATATTCCATAGAGCTTTACAGATACATACACAAATACAAATAAGGGTGCGGTCACACGTGGCGTTTTGAACCAGTTTTTTTACCCTTGGTTTTTTTTAATGGACTGCTTAGGGTGATGTCACACATGGCGTTTTGAAACCGTTTTTGGTCCGTTTTTAAGCACTCTGTTAAAAACCGCATGCGTTAAAAAAAAGCATCAGTTTTTGTCAGTTTTTTTTATATTGCGCAAATTCGGAAAACCTGTCAAAAACCAAAAACGGTTTCAAAACGCTATGTGTGACATCACCATAAGACATTACAGGGTAATAATATGGTCAAATGAAACAATAGGGGCCTGCTCACAAAAGCTTACGATCTATGAGATCACTAGCAGTTGATAAAATTACGTCTTTATGGGTGATGTCAGACGTGCAGTCTTGGCTGCGTTTGCAAACGCAGACCAAGCCACAGCCACCAGGGTGGGCCGCGGCCCGATCGCATCAGCGTTTCTATGGAAACGCCTGCAATCGGGAATGAGCCGCCGGTGTTTTGCATTACATTAACGCAAAACACAGGATCGCAGGCGTTTCCATAGAAACGGCAATGCGATCAGGCCACGGCCCGCCCCGGTGGGTGTGGCTTTGCCTGCTTTTGCATGCGCAGACAAAGTGCCACATGTGGCACCAGCCTTAGGGTAATGGCACACATGGCGTTTTGAGCACGTTTTTGGCCGTTTTTAAGCAGTCCGTTTTTGACCAGTTTGAATTAAGATAATTGGTCAAAGCTGTCAAAAACGAATGAGTTTTCAAAAAACGCATGCATTTTTGACGGACTGCTTAAAAACGGCAGTCTGGCAAGCACACGTAGTATGGCAGGCACACGTCGGCACATGTCTGCTTACCCCCACCCCTCTCCATAGCGATAACTCATTCACATATTTTAATTCTACAAAGTAACTACTAATACAATCTCCCACACAAACAGAGCTCTATCTGTCAAAATGTTTAACCTTACAAAGAATGTTGCACAAGTTACACAACCAAAATGGACAGCACAGAGCATAAGATATAAATAGACCCACAAAGAAAAGCTATAAATAAACAGTTACTTAATCTCAAGAACACAACCATTTTCAACAAGTAGGCCAGTAATCCACAGGGTTATGTGCTACAAACACTTGTGTGAGACTAGTGATTATATAGGCACATGGCGAGAACTTCATGGCAAATAATAGCAACAACAAAGAAAAAGCCTGACATCTGTAAGCAGCAATATGCATCTTATACACTAATAATACATACACTGATATCCGACACATTGGGGGAGGTTTATCACAAGTGTCTGAGAGCAGAACTGTTCTAGTTCCCCATGGCAACCAATCAGAGCTCAGCTTTCATTTTCCCATAGCTGTTTATAAAATTACAGCTGATCTCCGATTGGTTTCCATGGGCGCCTAGAACAGTTTTACCTCAGACACTTCTGATAAATCTCCCACATTGAATCTAAGTTGAATAACATTTTGACAAAGTAATTCATTATTAAAAAACTGGTGGAACATTATATGTGCTGTATCACCTAAATAGAAAAGCCCAATCTATAAACAGTTTATACCTATTACCCAAGTTTCTGGGGTAGATTTAATATTACTCATTTTTAGAGCGTCATAGGAATTCTTTAGATATCTTTCAGGCTTAGATAGCTTTGATAACTGTCGCAAATGAGCCATTAATGTCAGTTTTTAATTATTAAGCCGCACAAGATGTATGATTGTTAAATTGTGGAGACGATACTCCCTGGCCCTGGCATTAAATCTTTATGCCAGAGTAACGGCTGTGAGAAAAGTTGTCTACTTGACAGATCTGTATAACAAGATGTAGTTTGTCCAGGCTGTTTGGGATCTTTATGAGGATCGTCGCTCCCCATGACGTCATCGGGGAGCGGCAAGCCGTCGCCATGGTAGGTTCGGGTCTTACGAAGACCTGAAGCTACTTTCGGGTTAACTCATTCATTACAATGTGCTATCAGCACATTGTAATGTGTGAGTAGTAAAATTCTCATATACTGCCATACTGTAGTATGGCAGTATATGATAGGATCGTACAGACAAAAAAAAGAAAGTAAAAAAAAAAATTAAAATAAAAAACCTAAAAATTCAAATCACCCCCCTTTCCCTAGAACTGACATAAATATAAATAAACAGTAAAAATCATAAACACATTAGGTATCGATGAGTCCACTCCAGGTAATACTACAGCTACTAGCAAAAGAAATTCATGCTGAATGTCCACCTCCCCCCATAACTGACATCTCATCAGTCAGAATTGTAATCTGATGAAAAAACTGCTTACTACTGTTGGCAGGAAGACAACACTGATACCAAGATAAGTTTTAAAAACTTCATAGCCCAAGCAGCATATTCACTACATGGCTGAAGCAAAAAAAAAAAAAATGCTTGAGAAGGACAGATAACAAATTTAAGATAACCACAGTCATGGTGTCTGGGCCTATGAATACGTGTCCCTGGTTTATTCATGCTTGATTTTGATGGTAGAATTCCTTAAGAGGTAATCTACTACCAGGATGAAGGACTGTAAACCAAGCACACTGACATACTAGTGTGGATCCCCTCTGGCTCTGCTCTTTTAGCTTCTTAGGACCTTGTTTTTACAATAAAAAGGTTTCACAAATTATGCAAATGAGTCTTAGGGGCATCAAACTCAATGTCAATGGAGCTTGGAGCCCCAAAGGCTCATCTGTATAATTTTTAAAACCTTTTTCTTAAAAACAAAAGGCATATGAAGCTACAAAAAGAGCAGCCTCTGCCAGACACACACCAGTATGTCAGTGTGCTAGGTTTAAAATCCTTCATCCTGGTGGTAGACGTCCTTTAATACCTGGCACTGGACTATGACTTGATCTGTGCTCTTCAGTTTCTGTCAGAGTAGTTATATTTGCCAAGATACAGTTGATTGCACATATTTGCAACCTGGATCTATTTTCTTACCAGGGAAGATACTAATTGTTATTGTCTTGTTCCATATGTAGATTACAGACTACAGCTGGACCAGCAGGTATTATAGCTATAAATACAGTTATAAATGTGATTCAGAGCTCAGCAGTCTTTTCTTTAATAGTCAATAACACCATTAATTATAATAATTATTTATCATTGACAGATTCTGATGTAATCCTTTTCTTACAACATCATTAACCATGTATGTTCATTGAGGTTTACTCCTAGCACATTACGAGGGAATCCCTCACCAAAGGTTTCTCTTACCTGTAAGATTAACGAATCAACAATTGATGCAATCAACACCTTCCCAGTGTTGCATATGCAGAACAAACTGTGGTTACATCACCCCAACTATGTATATATATATATATACACACACAAAAGTCAGTCTCTACAAGTATTCCAAACCTCATTGGTAGCCCCAGAATGTCAAACTCTGTCCAGACTACGAAATACCCTTTAATTTGGTTAGTGAAAGTACATGGAGGCAGTAACAGAGGCTGATAAATGAGTAATTCAGCATTCGGTTAGAGCATTACTGGCACCACTATTTATCAGATTTCCATAACAAAAGGAATAAAATATAATTCATTTTCTGGTAGTGTTTCTTTAATGCTATGCCAGCTCTGTGCCACAGACATTTAACAAGGAAGCTAAAGCTGGTATGACTCACTTGTGTGTCCTAGGTAACAGTTACATTCTGTACGGAGGGTATATTTGTTGACTCGTTTTCAGAAGTAATGCTACAGGAAGCAGAGCCTAATAAATGACGATTTACAAAATCTTGCCATTAATTCTTGAACTAGATGTACGGATCGGTAATATTGCTAAAACTGGTGCAGTAATAAAGATGATAACTACAGTTTAACTTAAAGGTTTTACCAATAATTGACATAATACATACAAAAACAGCACAGAACGCTGACAAATGTCTATATAAAACTAAGTACAAACACATCTATTCAGCAGATCACAGTATAAACAGCCAGGCTGCCAAACTTGTCCTGTTAAAAAAAGGGGGCAGTTTGGTGTATTTATAGTTTCCCTTTAGCAAATTCAGCTTTATAGTCATTACATAATAGTCCCAGGCATATGCAATCCTGCCCCCTAGTGACCATAACACTCTTCTGTCCCTGAAACCTACAGCAATCCCCTATTGGTTATTGCAGGACTTTTAGGTGTATACATAGGACAATACAATTCACTGCATATAAGTCAATGCACTTCTTCAACAACTGACATTTATATTACATGCGATATAACATTACCTACTCATTAGAGAAGTGATGGATTATCATCACACACAAAAATTACAATAAAATTACAAAAACACAAAACTGAGGAAGGTTATAAAATCCAAACAAACATGTTATTGAGAGCCAAAACTAGGAGTCACTGAACACACAGAACAGGTGCAAATCTTTCCAATGTACAATGTAGTCTCCACTTATGGTTTAGACTCACAATAACTAATGCAAAAACAGAAACAAGTGTGATGTGAACTGGCTGCAAGAGCTCATGCACAAGAGTCTTGTTTTTGATAGCGGATCTCACACGCCAATGACAAGTGGGCTGCATGTAACAAACTATAGCCCTGTGCAATGGACTCCTCAGAACTGCACTTGTAGTTGATGCAACTAAATAGGGTTTCATCTACCGCTACCTCTCTATTCTAGGGTCACAGGCCTTGTTCCCTCCGATTCTGGTTGTATTGGAAATAGCAAGAATAGCGACACCCTGATCTATAAAATCAAACAGCAGCCTACAAATAAAATATTTTACCAAGATTTTCTGCCATAACTGCATTTTATATTCCTGGAACAAAACATTTGGTAGATTTGACTTTTTACGGCTCACAACCATGCCCTAAAACCGGCATGGGTCATAAGACCCTAAATAATGGACTTAACCATCTCTTTTTTTTAGGCCACGAAGCCTGGATTCACACTCGTTCACATTTATTAAAGTATTGTGTCAGTTTTTTGTCTGACTTTGCACTGGAAAGAAACTGCTTGCACATCTATTTATAAAGTGTCTGCACCAATTTTGCACTACAGTTGCACTGTGTCCAACAAGACAGAAAAAATGTGCCCCTAAAGGGGAGTGTTACTGCATAGTCATAATCTTCATCGTATTTATTACTGACGTGGGCCACAATTCTGCGCCATGAACAAAAAAAAAATAGTGCACCCTACCAGACAGGTGCAGAGGGCGCCAGATTATTGAATACCGTGCGCCAGTTTTGATTCATCTGACACGCTCTGCACACTCCACAGGCAAACTGCACATATTATAGACTGCGTTAGTTTTGATAAATGTGGAACTAGGCGTTTTTGGCTCTGATTTGGATGTAACCTTTTGCCTCAGAAGCTGCTACAAAAGCTTCCCCATGTGCCTGTTGCTAAAAGCTGAGGAAGACCACTGGCACACAGATTACACACATACAATAGGGAAAATGCAGCAATCCTTTTCTCTTTGGGGGAGTGTATTTTTAGGGCAGAAGATACTCTTAAAGGAAATATACCATCAGGTAGATCTGATTGTAGGTTGCCAGTAATATCCTAAACTATCCTTCCCTAATTCTATAACACTTTCTAACCTAATGTGCCAATCTTTTGAAGATCCAGCTGGGCTGTGGAGTAGCCATTCCGGGGAAAAGGAGATTAATCCACACCAGTAGCCTCTACGATCCCTCCCTACCTGCGTGTGGAGAAGTAAAATCTGTCATGCCGCTGGCTTTCGGAACACTGCACATACGCAGTATCTCCGGTGTCAGTGCCAGACCCATCCACGGATGTGCACTGAAGTCAGAGCTACTGAACATGTGAAGTGATCCTGGAGCCAGCGGCATGCCAGATTTTACTTTGCCGCATGCATGTAGGTAGTGATCCCAAAGGCTAATGGGATGTGGAGTAGGCTATGCTCCCGTTCCCTGGAGAGGCTAATTCACTCCCCAGCAACCTCTCCGGAAAATAAGCATACAGGCGATCCCCTTCTTAAGGACACCCGACTTACAGACAACCCATAGTTACAGACAGTCCCCTCTGACCTCTGGTGAAGCTTTCTTAATGCTTTACTATAGTCCCAGACTGCAATAATCAGCTGTAAGGTGTCTGTAATGAAGCTTTATTGATAATCCCATTACAGCAAAAAATGTTTAAACTCCAATTGTCACTGGGGCCAATTTTTTTTCGTCTGGATCTACAATTATAAAATATACAGTTTCGACTTACATACAAATTCTACTTAAGAACAAACCTCCGGACCCTATCTTGTACGTAACCGGGGACTGCCTGTATTAGTTAGATAAACTGTAGATTAGGATACTAAGTGTTAGAGTGTTTAGTAAGCCTGTGGGGCTCCAGGCTCCATAGGTCTTAAAGGAGCTTGAAGCCCCTAAGGCTCATTTGCATACACTTTCATCTAGGTGGTAGATGTCCTTTAAAATCTGAGAAAAGCGCAGAGTTGCACAGAACCCCGTTAACAGAAGAAACCCTGTCAGCATGATCTACTGTGATATCAGCACATCTCTGGGTACTAGAGAGGAGCGGACCCGTAATTTTAGTTTGAGTTTGGAGGAAGACAATACAAAAGACCAGCCCCTTATCCAAAACAGAACTACTAATATATTATATTATACATAGTGGTTATGTTTTTGTGGGGTTTTTTTTCTTTTCTGCAGGGTGTGTACCACTATTTTTGATTGGTTAACTTTAAATGCTTTAAATGACTTAACACATAGTTGTCAACTTGCAATTTACTGTGTAAAATTAATCATATTGCAGTATTGTTGTAGACACCTTGTCCAAATCAATAATCTGACTCCAACATGTAAATAGTTTTTTTGGCACAATTTAGACAGCAGAAAAACTTAAGAGTTTTTTTTCAAGGATTTTCCTATAGACAAGTGATGTGTAAAGAAATTACTATTAACCAAATAATGGCAACCAAAGAACATTAACACAAAAATGACTGCATGGGTCATAAGACCCTAAATAATGGACTTAACCATCTCTTTTTTTAGGCCACGAAGCCTGGATTCACACTCGTCCACATTTATTAAAGTGTTGCGTCAGTTTTCTGTCTGACTTTGCACTGGAAAGAAACTGCTTGCACATCTATTTATAAAGTGTCTGCACCAATTTTGCACTACAGTTGCACTGTGTCCAACAAGACAGAAAAAATGTGCCCCTAAAGGGGAGTGTTACTGCATAGTCATAATCTTCATCGTATTTATTACTGACGTGGGCCACAATTCTGCGCCATGAACAAAAAAAAAATGGTGCACCCTACCAGACAGGTGCAGAGGGCGCCAGATTATTGAATACCGTGCGCCAGTTTTGATTAATCTGACACGCTCTGCACACTCCACAGGCAAACTGCACATATTATAGACTGCGTTAGTTTTGATAAATGTGGAACAAGGCGTTTTTGGCTCTGATTTGGATGTAACCTTTTGCCTCAGAAGTTGCTACAAAAGCTTCCCCATGTGCCTGTTGCTAAAAGCTGAGGAAGACCACTGGCACACAGATTACACACATACAATAGGGAAAATGCAGCAATCCTTTTCTCTTTGGAAAAAAAAAGGTGGGGGTGGAGTGTATTTTTAGGGCAGAAGATACTCTTAAAGGAAATATACCATCAGGTAGATCTGATTGTAGGTTGCCAGTAATAGCCTAAACCAGTGATGGCTAACCTATGGCACTGGTGCCGGAGGTGGCACTCAGAGCCCTTTCTGTGGGCACCCGGGCTATCACCAGAGATGACTCCAGGTATCTTCCTGCAGTCCCAGACAGCCCAGGACTTGCTGTGCACAGAGCTATTTTAAAGTGACAGCTGTACCTGGGACTATTTTCTGCTTTATTGGTGCCTCAGGGGCTGGTATCAATGAAAACTGTGACAGAGAAGGGAGTATAAATCACACATTAAATTTCTGTGCTGGCACTTTGCGATAACTAAGTGGGTCTTGGTTGTAGTTTGGGCACTCGGTCTCTAAAAGGTTTGCCATCACTGGCCTAAACTATCCTTCCCTAATTCTAGAACACTTTTTAACCTAATGTGCCAATATTTTGAAGATCCAGCTGGGCTGTGGAGTAGCCATTCCGGGGAAAAGGAGATTAATCCACACCAGTAGCCTCTACGATCCCTCCCTACCTGCATGTGGAGAAGTAAACTCTGTCATGCCGCTGGCTTTCGGAACACTGCACATACGCAGTATCTCCGGATGTGCACTGAAGTCAGAGCTACTGAACATGTGAAGTGATCCTGGAGCCAGCGGCATGCCAGATTTTACTTTGCCGCATGCATGTAGGTAGTGATCCCAAAGGCTAATGGGATGTGGAGTAGGCTATGCTCCCGTTCCCTGGAGAGGCTAATTCACTCCCCAGCAACCTCTCCGGAAAATAAGCATACAGGCGATCCCCTACTTAAGGACACCCAACTTACAGACAACCCATAGTTACAGACAGTCCCCTCTGACCTCTGGTGAAGCTTTCTTAATGCTTTACTATAAAACTTATAAAATATACAGTTTCGACTTACATACAAATTCTACTTAAGAACAAACCTCCGGACCCTATCTTGTACGTAACCGGGGACTGCCTGTATTAGTTAGATAAACTGTAGATTAGGATACTAAGTGTTAGAGTGTTTAGTAAGCCTGTGGGGCTCCAGGCTCCATAGGTCTTAAAGGAGCTTGAAGCCCCTAAGGCTCATTTGCATACACTTTTATCTAGGTGGTAGATGTCCTTTAAAATCTGAGAAAAGCGCAGAGTTGCACAGAACCCCGTTAACAGAAGAAACCCTGTCAGCATGATCTACTGTGATATCAGCACATCTCTGGGTACTAGAGAGGAGCGGACCCGTAATTTTAGTTTGAGTTTGGAGGAAGACAATACAAAAGACCAGCCCCTTATCCAAAACAGAACTACTAATATATTATATTATACATAGTGGTTATGTTTTTGTGGGGTTTTTTTTCTTTTCTGCAAGGGTGTGTACCACTATTTTTGGGTGGTTAACTTTAAATGACTTAACATATAGTTGTCAACTTGCAATTTACTATGTAAAATTAATCATATTGCAGTATTGTTGTAGACACCTTGTCCAAATCAATAATCTGACTCCAACATGTAAATAGTTTTTTTGGCACAATTTAGACAGCAGAAAACTTGAGAGTTTTTTTCAAAGATTTTCCTATAGACAAGTGATGTGTAAAGAAATTACTATTAACCAAATAATGGCAACCAAAGAACATTAACACAAAAATGACTGGAAAAAAAATGCATAATTTTAGCAAGCCGAAAAAAAAAAAAAACACAAAAATATTCAGGAAAACCTTAGACTAGATACAAATGCAGTTTTATTGCAAATTTAGCAGTAATGGGGTATATATATGGACAGACAATTTTTTTGTCTTGGCAAAGCTTGTTTTATTTTTGGTTAAGAAAATAATACTGCTAAATTTAAAAAGATTACAAAGCACCAAAACTCTTTTTGTGTCCCCAGTGTAAAGGGATTTTCCAAGATGATGAAACTTTGATATGCAATAACATGGCACTTTTAAGTAACCCTTCAAATGCTGACTCTAAGTAATTCTATGTAATAACAGACAAGTCCTTCGGTCAGACGGTTCTGACAATTTGAAGTGTAGGGCACAGCCTTCCCATTATTTAGGGCACACAATGACCTCCTCTTGTGTGACACCAAGTCATTCTAGTACTACATTATCCAGCAAAAGCCACACCCCCTGCTAATGACAGTAAAAACAGCAAAGTTGTCTGCGGGTTCCCATAACATGTAGCTGTGCCCCTGCTCTTCCACTATCAATGACTTGTGGCAGCACCTCCATGACTATTTGTAAACACTAGTACTGACGCAACTCCGCCAGACAAGTAACGCACGCCTCATGAAGATGCCCACGGAGGAAGCTACCAGTCACCCATGTACCTCAGTACTTGCATAGGAAATGCATGCTAATCACTTACCATAGGGAAATCCGAGGCACTTCCCCGTAAGTCACAAAGCTACCAGCGCCTTCATGTCCCAGCCTGACAGGCAGCGTCCTGTGCCTCGCTGTGCCCTCCTGCCAGCTACGGGGTATTTGTGCCCTGGCTCTTCCTCTGTGGTGACAGGGTAGCGGCTAGTTCCCCCTTCTCCGAGAGGACCTTCTGACGTCGCCGCCCCACGTGACACACCCATGTGACTTGTGCGGTCACGTGGTGAGGCTGCTAGGCGGGCAGCAGGCTGTGCGTTCCACAGGAGAAGAGAGCACAACTGGGATGGAAACGAGGACACCACAAGCAGAAGTGCCATAGGGCGGGGCTAGCGTGCCAGGGAGGTGGCACCTCCATTACCAGGCCCACATTTATTGTGCCTAATCCACCTTTCTGGACTACTAAAGCCTGTCCTGTACATGTGCTCCCGAATTTGTTAGGATGTATATGGTGTCCAGCTATATAGCTAATGTCATGTGACTAGTTTGCTGCTCTCCATGTAAATGAGTATGGAATTTATTTGTACTTGCAATCACATTCCGGAATTTCTAGACCAAAATCTGATCCCAGGTTTTTTCTGTGCTCACTGTTGGTGCATATAGGTAGACTCACATCTGTTAAAATAAAGTTTTTTCTTTCAGGGTGATGGCACACGTGGCGTTTTGAACGCATTTTTGGTCCGTTTTTAAGCAATCCGTCAAAAAAACGCATGCGTTTGAATTAAGATAATTGGTCAAACCTGTCAAAAATGGGTGCCTATTCAAAAAACGCATGGATTTTTTGACTGTGCCATTACCCTGACTCTATACTAAAGTGTGTAATTGGGTTGAGGTCTGGTGACTGTTGGACCCATTACAGGATTTGGTGTCATAGAACCATTTCTTTGCCAATCTTGACATATGCTTTTTGTCATTGTCCTTCTGGAACAATGTGGAAGATTGTACAGTATTAAGACTAATTTTCCAGACTTCTGGTGTAATTTGCCACATTTATCAAGGTTTTAGACCCTTTTCTGACTTGTCCAACTAAAGGGGGGGGTCTGTGAAACGGGGCATAGTCAAGGGGAAAATAGCCCATTTGCCAAATATTTTTAGACTTTGCGCAACATTTTTGCACTCAGTTTGGAACAGCTCTATAAAGGCGTAAAGTAGAACACTTCAGTTTTAGGGTTATGTCACACATGGCGTTTTTAGTTAGTGCGGTTTCAGATTGTAAAAAACTTATTCGTTATAAAACGCATCCGTTTTTGTCCAGTTTTCCGAATTTGCACAATTAAAAATGGACAAAAACAGATGCATTTTTTAACGCTTTCGTTTTTTACAATCTGAAAACGCACTAACTAAAAACGGCCTTAAAACGCCATGTGTGGCATCACCCTTAAAGTCAACATCAAAGTAGGAAAGGTAGCCCAGAAAAAAACTAGTGTTGTTTGTCTTGATCCTTTGCTGATTTGGCCAGTTCATATACTAATGCAGCTCCTCACAGTGCACAAACTAAACTACAAAATGGCTGTTTTGCCAGAAAGGACTACTACCTGCTGTAATAGTCATGGACTTCATCAAGAAAATGGCAAGGATGTGCACCATAAGCACACCAGTGAAACAGCGGCACATAAGTCGACACACATGCGAACAATAACCATGCATAAATGTACAACTAGATCAACCTTCATTTTGCCATATAGTTATCAATATTGATAGAACCTGCCCAAAGGATAATTGGATTCTTAAAACATAGATAAAATCTAAATAGACTGAGTAGGTACCTCCAAATACATTGATATATCAGCCCCCCATAAGACTGTAAAGAATATGAGATGAGCAGATCCCAGTAACTTCTGACTTCGGGTTGGGTGGCCGCCATCTTGGATGAGATTGTGAAGCTGTCTCTGTCTGCTGTGTGCCTGTAACCACGCCCCTGCACAGAGCTCAGAGACACTCGCTGATTCACATCCTGTCAACTCATGGTGAGCAGAGAGAGAGGCTGCAAACTACAAGGTACAAGGAGATAAGTGATGCGGGGGAAGGGGGAGGCAGGCCCATAACTGTGAGATGTAGCAGAGCTCACAGTGTAATGGTCTATCAGCCTCTGTGTAATAGGCATCATGCATCATGAAGCCAGATGAAAGTGCATATACACCTGTACCCTGATAATCTAACCACATTGTCACCCCACAAAACTAGATGGGTCATAATGTGTCTTAGAGAGTCCCCGCCCACACCCTAGGATTTTGCATTGAGCAGTGGAGGGAGAGATAGGAGCTAAAACAGCAATAAAACTGAGTAAAATTGTAAAATAAAGGGTTAAAATGATCTTTATTGTGTTAACAAAACTAGGGGATAGAAATGTGAGAATTTTCTTTTGTGGGAAAACCCATTTAAGTACTTCCCTTAGCCAATTTTTTGCCCTGTTATTACCATAATTTTACAGTCCTCTAGCCCTTGCTGCCTCTATTTTACAGCCATTTTTGAGGGTTAAAGTTTGGGTTCCCAATAATAATAATAATAGCACCAATACTATAAGGAATGAATAATAATCTGTGATTATAGATCACCTTTAAAAGTAGATAAAATAAATACATAAAATGTTGTGTGCAATAAAGAAAAATACCAGCACTGATAAACTGTTTATAAAGATTGTGTACATATCAAATAAGGACTTAAAGGAAACCTGATTTTAGGAATTGGCCTAATAAACCACTACCAGTACATTGTCAAGCAGTTGAACAGCTTCTAGATCATGTTCCTCTCATGCCTCAGTGTAATGGCATCTAGAAAATCAACTTTAAAGTAAGATGTAAACGTATACATATAAAGTCATGGAGGTGGAGAATTTAACATTGAAGTCAAGCTCTCCATGCCTCTGGACACCTCCTCATGCATCGGACTTCAGGAGATTAGATCAATGATTTCCCTGGATGCAGGACCATTAATTACAGTGAAGCGAGAGTTCTAAGGCAGGGAAAGTGCCTTAGTTGTTTTCAGGGCAGCATCAAAAAGGGCTGTGAAGTCAAAGTCGGTGACCATTTTGTCAGTCAAAAAATACATAGTGTATATACTTTAGTGCAAGCTGAAGTACCTAATTTTAACACAAAAAATAAAACGGGAAAACCTTTTGACTCGAGTATAAGCTGAGGGTGGGAAATGCACTGGTCAAAGCCACCCCAGTATATAGGCTGGCAGCCCCTGTAGTATATAGCCTGTCTGCCCCCCAGTATATAGCCTGCCAGCCCCTGTAGTATATAGCCTGCCAGCCCTCTGTAGTATATTGCCTGCCAGCCCCTGTATTATATAGCCTACTTGCCCCTCTAGTATATAGCCTGCCATCCCCTGTAGTATATAGCCTGTTAGCTCCTGTATAATATAGTCTGCCAGCCCCCTGTAGTATATAGCCTGCCAGCCCCTGTAGTATATAGCTTGCCAGTCCCTGTAGTATATAGCCACCCTGCCCCCCTGTAGTAAAAATAAAATTAACACTGTACTCAACTTTCTGATGGCCACCGTAGGTCCTCTTCTTGCTTCGGATCCTCGTTGGGTCTGCTAGCTCCTGTAGTATATAGCCTGCCATATAGCCTGCCAGCCCCTGTAGTATATAGTCTGCCAGCCCCCTAATATATAGCCTGCCAGCCCCCTCTAATATGTAGCCTGCCAGCCCCATAGTATATAGCCTCCTGCCAGCCCCTGTAGTATATTGCCTGCCAGCCCCTGCAGTATATAGCCTGCCAGCCCCTGTAATATATGGCCAGCCTGCCCTGCTGTAGTACAAATAAAATTAGCACTACTCAACTTTCCTACACCCCCCATAGGTCCTGTTCTTGCTTCGGATCCTCTTCGGGTCCTTCATCTTCTTCGGCTGCTCTATGGGTCATTTGTCTCTCTTCGGGTCTTCACGCTCAGCCAGCACACACAATGACGTCAGCCGCTTGCTGACATCATTGTTAGTGAGTCGCCAACATCACAAGTGGACCCAAAGAGGAGCGGAACGACCAAAGAGGAGCCGAAGGACCCTAAGACGACCAGAAGAGGCATCGGACCATTGGAAGCAAGAAGAAGACCTACAGGGGCTCTTGGAAAGGTGAGCACAGTGTTAATTTTTTATAAACTTGAGTATAAGCCGATTCAGGGTTTTTCAGACCCCACAGCAGATAATAATAACAATACTGGAGACCCAGGAGCAGAAAATGATCCTCATAGAAGACCTCAGAGTAGACAATAATAATACTGGATACCGAGACAAATAAATGAATACTCGCCTTTCCTGGCACCTCTTTTTCCTTCCTGTGGCATACTTAAGCTTTTTTTCTGAGCTCTTTTTCCCCCGTTAGTAGCTGGTTCTCAGCTACAGTTACCACTACCTGGCGTCCTGCACCAATGAACACTTCAATCAGTTATAGAAGCACTCACTGGACTGTCAGCAGGGCTTGGGATGTAACTTGAGGCTTGACAAGTCAGGTTGTGCACCTCTGTTCCAAACTTTTAGTTGAGATTAATGTATGCTGTACTTTATGTACATGCTCAGTAGTGAAGCTCCTCCACTACATATTAGAGGAAAAAGGCACTGGGAAGGAATGCTTGCTCTCATGTTAGGCCTGCTAGTGTGAAAAACTAGAGTCAGAGTTGGAAACTGACTTCCCTGCTATCAAGCTTAGCGCAGTTGTCCACTTACGCGTATTAGAGCAAATAATTAATATTGCTTGTGTAATGAAAAGTTGTTACAGTTTGTAAGATACTTTCTGTATCAATTCTCTATCAATATCTCTGCTTGCTGCCTTCTAAAGGAAGCTCCTATGTTTACTGTAGACAATAAGTGGTCCATGGTCATGTGATGTCACACAGGTGTATGGCTTGTTAGCATCACACAGTTTTGATAACAATGTGTGTTATAATAAGCTTTGCAACTTTGTGAGCTCATGACCAGACCAGTGTTTATCAGGAAGTAAATTATTTTTAATTTTCATTACACAAACAATATGAATTATTTGCTGGAATGTGCTTATAGTGGACAACACCTTTAGTGGGTGCAGTATATAAATTAATTACCGGGTGCTAAAAAAAATACATTTATTAGGAGGATTGTATAAACATTATTTAGGCGACTACTGTATAAGTCTATGTATAATTATTGTGAGAGGTTGCTGGATACAGTATAGTTCCATAATGTGTATGCATAATTAATTTAGTGAGGGGACTATGTATATAATGAAATAAGGGGGTTACTGTATGCATTCTTTTTAATTAAGTAGATAAAATATATTTAGGAAGAGGAACTGTATTATAATAGCATATTGGCGATGTTGTCTTGATTTCCTATACCTGGTGGAGAATTGTCACTTGTTAGGAGTCACAAAATAAAAGGCTAAAGCTGCAACTTATTTATACATTATGTGATGTCTATGTCTGCCTGATGTCTGCTGTGCATGGTATTGCTGTTTTGCTACGGAATATGATGGTGCTATATAAATAAAGATTATTATTATCATATACTATGGGGCACATTTACTAAGGGCTTTGGACAGCTTTGCAACACACTTTAGTCGGACTGTTATTTAAGAAGTGTGTGCACTGCAAGTGTGGCGCACGCAACCTTTTTGTGGTGCAGCTGCGCTGGCTTCCATGCAACAAAAATCAGGGGGCGTTCTGTCGGATGGTCCGACTGATTTGGACTGAGCGCCGTATTTAACACAAAAAAGATGGTGAACTCTGTTGGACCTGAGCCGGGAAACGACACCTCAATGATTTCAGACACACAATCTTAGTGAATCGCCGCACACAGAATTATAGACGGACAATGCACTTTCATTGAACTCTGGTGACCCTATAAGTAAATGTGCTGCTATGTGTTTGCTCACTGCTGGTATGAATGTTGGTACGCTTCTCTGGCAAAAGCTGCATATGTTGCTTAGTAAAAAGGATCAACAGGACACCTACAGCTGGTAACTACAGAGAAACGTAATACAAAAAGATGAACTGTCTTTATTGATCAAACCATAGACTGACCCTTATTATACCTAAAGATGAATATATGATTATTAAGGTCATTGGCAGCTGATTGAAGTACCAAAAAATAAAGCAAATCAAAATATATTTAAAATTGTTTCTACTTATAGTCACAGCCACTATGAATGTCCTTCTTTCTCATCAGTATTTAGCACAGCTAAAATTTGTATGTACCGACAATTATGTACCGCTGATTGTAAAATATATAGAGCATTGTTTTTCAAATCTTCCTTTACCCGTGACTCATCCATTATAACAGCAAAACAAATTAGCAGGTACATTCTCCAACAAGTGTGGGTGTTTTGCAATAAAGAGGTTAAATCAAAACCTTCTGAAAGTACATTTTTTAATTTGCTTAAAATAACATTGTAACAAGTAACGGAATTGTACAAATGATTATTTAGTTATATTGTGATCTGTGGGTGGTAGTTGCTGGGGTCTTTCCGCTGGAAGCCACACTAATTGCTAGAATGTGGCCTCCCAGTCACCCCTCTGCATAATGAGTTGGCATGGAGAAGCATTTTATAAAGCACCCTACTTCTGTGTCTCTCATCCTCCATCTTTATCTTTAGGCAGCTTTCCTATTAAATTTTTAGCTGATGACAGGTTCCAATAGCATTTGCTATGCTGATTTTAAAAATGCCTTTGTCAGCATTCTGAATCATTTCAGTAGTTTATAAAAGTTTAATTCACATTTTCCCTGCCCCAGGACTCACCACATGCTGCTGCCAGGTAATGTGAATTAAACTTATTTACTGAAATAATTCTGGATGCTGACAATGGCATTTTTAAATTCAGATTAGCATAGGCTATTAAAACCTGACAATAGCTAAAAATCACATTTCTACTGATAAGTTCGCTTCAGGCTGCTTTTACATGAGTGTTGCATAAAACAGCAGGTCAATCATTAGTTTAATTTTAATATTAGCTTTGTTCATTGTGTCAGTTTTCACATGCAATTCTGCCAAAATGTGCATTAAAATAAATGCATGTTTAAAAAAACTAATTGTGTATGATAAATCAGTGTCCAATGTGAGTCCTGTCTGTAACAAAAGTGCACAGAATTTACTCATAAAAGAAACTAGCGTGAAAGACTTCTATTGGAGTTATGTATCGTGCGCAGGTGCTCCTGCTCCAGCCTCTTGATGTATCCAGCGGAGTCCTGCACAGCCGGTGAAGATTCAAGTATTAAAATTTGCCGGCTGCAGCAAGTGCACAGGTGTGGGGACAGGAACACTCCAAGATAATATATTGGGTGAGGTTTGTAAGAATATTTAGCTCCTTTAACTCAGAATGATGTTGAAATACTTTTCTGTGTAGAAATGAAAAGTGAAAACAAGTCCTAAACAGCACACTTTTACCGTTTTATGTTTTCCTTGAAATCATGTGATTTAAGAGGATAATTTAAAAGACACCTGTCATCAGGGCTCTGTCACTAATTCTGTCACTACTACCTGTCGGAACAGCTCACAAGGATTCCGTCCCAGCCTTTATCTAGTGAATTCATACATTAATCATTCTAAAATCATATTTTCTTTGTTATGTAAATGTGGCTGGTCATATGGTCAGAGGCTGTGATGTCACCCCTGTTACCCCTCCCCTCCCTCCCCCTGCTCATGTCTGTGTGTAATGTATAGTAAAGCATTGCTAGTGTCTGTGCTTTATCTGCTGACATGCTCTCCCTCCTAATACACGTGTGTATTAGACACAGACATCAGCTACACAAGTACCTGACATGCTGTGTTCTCTTATACACATATGAGAGACACAGACATCAGCTACACAAGTACCACTCTTCTCCCATACAACTGCTCCAGGATGAAGCCATATGTATCTCCGTCACATACAGGATGCTCAGGGCGTGTCCACCAGCTCCAGGAACCACAGAGGAGCCAGCACCAGGAGTGTCAAATCATTATACAGGCTGTCAGTCATGTGTAAAGGAGTATCTCTTACACATGCAGGCTGCAGAGGGTGTGGCCACCAGCAGCAGGAAGCACATAGAGGAGCCAGCACAAGGAGTGTCACATCATTATACGGGCTTTCAGTCATGTGTATAGGAGTATCGCATACATAGGCTGCAAGGGGTGCCAGCACCAGGAAGCACATAGAGGTAGACAGCACCAGTAGTGTCACATCAGTATACAGGCTGTCAGTAATGTGTACAGGAGTATCTCATACACACACAGGCTGCAGGGAACGTGGCCACCAGAACCAGGAAGCACATAGACGAGCCAGCACCAGGAGTGTCAAATTATTATACAGGCTGTCAGTCATGTATATAGGGCTATCTCATACACACACAGGCTGCAGGGGGCGGCAGCACCTAGAATCACCAAGAGGACCCAGCACCAGGAGTGTCACAGCATTATACAGGTTGTCAGTCATGTGTATAGGAATTTATCATACACACACATTCTGCAGGGTGAGTGGCCTGCAGAACCAGAGCACATAGAGGAGCTAGCACCAGGAGTGTCACATCATTATACAGCCTGTCAGTCAAGCACTGGGGGGTGTGGCAGTGCCTCCCACTCATGAATAAACTGGATTGCTAAAGATAATGACTCACTGAACCCAACTCATGACATATGCAGACAGCTTTAGGATAATGATGATTCCTTCATTTATATATTACACACATATTAGGCAACCCTTATACAGAGCTAGCCAAATCAGTCCCTGACCCCAATGGGGCTCACAATCTAATCAACTCTTTGCAGATGTTGACCCTGGCACTTGAACCCAGGTCCCCAGCACTTCTCATTGTTTACATTTACAATGAAGGGGTTGGGGCAATGCTTTCTAATGGAAGTTTCTGAAAATATATTTTGTTTTGGGGTTAATTTGCCTGACAGATTCTCTAAGTCCATTGAGTTGCATCACAAATTTATAACACTCTGACACATTCAACTGATCAAAATCTCACATGAAAAACACTAAGCAGCATATAGTGATTGAAATATAATGGAAAACCAACAGTATTTCACTTGAGTAAAAGCAGCTTAAGACCTGTAGCAGGACATATAGCTAAAGATCAATATACCTATATATCAATATACAAGACATGTGTTTTACACACACGTTACCACCAGGAGTGTCAAACGGCTATTAAACTGTACAAGCAGTAAATAGTTCCTGATCTAAGTTATCTCACTTCTGCATAGTTAGTAACTGGCCCAGGATATGAGCAGCAAGTGGTTATGGCCACGTACAAAGGGTGCAGGATTTGTAAAATAAACCTACAAGTGGGTATTTCTGAGTGTGAATAAGCAATAAAGGACACAATCTGCAGCATTTGCATTGAGAAAGAAAGAAAGAATGAATGAATGTATATGAACAGTGGTTTCATCAAATCGAAATACTAGGACTTTTGTTCCCCTATCAGGTGAGGGGACCCCAGATATGACTTTGCGTGTACCCCAAGAAATTATTCATCCTCCATTGTTAACATATTTTGTTTTTAGTGCAGTTTTTTGTTATCTAAACAAAGAAACTGGTAAAGTAAACAGTATTGTTCTTTTATACTTTTGCTTTCTGTCAAATAACTTCTGACTTCAGCTCAGTAAATAATTTTGTGTGAATCCAGTCTAATGGTCTATATCATTGTTGTACAGCACACAGAGGAAGGATGAAAATGTTTCATGCTCTCAAATATAAACAGTGTTTAAGTTTCAGTCCTGTCACAAATTTGTGGCTATGTGGCAAAAAAATGTTCCTAAAGCTGAAAAGTGAATTTATTTCATGTGTATTTCTATTTAAGAGAAAGTATACTAAATATCTTAAACATTTTTAAAAGTCTAGTCTCACTCCTTCAGTTTGCAACATACATCCTTATATTCTGTGTTTTTATATACAGTCTGTTTACGTGCTATTAGCTGTCATAGCTAGAATGTTATCTGTCACACTCAGGGTTAAGTGTGTGTGCAGAGATAGAACAGGTCACCAGAAATAATCCCCATGAGTTTTTTTAAACATTTTACGCTATTTACTGTTGCTGTAAACTTTTAACTTTTTACCTTTAACCTCGTAGGGACAAATAACATATATCTGGTTTATGTAAGATTAAATAGAATATGCTAAAATATTGCATGAGACAAGATGCTTGAAATATTGTTATACTTTGAATTATTATTGAGGGTAAAAAAAGAAATAAAGTCTAATTCTACTTTCACTAAACCTTTCAGTTTTCTGGCCTCTTACCTAACTATAGCAGGATGCAGGGAATCAGAAAGCTGATCTGAGCCAACACTTAACTCCTTAGATGCCACAGTCGTTTTACCTCGACCTTCCTTTTAGAAAAACAGCTGGTGGCCTGACAAACCCCTCCAAGGCTCTCCATGTCTATGCCTATTAAACCCTACAAGAGGCTACATGTCAGGACTACTAAATTATTGCATTTCCCCTGTGGGATTGATTAAAGCAATATAAAAAGGAAAGCTAAATACATATTTTTTATAAAAGGTTAAAATTAAAGCAAAGAATTAAAAAAAAACTGAAAATAAAAATAAACATATTGTGGCAGATTTATCAAGTGTCTGAAATTCAGAATATTTCCAGTTGCCCATGGCAACCAATCACAGCTCCCCTTTAAAATATTCATGAGCACTGGCAAAATTAAACCTGAGCTGTGATTGGTTGCCGTGGGCAACTGGAAATATTCTGACTTTCAGACACTTGATAAATTTGCCCCATTGTGTTGAAGGCTTTGCTCCCAGACGACGCATGGAAAAACATGCGTTGAGTGGTTTCTGATCGGTATATGCTTGTATATCAATTTTATATGTGTACCCTGTCCTCTGTTATTCCTCAGGGTAAAGTGCAATACTTGTTTTTAAACAAACACCTTGACTTGTTCTGAGGTCTACACCTTCATAACTTTATACAGGTTAAGGCTACATTCACACGAACGTATGGGGGACGTATTATTCCTGTGGAGAGGGGGCGGGGGTGAGCAGCGCTCTCCCCCTCTTCCTCTCCCCGGCACTGCCATGTTCCCACCGTTCTACGGTACGGCGGGAAATAGCAGTGTAAATGTAGCCTAACTGTGATTTATTTATTGTGTCATTTATTTACATTCAATGTAGTTTATTAAGAAAAATAGATTGTATACACAAGAAACCAAAAATATCGAACTGGAGAATGAAAGTATAGGGCTCAAACATAAAGGGTCTGGCGGGACCAAAATATAACATAAAGTACACGACACCTGTACTTATAGAAAACAAGAAAATCATGAAAAGGGAACCTGTCACCAGGGACCTCATTTTCACTAAAGACAGATTGTAGAAGCCCGTCACACCTGCATTGCACACCTGCTTTCTCAAAGCATTTGCATTACAATATCATTGTGTGTTATAACTTACCTTCCACCCTGACTTAATCCTCTGTGTAGTCCTAGGGGTTGGGCTTTGGTTTGTATACATTTCAAAAAACAACACGTGACTTGTCTGTACTGCAGACTGCTCAGCTCTCAGCCCCACCAGGCATTTTCAATGGACTTTCCGACGTTTCTGTGGTTTGCGCGGCTGTGACAGGTATTTACCAGGGGATTATGCATGCGAATGTATTTTGGGGCAGCTGCACTGGGTTTCATGTGACAGAAATGGGGGGACGGGCCGTCGGATGATCCGACTGAATCGTATTGAGCGCAGGATTTTACTTTTAAATTATGTCGCAAAATCAAGCACTTACATGCACCAGGAAGGAGAAGGTGAACTTTGGTGGATCTTAGTTAATCGTGGCAGAGTGCACTTTCTGTGAACTCCTCCGGATGGGTAAGTAAATGTGCCCCTATGTTTGTCGACAAACTGTGGAAAGACTGAACCCAAAATGTGTAAAGAAGTCAGTGCAAGGTGTATGCACATACAGGTCCAAAATGGGCTGGTCCTATTAACTCAGGGCAGAAGTAGATCACAATGTGAACTGTTTGCGTGAGATTTAGGGACCCTTTGCCACCCAAACTACTCAATATCATAAAAAGCTACATACTGCCAATAATATAATACATTGCATCTTCATCTTAAGACACAGATACAACTGATAGGACTTTCTTGTAATATATATTTTAAATATGTATTTCTCTATGTAATATAACACATCAACCTGTATAGGTCATACAATTTACAAACCATATAGAAAAAAATTTCAAAGAATTGATGCTCAATCTGGCTAATTCTACTGAATGTAATGTATAATTAATAACGTAATGTTTGGCACCTTTTTAGATGAGCAGGGTTCTATCCTCTGTTCTCTCCGTGTTTGAGTGGGTTTCCTCCCATACGCCAAAACATTCTGGTAGGTTGATTGTGAGCCCCAATGGTTACAGAGACCGATTTTGCAAGCTCTGTGCAGTGCTGTGTAATCTGTGTGCGCATTATAAATTATTATTATTTCATAAAAGGCAACGTGGCTAAGATACAATACATGAAGTGCAAATTCTTCATACAGTCAGCAAATTTCAGCAAGCTCCAAAACCACTTCAACATATTTACATTAGTTGACATGTGCCTACCCATGTCTATAAGCTCTTGCGAGCAGGGCCCTCACTCCTATTGTTTCATATGACTGTTTGTGCTCTGTAGTGTAATATTATATTTGTTTATGTCCCCTACGATTTGTAAAGTGCAGAATTTGATGGCGCTATATAAATAAATATTATTATTATTGTTCGATCTAGGGGATAACAAACACCCCAAGATGCCTTTCAGTTGCAGTTCTTGCTCATGAGTATGTGAGGTTTTTGCCTAGCCCTTTAAATTATATTTGCTTGTGACATGCTTTTGGTTCCCTAAATATCTCAGGATCCTGCTACAGTGTTTCTCTACTCCATCACTGTTTCAGCCGCTGATGACATGTAAATTATATGTACAGGGGTCGTGTCTCCAAAGAGAGCATGACCCTCAGAGAATCCTCACCTTTCCCCTGCTACAAATCCCAAACCCTGCTAATGCTAGATGATAGAAAACTGATGGAGACACCAGGCATTGTGGTTTCACAGTGTAATGTGTGTTCATAGTGTAAATCAAAGTATATTGTAAATATGTAGTAATCAAAAAAGAGAGGGAGGGAGGAAATCAGAAGGAAATCTAAAAAAAAAATGATAAAATCCCATTTGAATGGGTACAGTATAGGAAATTAAAAGGGGACGTTTGCCATAAGGCGCAAATCCAAATTAATTACTGACATTTAATTTATTAAAAACTGGTTATAAAATAGATAACTAAAAACAGATACCATATATAAAATGGGTCATATAAAAAACCAGGGCGCTTTGTCAGGCCAATAAAAATGCTACCTTCCTCCATTTAAATACAATGCACGGAAGTGTTAGATCTGACTCCAGAACTAATAATTATCACATATCAGTAATATATTAGTGTATAGTATATTAGTAATTATCTTAATAGACATTCATATAGGTGTTATATTTCTTCATAATTCTAGTATTTGGCGTACCCAACAACCTTCCGGCCCGCATTCACAATGCTGTGAACAGGGACAGGTAGGCGTGGCCGGAGGGCACCGGAAGGTAAGTAGATCTTTATTTTTTTAAGCAGCCCTCTCCGGCCACCTTTAGTTTATTTTCATTACTCTCGGACAACCCCTTTAATGCATTTATTAGGAAATGAACAATTAAGCGTAATTTTGCTGTAAAAGACAAACAAGATGGGAGACATATGTCTACTCTCGATTCCCCTGATGAAGAGGCTTTTTACTCAGTTTTTACTAGAGTATATACGACAATTTATTAATGTATCTCATTGAAAAACCTTTTTTTAATTTTTTATTAATTGGAACATTACTTCCATGGGACATGAACAATCAATCATCTGACTTGTTAATGATAATACCCTGCAATACTGATGTATTGTAGGATATTAGCTCAGTCGGCCTATGCACATAAGGGATCTTACAGGCACTGACTGCGGACAGTCCTGGGGTCTCAGGGCTGCCTTAGGTGCGGGGGAGGGGAGTGGGTGCGCGATTGTGGTCGGATGCTCAGCGGTCGTGCTGTTTATAAAATAAAAGCTGTTTATAAAATAAAAGCTGAGCTCCGATTGGTTTCCATGGGCAACTAGAACAGTTTTACCTCAGACACTGATAAATCTCCCCTCTTTTTAATAAAATGAATTAAGCATAGTTCTGAACATAACATAAGAAAAACTATTGTATGAACAAGACCTAATACTAAGATTTTGGTAAATCTTGTATAATGTCAGATAGATACTTTATTCCAAGAATTGTATATCTAAGAGGTTTCCTTTACAAAGGTTTTCCAGTGTGTATTAAATTACTACTGATTAAACTTACAGATCCACTTTAATTATAATAGAAACCCTAAACCCTGCACCATCAAGTTGGTTCTTATACTTAAAGGAAGCTTCCCCCAAATCACCTGCGTCAACACCTGGCTATAACCATCAGATAGTAATTAGCTAGCACTCTTCAGCCACTGTCACATATCAGATGTCCCCTCACTGTGTCGGTGTGTCAATCTAACTCCCGGATGAACTAATAGATCAGGGAAACGTATCAGTTTTACTAGGGTGAGTGACAAGACAAAGAGATGAGGGATATACTTTTGTAAAGGACACATTTTGTTTAACAATCCAAACTCATTGGCATGTGTGGCTGCAAATTAGGACACAATTCTGTTGATTTTTGAAGCATGGACTTTTTGGCGTGCCACTTTTCACGTGCCTTTTGTTGAGCTAGTCGTGGAGAGCCAGAAAACGGTCTAACTAAATAAATGTGGTGTAGATGTTTTTTAGTGCAAACTATGACAGAATTCTGTCATAGACAGTTTGATAAATCTCCCACAATATGTTTTAAACAATAGGGCATACCAATCCCAATAGTATCACTGGAAAATCTCATCCCGCAAAAAAATGGCCCACATAGGGCCCCACTAACGGAAAAACTAAAATGATTTTCTCCAATATTGGTTTTGCTCAGTAAAATTGAGCAAAGATAAGAAAAACTATATAAATGAGGTAACACCGTAATCGTAGTGAACCAGAGAATAAAGATTAAATATTATTTTTATGTTACAGTGAGCGGGGGAAAAAAACATGCTAAAAATCCAAAATAAAAATTCATGATTTTGTTTGTGTCCCCCTTGAAATAGTTAATAAAATCTCATGAATTTGCTTAAGACCCTCCAAAATGAATTATCTATACATTGTATCTCATCCTGTTCATAATAAACCCTCATATGTTCACATTAACAAAAAAATTAAGATTTATAGCTTGTACAATGTGACAATACAAATCTGCCGTGAATAGCGCTGCTTTGATCATACAGCAGTTTACCACCAAATATGGAGTATCAATACACTCGGGAGAAATTGGGCATCAAACATTGCAGAGCATTTCATCATTTAATTTATTATGAAACTCTCAGTTTTGGCCTAAATTAATGTATTTTCCAAAAAAATTCTAAAGTTTCTAAATCGCAGGTTCATATTGTTTTAACCCATGTGAAACACTTACAGAGTTAATAGACTCAATAGAAGTTGTTTTACATACGTTGAGGGGTGAACTTTTTATAGTGGGGTAATTTATGCGGTTTTACTATTATTTTGGCCTTTTAAAGTCAATTGAAAGCTGAGTTGTCCCTTAAAAATGTGGGGTTTGGCAATTTTCATTAAAATTAGAAAAATCGCCCCTAAAGTTCTGCACCTCATAACATCCTAGAAAAGTGACAGGATGCATAAAATATCATCCCAACATAAAGAAAACATTCCATAAATGTTAGTTATCCAGCTTTTTGGGTAGTTTTACTTCCTGTCTGGAAAGCAGAACATTTCAAACTTGGATAATGAAGAATTTTTACAAATTTTTGCCAAATTTTCACTTTTTTTTAGAACGAAACAGAAAACTTATCGCTTAAATTTTACAACTAACATGAAGTACAATGCATCACGAGAAAACATTCTCAAAATCGCCTGGATATGTTAAAGTGTTCCGAAGAATGTCCCTAGGTCAGGATCCTCTTTCGAAGTCCAGGTCGTACATAAGTCTTGCCGGGAGGTAATTGCCGAAGGTCCACCGGCGCTGCCAGCACAAGCCTCTCTGGAGGAATGATGTGTCTCGGAGCATAGTCCTTCCCCATAACATCGGAAGCACGTGACAGGGCGTCAGCCTTGATGTTTTTCTCGGCTGGGCGAAAATGGATCTGGAAGTCAAAACGGGAAAAGAAGAGGGACCACCGGGCTTGACGTGGGTTAAACCGTTGAGCTGTCTGTAGGTACTGGAGGTTCTGATGGTCCGTAAATATACTGACTGGAAATCGAGCTCCCTCCAGCAGATGACGCCACTCCTCCAAGGCAAGCTTGATAGCCAGAAGCTCACGATCCCCAATAGAATAATTCCTCTCTGCGGAGGAAAAAGTTTTGGAGAAGAAGCCGCAGGAGAGAGTTCGGCCCCTAGGCCCTTTCTGGGTAAGAACCGCTCCAGCTCCTACGGAAGAGGCATCGACTTCCAGAAAGAATGGCTTTTCGGTATCAGGTCTGGTAAGAACAGATGCAGAGGAAAAAGCAGTCTTTAATCTCGTGAAGGCCTCCTCAGCCGCTGGAGGCCAGAGACGATAATTGACACCTTTCTTTGTCGGAAATAATGTAGCCAAGGAATGGAAGGCTCCTTTGATGAAAGTGGCATTTTTCCAGTTTGGCATAGAGATGGTTAGTCCTGAGGCGACTGAGCACTTGCCGTATGTGGGACTGATGGGACTCGAGATCAGCAGAAAACACGAGGATGTCATCCAGGTAAACCACAACACAGCTGTACAATAAGTCCCTGAAGATATCATTAACAAATTCCTGGAAAACGGCAGGTGCATTACAAAGTCCAAAGGGCATAACTAAATATTCAAAATGCCCATCACGGGTGTTAAAGGCGGTCTTCCACTCGTCATCCTTCCTGATGCGAATAAGATTGTAGGCACCACGAAGATCCAACTTGGTAAAGACTTTCGCGCCCCGTAGACGGTCAAACAACTCCATGATCAGCGGCAAGGGGTAGCGATTCTTAACGGTGACTTTGTTAAGACCGCGATAGTCTATACAGGGGCGAAGAGAGCCATCTTTCTTGGTGACAAAAAAGAAACCTGCGCCAGCTGGAGAGGAGGATTTACGTATGAAACCTCTTTGCAGATTTTCCTTAATATATTCAGACATGGCGGCTGTTTCGGGTACCGAGAGCGGGTACACCCGACCCCGTGGAGGAGAAGAGCCGGGCAGCAAGTCGATGGGGCAATCGTAGGGACGATGTGGAGGAAGAGTCTCAGCCTGTTTTTTGGAGAACACATCTGCGAAATCCAAGTATGGAGCGGGGAGCCCCTCCAGGGGCTTGGGAGACAAGGTGGAAGTCCAGACAGGGAGCGGACGAGGGATCTCCATACAATGAGAAGAACAAGCCGGGCCCCACAGGAGAATCTCCCCAGAGGACCAGTCCAGCACAGGGGCATGTTGCTGCAACCAGGGGAGACCCAACAGGAGGGTGGAAGTGCTTTGGGGTAGTACAAAAAAAGAAAGTCTTCCCTTATGTAAGGCTCCAACTTGCAGAAGCAGGGGTTCCGTGCGAAACCGGATGGGCACGGAAAGAATCTGGCCACTGACTGAGGCAATGGACAATGGTTTCTCAAGACGAACCACTGGGAAGTGATGCCGGGAGACCAGGGCTGCGTCCATAAAGTTCGCTGTAGAGCCTGAATCCAGGAAAGCAGAAACTTGGATCTGGGTGCCGGTGTCTACGCTGAGGAGCACAGGAATAATCAGACGTGGAGAAGCTTGGCACACACCTAGGGACCAGCTGAGTCTCCACATGACTCTAGTTGGACCAGCACCTTCACGGACGTTGGGGACGGACACATGAACAATTCCCGAATGAGTTCCGGGTGGGGGGAAAAAGGGGGGTAAAAGGAAAAGTATAAAAACTGGGAGAGAAGGACAAAATAGACAGTGGAGGGAGGAAATAAAAAAGGGTCGTAGGGAGCGTGAAAAGGAAAGGGGGAAATGGAAGGGACAAACGCAAAGCAGCAAGGAGGAAGATAGGGAACAGGCGGGAAAGAGATAAGATAAAGATGTAAATGAAGCTGGATTGGCACAATGCAAACAAATTCTCCTGTCTTCTTCTCACGGCTCTTCTAGAGAGAGCACGATTCTGTCCACCGCCATGGTTCCTCACGACGATACAGCGGAGGCTGAGCGGCCTTGAAGGCAGGTGCTAGCAGGAAACGTCTACCTGATCTTGAGGAGGCTCAACGAATTTCCTGGCACGTTCCTTGAACCGGACAATCAATCCGATGGCCAGTGTGATGAGACCACCCATATTTGACGGTAGATCCCGATCCGCCATCGCATCTTTTTGACCTGCCGGCGAGATCCTTTCTTAAAGGTGGCATGAGAGCTGCTCTTTCGGCAAGTTCAGAGGCCATGGTGCGACTGAACTGCATATCTCCCACATATATTTGCATTGGCGCGGTCAACACGTCGTTCGGCATAATAATCCCGTGCTGGTTCCTCAAAACGCCCGACTCCGCCTCAGAAAAACCGAAGTAGCCGTGACGGGTCACCTCTTTCCCAAAGAGAGTGGCCCAGGCCAGACTTTTCTCAAGAGAATACTGACTGAATAATCCACCTGAACGCTCCGTGACAAATTGCGAAGCCATAAGTTCAATTTTTGAGTGCGGACATTGAGTAATAAACCCCCTGCCTGTTTGGGGTCTCCGTCAAATTTGCTGGGCATAGACAGACGTAGTCGTGGTTCCGCGCATGAGGCATACGGGGTTTGCAGGAGCTCACGGTACCGACACGGAACCGTTGCTGTTTCTGGGCGGCTAGCCAGCTGTTGCAGTATGGTGGTGACTTGATCCAGCCTGTTCGCTTTGACGGCAAGCTCCTGGGATTGCTGACCACTATGGCGCAAGTTTGGTCGAGTGGGAAGCTGAACCTCGGCGGGTCCATGGCCATCTTACGTTAGGATCTGTGGACCTCTGTCCACCGCGGAGATGGAACACTCCAACACCCAGACGGAGCCTGAGTGGCACCTAGTATTCGCCGAGCCCGCACACAAAGCGGTTGACTTTCTCGCAGGATACCACTAGGTCCGTTCCCAGTGTTTTCTACCACTGCGGTGCAGCCGAGTCGAGTACCTTAGGGATGACAATCGCGTAGTCAATCCAGGCACAGGGTCAGGGCAGTCGGCAGAGATCAACTTCAGTCCAAGTCCGTGGTCATCACATAGGTCAGGCAGGTGGGAATGGGACATCAGGCACACGAACACAGCAACACGGAGAACTCGGGTAACACTGCAACACAGGACACCGGAGCCGGGAACAACCCAGGAACGCGGAATACACAGAATACACAGAACGCAGAAGACTCGCTTGGAAGCTTTCTCTAGGCTAGAGGCACAAAAATGCGGCAGGGGACACGGAAAGGCAGGATTCTTAAAAGTGGGTGTTCAGCCAGTGGCACCATTAGGCGGTGCGCTGGCCCTTTAATTTTCGCAGGACCCGGCATGGCGCACCTAGGAGAGGGACCTCGCACGGCAGCCGGGGAAGATCAGGAGCCGGGAGAGGTGAGGAGAACCGAGCCTGCAGCCGGGGAGCCGGATGCCCCACATCCGAAACAGGATCGCATAGCACCCGTGACACTGCCGCACGTCAGCGTGAAAACACCAGCGATCATTGCTGGGCACAGATGCGGGTGTTACCGGAACTTGGCTGCAATATGCACAAGACTAACCGCTATGGAAGGGCTCACCCTTGAGCCCTCCCATGCACCCGCACCCCGCATGTGACGTAGTATTACGTCACATGTCGGTAGGGTTGTTAAAGCTGTTTTTATTATGTTTGAAGGGTGTACTTTTGAAAATGGGGGGATTCTAATAATATATTACAAACTCTTTAAAACAAAACATTTTCCATAAATTTTGAGATTTTGTGGAAAAAAAGATGTACTGTTCTATTTGTAAATGTCTAAGTCATATAAAATAAAAGGACTTTTAAAAATGTATGAAAACATAACGTTAAGATATGAATTGTTAGTAGTAATTAATTTGGTTGGTAAATGATCTGTTCCAAAAATTTTGCAAATTTCATTTTTTTTTCCTCAAAACATATCAACCAAAATGTAACATGAAGCACAATATGTCACGCAAAAAGTTTCAAAATTTTTGGTAGTTAAAGTGTCAAAGTTTTAACCATATAAAGCGTGACAGGCCGATCAAACTGGCTACGTCTTGCAGGGGTTAAGGGGCACATTTACTAGCTTGCGTGCTGCACTTTGTCGGACCGTGTACGTTCTTCATGGCTAAAATGGCTTGCACAGGTATCTAAGAAGTGTCTGCAATGCGATTGTGTCCGGCCTGTGCTGGATCCCATGCACACAAACTAGGGGGCGTGCCGTCAGCGGTGCGACTGATTCGGACCGAACGCCATATTTAACTTGCAAATTGTGGTGCAAGCCCTATGTAAAGGTGCACCACAAAAGATGGTGAACTCTGTCGACCAGTGTGGGGAAGTGACACATTTCGTGATTTCCGAGGCACGATCTTAGTGAATCATCCCACACAGCATTTTAGACGAACAATACACTTTTAGTGAACTTTGTGGGGTCTGGGGCTATGAAGACGTGTCCCTGGTTTATTCTGCTTGATTTTGTGGTTAGAAATTCCATTAAGAGGTAATTTATACAGGATGAAGACTAAACCAAGCACACTGACATACTAGTGTGGATCCCTCTGGCTATGCTCTTTTGATTTCTTAGGACCTTTGTTTTTACAATAAAAGGTTCACAAATATGCAAAGAGTCTTAGGGGCCATCAAACTCAATGTCAATGGAGCTTGGAGCCCAAAGGCTCATCTGTTAATTTTTAAAACCTTTTTCTTAAAACAAAAGGCATAGGAAGCTACAAAAAGAGCAGCCTTGCCAGACACACACCAGTATGTCAGTGTGCTAGGTTTTAAAATCCTTCATCCTGGTTGGTAGACGTCCTTTAAATACCTGGCAATGGACGATGACTTGACTGTGCTCTCAGTTTCGTCAGAGTAGTGATATTTGCCAAGATACAGTGATTGACACATATTTGCAACCTGGATCTATTTCTTACCAGGAGATACAATTTTTATTGTCTTGTTCCATATGTAGATTACAGACTACAGCTGAACAGAAGGTATTATAGCCTATAAATACAGTTATAAATGTGATTCAGAGCTCAGCAGTCTTTTTTAATAGCAATACACCATTAATTATAATAATATTTATCATTGACAGATTCGATTTGTAATCCTTTTCTTACAACACATTAACCATGTATGTTCTTGAGGTTTACTCCTGCACATTACGAGAGGGAATCCCTCACAAAAGGTTTCTCTTACCTGGAAGAATTAACAAATCAACAATTGATGCAATCAAACACCTTCCCAGTGTTGCATATGCCAGAACAAACTGTGGTTACATTCACCCCACACCTATGTGTGTATTATATATATATATAATATATATATATATATTATACACACACCCACAAAGTCAGTCATTACAAGTATTCCAACCTCATTGGAGCCCCAGAATGTCAAACCTGTCCAGATGCGAATACCCTTTAATTTGGTTAGTTCCAAAGTAAGGAGGCAGTAAACAGAGGCGATTAAATGAGTAATCAGCATCGGTTAGAGCATTACTGGCACCACTATATAAGATTTCCATACAAGGAATAAAATAGGAATTCTATTTTCTGGTAGTGTTTCTTAATGCTATGCCAGCTCTGTGCCACAGGACATTTAAAAGAAGCTAAAGCTGGTATGACTCACTTGGTGTCCTAGGTAACAGTTAAATTCTGTTACGGAGGGTATATTTGTGACTCGTTTCAGAAGTATGCTACAGGAAGCAGAGCCTAATAAATGCGATTACAAAATCTTGCCATAATCTTGAACTAGAGTACGGATCGGTAATATTGTAAAACTGGTGCAGTAATAAAGATGAAACTACAGTTAACTTAAAGGTTGTACCAATTTAATTGACATAATAAATACAAAAACAGCACAGACAGCTGACAAATGGCTATATAAACTAAGTTACAAACACAGCTATTCAGCAGATCACAGTATAAACAGCCGGGGCCAAACTTGTCCTGTTTGTTAAAAAAATGGGGGCAGTGAGTTGTGTATTTATAGTTTCCCTTAGCAAATTCAGTTTATAGTTCATTACATAATAGTCCCAGGGCAAAAATTATGCAATTTTTTTTTTTTTCCTGCCCCCTAGGACCATAACACTCTTGTCCTGAAACCTAAGCAATCCCCTATTGGTTAGTTATGCAGGACTTGTAGGTGTATTGTATAATAGGACAATACAATTCACTGCAAATAAGACAATGCACTTCTCAACAAGACATTTATATTACAGCTATTAATATAACATTACCACTCATTAGAGAAGTGTGGATTATCATCAAACACAAAAATTACAATAAATTACAAAAACACAAAACTGAGGAAAAGGAAGGTTATAAAATCCAAACAAACATGTTATGAGAGCCAAAACTAGGAGTCACGGAATACAAAAACAGGGCAAATCTTTCCATGTACATGTAGTCTCACTTATGGTTAGAACTCACAATAACTAATGCAAAAACAAGAAAAACAAGTGTGATGGAACGGCTGCAGGTTAGAGCGCATGCCCACAAGAGTCTCGTTTGATAGCGGATCTCACACGCCAATGACAAGTGGGCTTGCATGTAACAACCTATAGCCATGTGCATGGACACTCAGAAACGCACTTGTAGTTGATGCAACTAAATAGGGTTTCATTCTTACCGCTTACCTATCTATTCTAGGGTCACAGGCCTTGTTCCCTCGATTCTGGTTGTATTGGAAATAGGCAAGAATAGCGACCCCTGATCTATAAAATCAAACAGCAGCCTACAAATAAAATATTTTTGACCCAAGATTTTCTGCCATAACTGCATTTTATATTCCTGGACAAAACATGGTGTTAGATTTGACTTTTTACGGCCACAACCATGCCCTAAAAAAACGGCATGGGTCATAAGACCCTAATAATGGCTTTAACATCTCTTTTTTAGGCACGAAGCCGGGATTCACACTCGTCCACATTATTAAAAGTGTTGACGTCAGTTTTCTGTATGACTTTGCACTGGAAAGAACTGCTGCCCACATCTATTTATAAAGTGGTCGGCCACCAATTTTGCATACAGCTTGCACTGTGTCCAAACAAGACAGAAAAAAATGTGCCCTAAAGGGGAGTGTTATGCTGTCATAAATCTTCATCGTATTATCTGACGTGGGCAACCAATTCTGCGCCATGAACAAAAAGAAAAAAGGTGGTGCACCCATACCAGAAAGGTGCAGAGGGCGCCGATGTATTGAAACGTGCGCCACGTTTTGATAATCTGACACAGCTCTGCACCACTCCACAGGCAAAACTGCAACATATTATAGACTGCGTTAGTTTGATAAATGTGGAACAAGGCGTTTTTTTGGCTCTGATGTGGATGTGTAACTTTTTGCCCAGAAGTTGCTACAAAAGCTTCCCATGTTTGGGCCCTGTGCTACAAGCTGAGGAAGACACTGCCAACAGATTACACAATACAATAGGGAAAATGCAGCCATCCTTTATTCTTTGGAAAAAAAAAGGTGGGGGGTGAGGTTTTTTAGGCCAGAAGATACTCTTAAGGAATATACATCAGGATAGATCTGATTGTAGGTTGCCAGTAATAGCCTAAACAGTGATGGCTAACTATGGCACTGTCGACTGCTCGGGGTGGCACTCAGAGCGACCTTTCTGTGGGGCCCAGGCGGCTATCACCAGAGTGACTCCAGGTATCTTTCCTGCAAGTCCAGACAGACCAGGACTTGCTGTGCACAGAGCATTTAAGAGTGACAGCTGTACCTGGGACTATTTTTGCTTATTGGGCCTCAGGGGCTGGTATCAATTGAAACTGTGACAGAGAAGGGAGTATAAATCACAATTAATTTCTGTGCTGGCACTTTGCGAAACTAAGGTGGGCTTGGTTGTAAGTTGGCACTCGAGTCTCTAAAAGGTTTGCCATCACGGCCTAAACTATCCTCCCTAATTCAGAACACTTTTTAACCTAATGTGCCAATATTAGAAAGATCCAGCTGGGCTGGGAGTGAGCCCATTCCGGGGAAAGAAGGAGGATAATCACACACCAGTAGCCTCGATCGATCCTCCCTACCTGCATGGGAGAAGTAAACTCTGTCATTCCGCTGGCTTCGGAAAACAATGCCCATACGCAGTTATCTCCGGGATGTGCACTGAGTCAAGAGTACTGAACATGGTGAAGTGGCTCCTGGAGCCAGCGGAATGCACAGATTTTACTTGCCGCCATGCAGTGTAGGTAGTGATCCCAAAGTGATAATGGGATGTGAGTTAGGCTAGTGCTCCCTGTTCCGGAGAGGCCTAATTCACTTCCCCAGCAACCTCCGGAAATAACATACAAGGCGATCCCTACGTATAGGACACCCAAACTTACAGACACCCATAGTTCCAGACAGTCCCCATCTGACCTCTGGTGAAGCATTCTTAATGCCTTTACTATAAAACTTATAAAATATACAGTTTCGAACTACATTACAAATTTAATTAAGAACTAAACCTGTCCGGACCCTATTTGACGTACAGGGGACGACTGTATTAGTTAGATAATGTAGATTAGGATACTAAGTTTAAGGAGTGTTTAGTAAGCATGTGGCCAGGCCACTTCCTATGGCGCGGGTCAGGGGTGTCGTAGCGGGTTTAAGGAGCTTGAAGCCCCTAAGGGCTCATTTGCAGACACTTTTATCTAGGTGGTAGATGTCCATTTATAAATATCGAGAAAAGCGCCAGGTTGACTAGAACCCCGTAACAGAAGAACACTGTCAGCATGATTACTGTGATATCAGCACATCTCTGGGTACTAGAGAGGAGGGACCCGTAATGTTAGGTTGAGTTGGAGGAAGACAATACAAAAAAGCCAGCCCCTTATCCAAACAACAGGAACTACTAAGATATTAATAAACATAGTGTTTGTTTTTGTGGGGTTTTTTCTTTTTTCTGCAGGGTTGTGTACCACTATTTGTTGATTGGTTAACTTAAATGCTTTAATGACTTAACACACTTAGTGTTCAACTGCAATTTTAGTGTAAAATAATCATAGTTGCATGATTGTTGTAGGAATCCTGTCCAAATCAATAACTTGACTCCAAACTGTAAATAGTTGTTTTTGGCACATATTTAGGACAGCAGCAAACTGAGAGTTTTTTTTAAAGATTTTCCTTATAGACAGTGATGTGTAAAGAAATTACCATTACCAATAATGGCAACCAAAGAACATACACAAAAATTGACCTGAGAAAATAAGCACGCATAATTAGCAGCCGAAAAAAAAAAAAAAACACACAAAAAATTCAGAGAAAACCTTAAGACTGTAGATACAATGCCAGTTTTATTGCAAAAAATAGAGTATGGGGTATATATATGGACAGACAAAAATAAAATTTTTTTTGTCTCTGGAAAGCTTGTTTTATTTTGGTTTAAGAAAATAATACTGCTTAAATTAAAAAGATTACAAAGCACCAAAACTCTTTGTGTCCCCAGTTGTAAGGGGGGATTTTCCAAGATGATTGAAACTTTGATATGCAATAACATGGCACGTTTAAGTAACCCTTCAAATGCTGACTCTAGTAATTCTTGTAAAACAGACAGGTCTTTCGGTCAGACGGTTCTGACAATTTGAAGTGAGGGCACAGCCTTACCATTTTTAGGGACACAATGACCCCTTCTTGTGAACACAAGGTAATTCAGTGATACATATCCAGCAAAAGACCACACCCCGACTAATGACAGTAAAAACAGAAAGTTGTCTTGCGGGTTGTTCCCTAACATGTAGCTGGCCCACTGCTATCCACATCAAGGCACTTGGTGGCATAGCACCTTCCATGGATATTTGTAAACACTAGTACTGACGCAACCTCGCACAGACAAGAACGCACGCCTCATGAAGGAGACCACAGGAGGAAGCTACAGTCACCAGGTACCTCAGTACTTGCATAGGAGAAATGATGCTAATCACTACCATGGGGAAATCCGAGCACTCCCCAGTAGTCACCAAGAGCTACCAGCCGCCTTCATGTCCCAGCTGACAGAGCAGCGTCCTGTGCCTCGCTGTGCACTCCTGCCAGCTTACGGGGTATTTGGTGCCTGGTCTTCCTCTGTGCGTGACAGGGGTAGCGGCTAGTTCCCCTTCCCGAGAGGACCTTCTGACGTCGCCGCCCCACGTGACAACCATGTGACTTGTGCCGGTCAGTGGTGAGGTGACTAGGCGGGGGCAGCATAGCTGTGCGTTCAACAGGAGAAGAGAGCACAAAACTGGGATGGAAACGAGGGACACCACAAGCAGAGAGTGCCCTAGTGCGGGCTAGGTGCAGGGAGGTGGCACCTCCATACCAGGCCCACTTTATTGTGCCTAATCCACCTTCTGACTACGTAAGCCTGTCCTGACATGTCGCCCGAAATGTTAGGGATGATATGGTGTCCAAGCTATATAGCTAATGTCGTGTGGACTAGTTGCTGCTCTCCATGTAAATGAGTATGGAATTTATTTGTACTTGCAATCACATTCCGGAATTTCTAGACCAAAATCTGATCCAGGTTTCTGTGCTCATGTTGGTGCATATAGGTAGACTCACATCTGTTAATAAAGTTTTTCTTCAGGGTGATGGCACAGTGGCGTTTTGAATGCATTTTTGGTCCGTTTTAAGCAATCCGTCAAAAAAACAACCTATGCGTTTGAATAAGATAATTGTTCAAACCTGTCAAAAAGGGTGCCTATTCAAAAAAAAGCATGGATTTTTGACTGTGCCATACCCGACTATACTAAAGTGTGTAATTGGGTTGAGGTTGGTGACTGTTGACCCATTACAGGATTTGGTGTGTCATAAAAATTCTTTTGCCAACTTGACATAGCTTTTGTCGTCATTGTGCATTCGGAACAATGTGGAGATGTACAGTATTAAGACAAATTTTCCAGAATTCTGGTGTTAATTTGCCACATTTATCAAGGTTTTTAGACCCTTTTCTGACTTGTCCAACTAAAGGGGGGGGGGGGGGTCTGTGAAACGGGGCATAGTCAAGAGGGGAAAATAGCCCATTGGCAATATTTTTGACTTTGCGCAACATTTTGCACACTCAGTTTGGAACAGCTCTATAAAGGCGGACAGTAGAACACTCATTTAGGGTTATGTCACACACTGGCGTTTTTAGTTAGTGCGGTTTCCGATTGTAAAAAACTTATTCGTTATAAAAAGCATCCGTTTTGGTCCAGTTTTCCGAATTGGTGCACAATTAAAATGGGACAAAAACAGGCACTTTTTAAACGCGTTCGTTTTTTACAATATGAAACGCACTAACTAAAAACGGCCTTAAACGCTATGGTGTGGCGATCACCCTTAAGTCAACATCAACAGTAGGAAGGGAAATAGCCAGAAAAAAAACTAGTGTTGTTTGTCTTGATCCTTTGCTGATTTGCAGTTCATATACTAATGCAGCTCCTCACAGTGCACAAACTAAACACAAATGGCGTTTGCCAGAAAGGATACTACCTGCTGTAATAGTATGGACTTCATCAAGAAAATGGCAGGATGTGGCACCATAAGCACACCAGTGAAACAGCGGCACATAAGTCGACAGCACATCGACGAACAATAACCATGCATAAATGTACAACTAGATCAACCTTCATTTTGATCCATTAGTTATCAATATTGATAGAACCTGCCCAAAGGATAATTGGATTCTTTAAAACATAGATAAAATCTAATAGATGAGTAATAGGTACCACAAATACATGATATATCAGCCCCATAGACTGTAAAGAATGAGATGAGCGATCCCAGTAACTTCTGACTTCGGGTTGGGTGGCCGCCATCTGGATGAGATTGTGAAGCTGTTCTGTCTGCTGTGTGCTGTAACCACGCCCCTGCACAGAGCTCAGAGACACTCGGATCACATCCTGTCAACTCATGGTGAGCAGAGAGAGAGGCTGCAAACTACAAGGTACAAGGAGTAAGTGATGCGGGGGAAGGGGGAGGCAGGCCATAACTGTGAGATTAGCAGAGCTCAAAGTGTAATGGTCTATCAGCCTCTGTGTAATAGCATCATGCATATGAAGCAGATGAAAGTGCATAGTACACCTGTACCCTGATAATCTAACACACTGTCACCCCACAAAACTAGATGGGTCATAATGTGTCTTAGGAGTCCCGCCCACACCCTAGGATTTTGCATTGAGCGTGGAGGGAGAGATAGGAGCTAAAACAGCAATAAAACTGAGTAAAATTGTAAAATAAAGGGTTAAAGTGATCTTTATTGTGTTACAAAAACTAGGGGATAGAAATGGAGAATTTTCTTTTGTGGGAAAACCCATTTAAGTACTTCCCTTAGCAATTTTTTGCCCTGTTATTACCCTAACTTTTACAGTTCCTCTAGCCTTGCTGCCTTATTTTACAGCCATTTTGAGGGTTAAAGTTTGGGTTCCCAATAATAATAATAATAGCACCAATACTATAAGGAATGAATAATAATCTGTGATTATAGATCACCGTTAAAAGTAGATAAAATAAACATAAAATGTTGTTGTGCAATAAAGAAAAAACCAGCACTGATTAAACTGTTTTATAAAGAGTTGTACATATCAAATAGGACTTAAAGGAACCTGATTTTAGGAATTGGCCAATAAAACCACTACCAGTCATTGTCAGCAGTTGAACAGTTCTAGATCATGTTCCTCTCATGCCTCAGTGTAATGGCATCTAGAAAATCAACTTTAAAGTAAGATGTAAAGTATACATATAAAGTCATGGAGGTGGAGAATTTAACATTGAAGTCAAGCTCTCCATGCCTTGGATAACCTCCTCATGCATCGGACTTCAGGAATAGATCAATGATTTCCCTGGATGCAGGACCATTAATTACAGTGAAGCGAGAGTCTAAGGCAGGGAAAGTGCCTTAGGTTGTTTCAGGGCAGCATCAAAAAGGGCTGTGAAGTCAAAGTCGGTGACCATTTGTCAGTCAAAAAATACATAGTGTATATACTTAGTGGCAAGCGAAGTACCTAATTTTAACACAAAAAATAAAACGGGAAAACCTTTTGACTCGAGTATAGCTGAGGGTTGGAAATGCACTGTCAAAGCCACCCCAGTATATAGGCTGGCAGGCCCTGTGTATATAGCGTCTGCCCCCCAGTATAGCCTGCCAGCCCTGTATAAAGCCTCCAGCCCTCTGTAGATATGCTGCCAGCCCCCCTGTATATAGCCTACTTGCACCTCTAGTATATAGCCTGCCCTCCCTGTAGTATATAGCCTGTTAGCTCTGTATAATATAGTCTGCCAGCCCCCTGTAGTATATAGCCTGCCAGCCCAGTAGTATAGCTTGCCCGTCCTGTAGTATATAGCCACCCTGGCCCCCTGTAGAAAAATAAAATTAACACTGTACTCAAATTTCTGATGGCCACCGTAGGTCCTCTTCTTGCTTCGGGATCCTCGTTGGGTCTGCTAGCTCATGTAGTATATAGCCTGCCATATAGCCTGCCAGCCCCTGTAGTATATAGTCTGCCAGCCCCCTAATATATAGCTGCCAGCCCCCTCTATATGTAGCCTGCCAGCCCCAAGTATTTAGCCTCTGCCAGCCCCTGTGTATATTGCTGCCAGCCCTGCAGATATAGCCTGCCAGCCCCCTGTAATATATGGCCAGCCTGCCTGCGTAGTACAATAAAATAGCACACTCAACTTTCCTACACCCCCATAGGTCCTGTCTTGCTTCGGATCCTCTTCGGGTCCTTCATCTTCTTCGGCTGCTCTATGGGTCATTTGTCTCTATTCGGGTTCACGCTCAGCCAGCACACACAATGACGTCAGCCGCTTGCTGACATCATTGTTAAGTTGAATGAGTCGCCAACTCACAAGGGACCCCAAAGAGGAGCGGAACGACCAAAGAGAGCGAAGGACCCTAGACGACCAGACCAGAAGAGGAATCGGACCATTGTGAAGCAAGAAAGAAGACTACAGGGGCTCTTGGAAAGGTGAGCACAGTGTTAATGTTTTATAATTGAGATAAGCCGATTCAGGGTTTTCAGACCCCACAGCAGATAATAATAACAACTACTGGAGAACCCAGGAGCAGAAATGACCTTCATAGAAGACCTCAGGAGTAGAAAATAATAATAATCGGGATACCGAGACAAATAAATGAATAATGCCTTTCTGGCACCTCTTTTCCTTCTGTGGCATACTTATAAGCTTTTTTTCTGAGCTCTTTTTCCCCCGTTAGTAGCTGGTTCTCAGTACAGTTACCACTACTGGCGTCCTGCACCAATGACACTTCAACGTTAGAGAGCCTCACGGGCTGTCAGCAGGCTTGGGAGCAACTTGGGCTGACAAGTCAGGTTGTGCACCTCTGTTCAAACTTTTAGTTGAGATAATGATATGCTGTACTTATGTACATGCTCAGTAGTGAAGTCCTCCACTAATATTAGAGAAAAGGCACTGGACAGGAATGCTTGCTCTCATGTTAGGCCTGCTAGTGTGAAAAACTAGAGTCAGAGTTGGAAACTGACTTCCCTGCTATCAAGCTTAGCGCAGGTTGTCCACTTACGCGGTATTAGAGCAAATAAGTATATGCTTGTGTAATGAAAAGGTTTACAGTGGTAAGATACTTCTTATCAATTCTCTATCCAGTATCTCGGCTGGCTGCCTTCTAAAGGAAGCTCCTATGTTATGTAGACAATAAGTGGTCCAGTGGTCATGTGATGTCACACAGGTGTATGGCTTGTTAGCATCACACAGTTTTGATAACAATGTGTGTTATAATAAGCTTTGCAAATGTGAGCTCATGACCAGACACAGTGTTTATCAGGAAGTAAATTATTTTTAATTTTCATTACACAAACAATATGAATTATTTGCTGAATGTGCTTATAGTGGACAACACCTTAGTGGGTGCAGTATATAAATTAATTACGGGTCTAAAAAAAATACATTATTAGGAGATGGTATAAACATATTTAGAGGCGACTACTGTATAAGTTAGTATAATTATGTGAGAGGTGCTTGGATAGATTAGTTCCATAAGTGTATGCATAATTAATTAGTGAGGGGACTATGTATATAATGAAATAAGGGGGTTATGTATGCATCTTTTAATTAAGTAGAAAATATATTTAGGCAGAGGGGAACTGTATTATAATAGCATATGGCGATGTTGTCTTGATTCCTATACCTGGTGGAGAATGTCACTTGTTAGGGTCACAAAATAAAGGCTAAAGCTGCAACTTATTTATACATTATGTGATGTCTATGTCGCCTGATGTCTGCTGTGCATGGCTAGTATTGCTGTTTTGCTTACGGAATATGATGGTGCCTATATAAATAAAGATTATTATATTATCATACTATGGGGGACATTACTAAGGGCTGGACAGCTTTGCAACACACTTTAGTCGGACTGTTATTTAAGAAGTGTGTGCAAGCAAGTGTGGGCACGCAACCTTTTGTGGTTGGAGCTGCGCGGCTTCCATGCAACAAAAATCAGGGGGCGTTCTGTCGGATGGTCCGACGATTTGGACCTGAGCGCCGTATTTAACACAAAAAAAGATGGGAACTCTGCTTTGGACCTGAGCCGGGAAACGACAACTCAATGATTTCAGACACACAATCTTAGGAATCGCCGCACACGAATTATAGACGGACAATGCACTTCATTGAACTCTGGTGACCCTATAAGTAAATGGTGCTATGTGTTTGCTCACTGCTGGTATGAATGTTGGTACGCTTCTCTGGCAAAAGCGCATAGTTGCTTAGTAAAAAGGATAACACAGGACACCTACAGCTGGTAAACTACAGAGAACGTAATACCAAAAAGATGAACTGTCTTTATTGATCAAACCATAGACTGACCCTTATTATACCTAAAAGATGAAGATATGATTATAAGGTCATTGGCAGCTGATTGAAGTACCAAAAAATAAAGCAAATCAAATATATTAAAATTGTTTCTAATTATAGTCACAGCCACTATGAATGTCCTTCTTCTCATCAGTATTTAGCACAGCTAAATTTGTATGTACCGCAATTATGTACCTGCTGATTGTAAAATATATAGAGCATGTTTTTTCAAATCTTTTTACCCGTGACTATCCATTATAAAGCAAACAAATTAGCAGGTACATTCTCCAACAAGTGTGGGTTGTTTTGCAATAAAGAGGTTAAATCAAAACCTTTGAAAGTACATTTTTTAATTTGTAAAATAACATTGTAACAAGTAACGGAATTGCAAATGATTATTTAGTTATATTGTGATTGGGGTGGTAGTTGCTGGGGTCTTCCGCTGGAAGCCACACTAATTGCTAGAATGTGGCCTCAGTCACCCCTCGCAAATGAGTTGGCATGGAGAAGCATTTATATAAAGCACCTACTTCTGATGTCTCTCATCCTCCACTTTATCTTAGGCAGCTTTCCTTATAAATTTTTAGTGATGACAGGTTCATAGCATTTGCTATGCTGATTTAAAAATGCCTTTGTCAGCATTCTGAATCATTTCAGAGTTAGTTTAAAAGTAATTCACATTTCCCTGCCCAGGGACTCACCACATGCTGCTGCCAGGTAATGTGAATTAAACTATTACTTGAAATAATTCTGGATGCTGACAATGGCATTTTTAAATTCAGATTAGCATAGGCTATTAAACCTGAGCAATAGATAAATCACATTTCTACTGATAGTTCGCTTCAGGCTGCTTTACATGAGTGTGCATAAAACAGCAGGTCAATCATTAGTTAATTTTAATATTAGCTTGTTCATTGTGTCAGTTTTCACATGCAATTCTGCCAAAAGGGATATAAAATAAATGCATGTTTAAAAAAAACTAATTGTGTATGATAAATCAGTGTCCAATGTGAGTCCTGTCTGTAAAAAAGTGCACGAATTACTCATAAAAGAAACTAGCGTGAAAGACTTCTATTGGAGTTATGTATCGTGCGCAGGTGCTCCTGCTCCGCCTCTTGATGTATCCCAGCGGAGTCCTGACAGCCGGTGAAGATTCAAGTATTAAAAATTTGCCGGCTGCAGCCAAGTGCACAGGTGTGGGGACAGGAACACTCCAAGATAATATATTGGGTGAGGTTTGTAAAATATTTAGCTCCTTAACTCAGAATGATGTGAAAACTTTTATGTGTAGAAATGAAAAGTGAAAAACAAGTCCTAAACAGCACACTTTTACCGTTTTAGGTTTTCCTTGAAATCATGTGATTAAGAGGATAATTAAAAGAACTGTCATCAGGGCTCTGTCACTAATTCTGTCACTACTACCTGTCGGAACAGCTCACACGGATTCCGTCCCAGCCTTTATCTAGTGAATTCATACATTAATCATTCTAAAATCAATTTTCTTGTTATGTAAATGTGGCTGGTATATGGTCAAGAGGCTGTGATGTCCCTGTTACCCCTCCCCTCCCTCCCCCTGCCTCATGTTCTGTGTGTAATGTATAGTAAGCATGCTAGTGTCTGTTCTTATCTGCTGACATCTCTCCCTCCTAATACCGTGTGTATTAGACACAGACATCAGACACACAAGTACCTGACATGCTGTGTTCTCTTATACACATATGAGAGACACAGACATCAGCTACACAAGTACCACTCTTCTCCATTAAAACTGCCTCCAGGATGAAGCCATATGTATCTCCGTCACCTACAGGATGCTCAGGGCGTGTCCACCAGCTCCAGGAACCACAGAGGGCCAGCACAGGAGTGTCAAATCATTATACAGGCTGTCAGTCATGTGTAAAGGAGTATCTCTTACACATGCAGGCTGCAGAGGGTGTGGCCACCGCAGCAGGAAAGCACATAGAGGAGCCAGCACAAGGTGTCACATCATTATCGGGCTTTCAGTCATGTGTATATAGGAGTTATCGCATACATAGGCTGCAAGGGGTGCCAGCACCAGGAAGCACATAGAGGTAGACAGCACCAGTAGTGTCACATCAGTAGACGGCGTCAGTAATGTGTTACAGGGTATCTCATCAACACACAGGCTGCAGGGAGGAACGTGGCCACCAGAAACCAGGAAGACATAGACGAGCCAGCACCAGGAGGGTCAAATATTATACAGGCTGTCAGTCATGTATATAGGGCTATCTCATACACACACCAGGCTGCAGGGGGCGGCAGCACCTAGAATCACCAAGGGACCCAGCACCAGGAGTGTCACAGCATTTACAGGTTGTCATCATTGTATAGGAATTACATACACACCATTCTGCAGGTGAGTGGCCTGCAGAAACGAGCACATAGAGGAGCTAGCACCAGGAGTGTCACATCATATACAAGCCTGTAGTCAGCACTGGGGGTGTGGCAGTGCCTCCACATCATGAATAAACGGGTTGCTAAGATGAATGGACTCATGAACCCAACTCATGACATATGAGACAGCTTTAGGATATATGATGATCCTCATTTATATTACACAAATATTAGGCAACCCTTATACAGAGCTAGCCAAATCAGTCCCTGACACCCAATGGGCTCACAATCTAATCAACTCTTTGCAGATGTTGACCCGGCACTTGAACCCAGGTCCCCAGCACTTCTCTTGTTACATTTACAATGAAGGGGTTGGGCAATGCTTTCTAAGGGAGTTCTGAAAATATATTTTGTTTTGGGGTTAATTTGCCTGAACAGGTTCTCTAAGTCCATTGAGTGATCACAAATTATAAACTATGACACATCAACTGATCAAAATCTCACATGAAAAACATAAGCAGCATATAGTGATGAAATATAATGGAAAACCAACAGTATTTCACTTGAGTAACAAGCTAAGACCTGTAGCAGGACATATAGCTCTAAAGATCAATATACCTATATATCAATATACAAGACATGTGTTTTACACACACGTTACACCAGGAGTGTCACGGCTATTAAACTGTACAACGCAGTAAATAGTTCCTGATCTAAGTATCTCACTTCTGCAGTTAGTAACTGGCCCAGGATATGAGCAGCAAGTGGTTATGGCCACGTACAAAGGGTGCAGGATTTGTAAAATAACCTACAAGTGGGTATTTCTGAGTGTGAATAAGCAAAAGGACACAATCTGCAGCATTTGCATTGAGAAAGAAAGAAAGAATGAATGAATGTATATGAACAGTGGTTTATCAAATCGAAATACTAGGACTTTTGTCCCTATCAGGTGAGGGGACCCCAGATATGACTTTTGCGTGTAACCCAAGAAATTATTCATCCCTCCATTGTAACATATTTGTTTTTAGTGCAGTTTTTGTTATCTAAACAAGAAATGGTAAAGTAAACAGATTGTTCTTTTATACTTTGCTTTCTGTCAAATAACTTCTGACTTCAGCTCAGTAAATAATTTTGTGTGATCCAGTCTAATGGTCTATATCATGTTTGTACAGCACACAGAGGAAGGATGAAAATGTTTCATTGCCTCAAATAAAAACAGTGTTGTAAGTTTAGTCCTGTCACAAATTTGTGGGCTATGTGGCAAAAAAATGTTCCTAAAGCTGAAAGTGAATTTATTCATGGGTATTCATTTTAAGAGAAAGTATACTAAATATCTAAACATTTTTAAAAGTCTAGTCCACTCCTTCGTTTGCCAACAACATCCTTATATTCTGTGGTTTTTTATTACAGTCTGTTTACGTGCTATTAGCTGTCATAGCTAGAATGTTATCGTCACACTCAGGGTTAAGTGTGTGCAGAGAATGAACAGGTCACCAGAAATATATCCCATGAGTTTTTTTAAACATTTTACGGCTATTAATGTTGCTGTAACTTTTTAATTTTACCTTTAACCTCGTAGGGACAAATAACATATATCTGGTTTATGTAGATTAAATAGAAATGCTAAAATATTGCATGAGACAAGATGCTTGAAATATTGTATACATTTGAATGAGTATTGAGGGTAAAAAAAGAAATAAAGTCTAATTCTACTTTCACTAAACCTTTCAGTTTTCTGGCCTCTTACTAACTATAGCAGGATGCAGGGAATCAGGAAAATGATCTGACCAACACTTAACTCCTTAGATGCCACGTCGTTTTTACCTCGACCTTCCTTTTAGAAAAACAGCTGGTGGCCTGACAAACCCCTCAAGGCCTCTCATGTCTCATGCCTATTAAACCCTACAGAGGCTACATGTCAGGACTACTAAAATATTGCATTTCCCCTGTGGGATTGACTAAAGCAATATAAAAAGGAAGCTAAATACAGATTTTTATAAAAGGTTAAAATTAAAGCAAAAGAATTAAAAAAAAACTGAAAAAAAATAAAAATTTGTGGAGATTATCAAGTGTCTGAAATTCAGAATATTTCCAGGGGCCATGGCAACCAATCACAGCTCCCCTTTAAAATATTCATGAGCACTGGCAAAATTAAACCGAGCTGTGATGGTTGCCGTGGGCACTGGAATATTCTGACTTTCAGACACTTGATACATTTGCCCATTGTGTGAAGGCTTTGCCTCCCAGACGACGCATGGGAAAAACACTGCGTTGAGTGGTTTCTGATCGGTATATGCCTGTATATCAATTTATAGTTTGTACCCTGTCCTCTGTTATTCCTCAGGGTAAAGTGCAATACTTGTTTTAAAACAAACACCTTGACTTGTTCTGAGGTCTACACCTCATAAACTTTATACGGTTAAGGCTACATTCACACGAAGCTATGGGGACGTATTATTCCTGTGGAGAGGGGGCGGGGGGTGAGCAGCGCTCTCCCCTCTCCTCTCCCCCGACTCGCCATGTTCCCAAGTTACGGTACGGCGGGAAATAGCAGGGTAAATGTAGCCTAAATGTGATTTATTTATTGGTGTCATTTATTTACATTCAATGTAGTTTATTAAGAAAAATAGATTGTATACACAAGAAACAAAAATATCGAACTGGAGAATGAAAGTATAGGGCTCAAACATAAAGGGTCTGCGGGACCAAAATATAACATAAAGTACACGAACCTGTACTTATAGAAAACAAGAAAATCATGAAAGGGAACTGTCACCAGGACCTCATTTTCACTAAAGACAGATTGTAGAAGCCCGTCAAACCTGCATTGCACACAGCTTTCTCAAATTTGCATTACAATATCATTGTGTGTTATAACTTACCTTCCACCCTGATTTAATCTCTGTGTAGTCTAGGGGTTGGGCTTTGGTTTTGTATAAATTTCAAAAAAAACAACACGTGACTGTCGGATACTGCAGACTGCTCAGCTCTCAGCCCCACCAGGCAAGTTCAATGGACTTCCGACGTTTATGTGGTTTGCGCGGCTTGTGACAGGTATTTACCAGGGGATATGCATGCGTGTGATTTTGGGGGCAGCTGCACTGGGTTTCAGTGTGACAGAAATGGGGGAAGGGCGTCGGATGATCCGACTGAATCGTATGAGAGGCAGGATTTTATTTTTAAAGATGCCCAAAATCAAGCAATTACATGCACCAGGAAGGAGAAGGTGTGAACGTGGTGGGGGATCTAGTTAATCGTGGCAGAGTGCACTTTCTGTGAACTCCTCCGGATGGGTAAGTAAATGTCCACTATGTTGTCGAAAAACTGTGGAAAGACTAACCCAAAATGTGTAAAGAAGTCAGTGCAAGTGTATGCACATACAGGTCCAAAATGGGCTGGGCCTATTAACTCAGGGCAGAAGTAGATACCAATGTGAACTGTTTGCGTGAGATTAGGGACCCTTTGCACCCAAATTAATCAAGATCATAAAAAGCTACATACTGCCAAAATATAAACATTGCCTTCATCTTAAGACACCGATACAAACGATAGGACTTTCTTGTAATAATATATTTTAAATATGTATTTCTCTATGTAATATAACACATCAACCTGTTAGGTAATACATTTACAAACCATATAGAAAAAAATTCAAAGAATTGATGCTCAATCGTAATCCTACTGAATTGAATGTAAGTATAATTAATAACGTAATGTTTGGAAACTTTTTAGATGAGCAGGGTTCTATCTCTGTTCCTCCGTGTTTGAGTGGGTTTCCTCCATACGCCCAAAACATTCTGGTAGGTTGTTGTGAGCCCCAATGGTTACAGAGACCGATTTTGCAAGCCTGTTGCAGTGCTGTGTAATCTGTGTGGCATTATAAATTATTATTATTTCATAAAAAGGCAACGTGGCTAAGATACAATACATGAAGTGCAAATTCTTCATACAGTCAGCAAATTTCAGCAAGCTCCAAAACCACTCAACATATTTACATTAGTTGACATGTGCCTACCCATGTCTATAAGCTCTTGCGAGCAGGGCCTCACTCCTATTGTTTATATGACTGTTTGTGCTCGTAGTGTAATATTATATTTGTTTATGTTCCCCTACGATTGTAAAGTGCAGAATTTGATGGCGCTATATAAATAAAATATTATTTATTGTTCGATCTAGGGGATAAAAACACCCCCAAGATGCCTTTCAGTTGCAGTTCTGCTCATGAGAGTGTGAGGTTTTGCCTAGCCCTTTAAATATATTTGCTTGTGACATGCTTTTGGTCCCTAAATATCTCAGGATCCTGCTACAGTGTTTCTCTAATCCATCACTGTTCAGCCGCTGATGACATGTAAATTAATGTACAGGGTGTGTCTCCAAAGAGAGCATGCCCTCAGAGAATCCTCACCTTTCCCCTGCTACAAATCCCAAACCCTGCTAAGCTAGATGATTAGAAAACTGATGGAGACACCAGGCATTGTGGTTAGTGTTAATGTGTGTTCATAGTGTAATCCAAAGTATATGTGTAAATATGTTGTGTAATCAAAAAAGAGGGGAGGAGGAAATCAGAAGAAATCTAAAAAAAAAAATGATAAACCTTTGAATGGGTACAGTATAGGAAATTAAAAGGGGACGTTGCCATAAGGCGCAAATCCAAATAATTACTGACTTTAATTTATTAAAAACTGGTTATAAAATAGATAACTAAAAACAGATACCAATATAAATGGGTCATATAAAAAACCAGGGCGCTTTGTCAGGCCAATAAAATGCTACCTCCTCCATTTAAATACAATGCACGGAAGTGTTAGATCTGACTCCAGAACTATAATTATCACATATCAGTAATATATTAGTGTATAGTATATTAGTAATTACCTATAGACATTCATTAGGTGTTATATTTCTTCATAATCTAGTATTGGCTACCCAACAACCTTCCGGCCCGATCACATGCTTGTAAAAGGGAAGGGGCGTGGCCGGAGGGCACCGGAAGGTAAGTAGATCTTTATTTTTTAAAGCAGCCCTCTGGCCCACCTTTAGTTATTTCATTACTCTCGGACAACCCTTAATGCATTTATTAGGAAATGAACAATAAGCGTAATTTTGCTGTAAAAGGACAAACAAGATGGGAGAACATAGTCTACTCTCGATCCCCTGATGAAGAGGCTTTTTACTCAGTGTTTTTACTAGAGTATATACGACAATTTATTAAGTATCTCATTGAAAAACCTTTTAATTTTTTATTAATTGGGATTCATTACTTCCATGGGACATGAACAATCAATAATCTTTAACTTGTAATGATAATACCCTGCAATACTGATGTATTGTAGGATATTAGCTCAGTCGGCCTATGCACATAAGGGATCTTACAGGCACTGACTGGGACAGTCCTGGGGTCTCAGGGCTGCCTTAGGTGGGGGAGGGGAGTGGGTGCGCGATGTGGTCGGATGCTCAGCGGTCGTGCTGTTTATAAAATAAAAGCTGTTTATAAAATAAAAGCTGAGCTCCGATTGGTTTCCATGGGCAACTAGAACAGTTTTACCTCAGACACTGATAAATCTCCCTCTTTTTAATAAATGAATTAAGCATAGTTCTGAACATAACATAAGAAAAACTATTGTATGAACAAGACCTAATACTAAGATTTTGGTAAATCTTGATAATGTCAGATAGATACTTTATTCCAAGAATTGTATATCTAAGAGGTTTCCTTTACAAAGTTTTCCAGTGTGTATTAAATTACTACTGATTAAACTTACAGATCCACTTTAATTATAATAGAAACCCTAAACCCTGCACCATCAAGTTGGTTCTTATACTTAAAGGAAGCTTCCCCCAATCACCTGCGTCAACACCTGGCTATAACCATCAGATAGTAATTAGCTAGCACTCTTCAGCCACTGTCCACATATCAGATGTCCCCTCACTGTGTCGGTGTGTGTCAATCTAACTCCGATGAACTAATAGATCAGGGAAACGTATCAGTTTTACTAGGGTGAGTGACAAGACAAAGAGATGAGGGATATACTTTGTAAAGGACACATTTTGTTAAAAATCCAAAACTCATTGGCATGTGTGGTGGCAATTAGGACACAATTCGGTTGATTTTTGAAGCATGGACTTTTTGGGCGTGCCACTTTTCACGTGCCTTTTGTTGAGCTAGTGTGGAGAGCCAGAAAACGGCTCTAACAATAAATGTGGTGTAGATGTTTTTTAGTGCAAACTATGACAGAATTCTGTCATAGACAGTTTGATAAATCTCCCACAATATGTTTTAAACAATAGGGCATACCAATCCCAATATATCACGGAAAATCTCATCCCGCAAAAAAATGGCCCACATAGGGCCCCACTAACGGAAAAACTAAAATGATTTTCTCCAATATTGGTTTGCTCAGTAAAATTGAGCAAAGATAAGAAAACTAATAAATGAGGTAACACCGTAATCGTAGTGAACCAGAGATAAAGATTAAATATATTTTATGTTCAGTGAGCGGGGGGGAAAAAAACATGCTAAAAATATCCAAAATAAAATTCATGATGTTTTGTTTGGCCCCCTTGAAATAGTTAATACAAATCTCATGAATTTGTAAGACCCTCCAAAATGAATTATCTATACATTGTATCTCATCCTGGTTCATAATAAACCCTCATATGTTCACATTAACAAAAAATTAAGATTATAGCTGTACAATGTGGACAATACAAATCTGCCGTGAATGCGCTGCTTTGATCATACAGCAGTTTACCACCAAATATGGAGATCAATACACTCGGGAGAAATTGGGCATCAAACATTGCAGAGCATTTCATCATTTAATTTATTATGAAACTCTCAGTTTGGCCCTAAATTAATGTATTTTCCAAAAAAATTCTAAAGTTTCTAAATCGCAGGTTTCAATTGTTTTAACCCATGTGAAACACTTACAGAGTTAATAGACTCAATAGAAGTTGTTTTACATACGGTTGAGGGGTGAACTTTTATAGTGGGTAATTTATGCGGTTTTACTATTATTTTGGCCTTTTAAAGTCAATTGAAAGCTGAGTTGTCCTTAAAAATGTGGGGTTTGGCAATTTTCATTAAAATAGAAAAATCGCCCCTAAAGTTCTGCACCTCAACATCCTAGAAAAGTGACAGGATGCATAAAAATATCATCCCAACATAAAGAAAACATCAATAAATGTTAGTATATCCAGCTTTGGGTAGTTTTACATTCCTGTCTGGAAAGCAGAACATTCAACTTGGATATGAAGAATTTTTACAAATTTTTGCCAAATTTTCACTTTTTTTTAGAACGAAACAGAAAATATGCTTAAATTTTACAACTAACATGAAGTACAAGCATCACGAGGAAAACATTCTCAAATCGCCTGGATATGTTAAAGTGTTCCGAAGAATGTCCCTAGGTCAGGTCCTCTTTGCAGTCAGGTCGTACATAAGTCTTGCCGGGAGGTAAGCGAAGTCCACCGGCGCTGCCAGCACAAGCCTATCTGGAGGAATGATGTGTCTCGGAGCATAGTCCTTCCCCATAACATCGGAAGCAAGTGACAGGGCGTCAGCCTTGATGTTTTTCTCGGCTGGGCGAAAATGGATCGGAAGTCAAAACGGGAAAAGAAGAGGGACCACCGGGCTTGACGTGGGTTAAACCGTTGAGCTGTCTGTAGGTAATGGAGGTTCTGATGGTCCGTAAATATACTGACTGGAAATCGAGCTCCCTCCAGCAGATACGACTCCTCCAAGGCCAGATTGATAGCCAGAAGCTCACGATCCCCAATAGAATAATTCTCTCTGCGGAGGAAAAAGTTTTGGAGAAGAAGCGCAGGGGAGAGTTCGGCCTAGGCCCTTCTGGGTAAGAACCGCTCCAGCTCCTACGGAAGAGGCATCGACTTCCAGAAAGAATGGCTTTTCGGTATCAGGTCTGGTAAGAACGAGATGCAGAGGAAAAAGCAGTCTTTAATCTCGTGAAGGCCTCCTCAGCCGCTGGAGGCCAGAGAGAGATAATTGACACCTTTCTTTGTCGGAAATAATGTAGCCAAGGAATGGAAGGCTCCTTTGAGAAAGTGGCATTTTCCAGGTTGGCATAGAGATGGTTAGTCTGAGGCGACCGAGCACTTGCCGTATGTGGGACTGATGGGACTACGATGACAGCAGAAAAACACGAGGATGATCCAGGTAAAACACAACCAGCTGTACACAATAAGTCCCTGAAGAATCATTAACAAATTCCTGGAAAACGGCAGGCGCATTACAAAGTCCAAAGGGCAAACTAAATATTCAAAATGCCCATCACGGGTGTTAAAGGCGGTCTTCCACTCGTGCACCTTTGATGCGAATAAGATTGTAGGCACCACGAAGATCCAACTTAGTAAAGACTCTCGCGTCCGTAGACGATCAAACAATCCATGATCAGCGGCAAGGGTAGCGATTCTTAACGGTGACTTGTTAAGACCGCAATAGTCTATACAGGAGCGAAGAGAGCCATCTTTTCTGGTGACAAAAAAGAAACCTGCGCCAGATGGAGGAGATTTATGTATGAAACCTCTTTGAGATTTTCCTTATATACTCAGACATGGCGTCTGTTTCGGGGTACGAGGGGGTACACCCGACCCCGTGGAGGAGAAGAGCGGGCAGCAAGTCAATGGGGCAACGTATAGGGTTGATGTGGAGGAAGAGTCTCAGCCTGTTTTTTGGAGAACACATCTGCGAACCCGTGAGCCCTCTCCATGCACCCGCACCCCGCATGTGACGTAGTATTACGTCACATGTCGGTAGGTGTGTTAAAGCTGTTTTTAATAGTTGAAGGGTGTACTTTGAAAATGGGGGGATTCTAATAACTTATATTACAAACTCTTAAAACAAAACATTTTCCATAAATTTAGAGATTTTGTGGAAAAAAAGAGTACTGTTCTATTTGTAAGATGTCTAAGGTCATATAAAATAAAAGGACTTTTAAAAATGTATGAAAACATAACGTTTAAGATATGGGAATTGTTAGTAAGTAATTAATTGGTTGGGTAAAATGATCTGTCTCCAAAAATTTTGCAAAATTCAGTTTTTTTCCTCAAAACAATATCAACCAAAATGTAACATGAAGCACAATATGTCACGCAAAAAGTATTTCAAATCTTTCTGGTAAGTTAAAGTGTACAAAGTTTTAACCATATAAAGCGGACATGCCAAGGTCAAACTGGCTACGTCTTGCAGGGGTTAAGGGGCACATTACTAAGCATTGGTGCTGCACTTTGTCGGACCGTGTACGTTCTTCATGGCTAAAATGGCTTGCACAGGTATCTAAGAAGTGTCTGCCATGGATTGTGTCCAGCTGTGCTGGATCCCATGCGACACAAACTAGGGGGCGTGCCGTCAAGCGGTGCGACTGATTCGGACCGAACCATATTTAACTTGCAAATTGTGTGGCAAGCCCTATGTTAAAGGTGCACCACAAAAAGATGGTGAACTCTGTGGACCAGTGTGGGGAAGTGACACATTCGTGATTTCCGAGGCACGATCTTAGTGAATCATCCCACACAGCATTTTAGACGAACAATACACTTTTAGTGAACTTTGTGGGTTTGAAAGTAATTGGGGCGCATTTACTTTCAAACCCACAAAGTTCACTAAAAGTGTATTGTTCGTCTAAAATGCTGTGTGCGTTGATTCACTAAGATCGTGCCCTGGAAATCACGAATGTTTCACTTCCCCAATTTATATGCACAGTTTGCATATAAATATACAGGCGGTCCCCTACTTAAGGACATCCAACTTACAGACGACACCTAGCTCAGACGGACCCCTCTGCCCACTTTGACCTCTGGTGAAGCTCTCTGTACAGGAGTATAACAATTCGGACCCATTGTCAGACAGAGGCTCGCATCTGACCCGTGGGCTGCACTGGTAATTCGGTGCAACACATGGGGCAGATGTTTTACATTTTGAACTGTGACAGCTGCGGGCCCCCTGATCCATCGCATGGAATGTTCTGGAACAGGTGGACCGGCGTCTGTCACTATTCAAAAGCAGAACTCTTGACTAGCCGGGCTCACCCTTCATCCCCTATTAGATTATTGGTGGGATCGGTCAGAACCCACCTGTCTTCACCATGCAGGCCGACACAGGCGCATGTAAAGACACATCCGTCTGCTCTGGGCCTGTCTATGACACATCCACCTGACCCAGCAGACGCGTCATCAGACGTTGCCTGTGCTCGATCACCAGAGAAGATAGAGCATGAAGAGGAGGGGAATAAGGTAAGTATATTTTTTAAAATACATGAGTGCCCTGTTACAATTGGAGTGTGCTAGTCTGTGGGACAATAAATAGCAAGGGGGATGATATTACTAATGGCTACCAGTGTATGTGTGTGGGGAAATAATACAAATGATGTGGGGTGGGGGGGAATATTACTAATGACTACTGGTGTTGGGAATATTATTAATGGCTACTGGTGTGGGGGGTATTACTAATGGCTACTGGGGTGGGGGGGAATATTACCAATGGCTACTGGTGTGGGTGGGTGGGTGTTTGTGTTGGAATATTACTAATGGCTACGGGTGTGGGTGGGGAGAATATTACTAATGGCTACTGGTGTGGGTGGGGGGAATATTACTAATAACTACTGGTGTGGGAAAGAATATTACTAGCGGCTACTGGTGTAGGGGGGATTATTATTAATGGCTTCTGGTGTGTGTGTGTGTGTGGGGAATACTACTAATGGCTACTGGTGGCGGGGGGGGAGAATAATTACTAATGGCTAATGTTATTAAGGTATAGCGAGAGGGGGCCCCTTTGGAATTTTGTCCCCAGGCCCAGAGAACGCTAGTTACACCACTGTCTTTGCAAACTTTACTTTACTCCCAGACTGCAACGATCAGCTGTAAGGTGTCTCTAATGAAGGTTATTGATAATCCTGGGTCCCATTATAACAAAAAATATTGAAATACCAGTTGTCAAAATAAATTTTGCCTGGAGCTAAAATTATAAAATATTCAGTTCCGACTTACATACAAATTCAACTTAAGCATAAATCCAAGGAACCTATCTTGTACATAGCCAGGGGTATTTATGTAGCATGTGCGCCAGTTTTGCGTTGTGGCAGACACAAAATTGCGCACCTTAAGGGGCATTCTGTTGCGGATTTGCATACACTGCCTCATTTACGTTGGAAGTCCCGACATAATTGTGGCGCACACCCATCAAACTGAGTGTACCATAAAAAACTGGTGCAATCAGTTTAAGCACTATTGGCACGTGCAGGGTGCGCCAGATTATTGAAGACGGTAGAGGTAAATGTAGTGCAGTTTGCCTCACAAATAGTGGCGTAACATAAACATGCAGCGCCCCAGTGCAAAGTCTGTGCCAGGCCCCCTGACTATAATGTATGTTTTATAGTACTAGTCTTCTCATATGGGAAAGTGACACCTTATGGACCCCTAAGCCTCCTGGGCCCGGTTGCGATCGCACCCTCTGCACCCCCTCAAGTTACGCCCCTGCTCACTAATGATAAATCTGGGCCATTATGTTTTATTCATAAACAACTCTATGCAATTGGCAACAGTGTCATCTAAAGGTTGTCAGAGGAAACTGCATCATTTACACTAAGGCTACATTCACACAAATGTATAGGGGACGTATATATGGCCGATGTATATAGGGTGTATATACGTCTCCCATACACTTCAATGGCCTTGCGGCGCCGTACCGTAGCCCGTAGAAAGATAGGACGTGTCCTATCTTCCTACTGAATACGGCGCCATGTGCTGTGTATTCTCACAGCTGGCACAAAAGGAGTCCTCAAATGGTAGTATATGCTACTAACAATAAGAATATTTGGCTTGTGAGTGATAGTTCAGGATGAACCCAAATGAACTCAAACCTAAATGTGGCCTCAATGTGAATGCACATGTCTGACAGTGCATTGCTTCATTACTTTTTGCACAACTTCTCTCTACCGATCTACTCTGGTGTCACTGAGCTAATGTAATGGCCCACTCTGTGCATCATTATCAACTTTCCCTGGTCAATACATGAAACCTGTTAAAATTCCATTGTAAAAAGATAGGTACTATCAGATAAAATCCCTGATATATTTGCCACCATCTACTGCCTGTAACTAGTAATGCAACCGAATATTAACTGCCTGGGAAGGATAGGTTTTAATTGTTAACCTATGATAAGTTGTGTTATCACGTTAACTTATACTCCCTCTGGCTGGAAGTATAAGATTCATGTGAGAGTACACAAGGCCTGCAGACATAAGCCTGCTGCTGCTGTCTCCTACCTGAGGAAAATCTCCCTACTTCAGGCCTGCAGGACTCTACCTTACAGAGCCTGCCCTAGGCTTGCTGCACAAGCGGCTTCTACCTTCTCCAGCCTGAATCTGGGTTATGAGCTTATTATACCAGACTGCATCCAACCAGCCAACCAAAATGTTACAAAAAAAAAAAAGGTTAAAAAGGTGATCTCTCTCCATACATTGTTTATGACCACACACCATGCATGTTTGTATCTTTTTTAAATGTTTTTTGAAAGGACCTGTCTATAGGTGGGCTCGGGGGTTGTTAAAAAAATGAAGCTGTACATACCTCCACTGGCACACCCTGTGATTGCTTCCGACCACCTAACGTGACCACATCCCAGTGCGTGATACATCGTAAACAAACAGACGCATATTACCAAGGGATGGGGGTCAAGGACACCGGAAGCGCCAGTGGAGGTAAGTACAGCTTTATTCTTCTTATCTAACATTATAGATAAGCCCAAATAGACTGAAAATACTTAGAAGCCCGGAATGCAGGGAAGAGTTGATAATTATCATCTGATAATTATGCATACCCCCAAATAGACTGAAAATACTTACCTACACTCCTCTTCATGTTGATCCCAGTGGTGGTCTTCGATAAGCTTGATATGCCGGGATCACCTAGAAAAGAAACATATAATTAGTACCTCCCTGTCCCATGCTCCCAGCATGGGAGGGGGAGGACGTGAGGGCGTGCATAATGAACAGCCCGGAGTGCTGGACATCTTGTCCCTGTGCTCTGTGCTGCTAATTATAAGTTTCTTTTCTAGGCGATCCCAGCGTGTCAAGCTTACCAAAGAACACCACTGGGATCACGATGAAGAGGAGTGCAGATTATTATTTTTAGTCTATTTGGGCTTATCTATATTGGTAGAGTTATTTTAACAACCCACCTGAACTTATATATGCTACAGCAAAGCAATCACTGATGCCCCAGGGAAGGGTGGTGGTGATCACTGCCAAAATGGTGATACCAAAATTAATATTAATCATAAGGTAATCATAAGCAATTAGAGCAATTATGGGTGTTAAAAAGCAGACATGTTTTTCTACTCCTAGACAATTTATTCAATATCATTAAAGGGAATTTTATCAGTTTACCAGTTATGTATAGCCTAAATATATAGTCCACATTAAGTGTCTTGGATCATAAGCGTGCTACGACAGTGCAGCGTCGGCTCTGCTGCATATCAGGGAAACAAGAACTCCCAGTGAGTGTGACGCGGCCAGGTGCTTTCTGGCACACGTCGCACGCTGATCCTAGATGGCGAGGCCGTAATACGATATCATTGCGCGCCTGCGCCCCGTGCCAAAGCAGTGGTGTCTGCAGTGAGAGGATGCAGAAGGTGAGTAAATTAGTTTTTTTTTAGCTATTGGCAAAAGAGGGGGTGGCAGTGTGTATGAGGGGGGCTGTTTAAAATCTGGAAGGGGTCCTACCATTATGTATGAGGGGTTCTATTTAAAGTTTGGAGGGGGGCAGGGGCAGTATATATGAGGGGGCCTATTTAAAGTCTGAAGGAGGGCAGTGTAAATGGAGGGGGAAAATGCGTATAAGGGTGCTTGTTTAATGTCTTCAGGGGGCCAGTATGTATGAGGGGGCCTAATTAAAGTCTGGAGGGGGGGCTGTGTGTATGAAGGGGCCTATTTAAAATGTGTAAGAGGGGCAGTGTGTAAGAGGGGGCCTATTTCAAATCTGGAGGGTGGCAGTGTGCATGAGGGGGCCTATTTAAAATCTGGAGGGAGGCAGTGTGTATGAGGGGGCCCAATGTTAAATTCTTGGGGGTGTAGTGTAATGAGGGGCGCAGTGTGTATGAGAAAGCCCAATGAAAAATTCATTGGGGGGGCCAATGTAAAATGCATAGGGGGGAGGCCTCAGTGTATGATGAGAGGGCTTTATGTAAAATTTCATTGGGGGGACCAGTGCGTATAATGAGGGGGCCCAATGTCGAACTCAGGGAGGGCTCAGTTTATGATGAGAGGGCTCTATGTAAAACTCATGGGGGGGGGGGTGCAGAGTGTGTGATGAGGTAGTCCTATGTAAAATTCATGGGGGGAAGTGAGTATGATGAGGTGGCCCTGTGTAAAATTCATGGGGGGCAGTGTGTATAATGCGGAGGCCGAGTATGAAAAAAAATTAGGGGGGAGAGTGTTTAAAATGAATGGGGAGTGTATAATGAGGGGGCCCCATGATGTAAAATTTGGGGGAAGGCAATGTGTATAATAAATGAGGGGGCCCAGTGTATAAAATTCATGAGGGGGTCCAGTACTGAAATTGTAATTGAAACAATGCAATTTTTGATTTATGCTGGAGGCAAAGAGTGGTTTTGTTATGTAGATTCTTTAGCAGCCCAGTGTGGGACATTGTGTTATGAGAGGCTCAGTGAGAGGGGTGTGCAGCCCGGAGCTGAACACATCTGCCAGAAAATTCTGCAACCAGATTTTACAACGATTCTGGACCTGAAGGAGAAGACATGTCACCTGTGAGGTACTAGACCCTACTTCTTCCACAGACTAGCCTTCTACTGTTATATTTATAGGGTCAGAGAGCCAAGTGTGTCTTGTGTATGTGGTAAGAGGATTGTAGGGTTATTGTCATCAGTTCTTGTAAAGATTTTCATTTCTTTACTGGAAGGTTGGTGTGGAGAGTGAACACTTTCATCCCTAACCACAGCCTAGCCACCAGGTAACTCTTATAACATTCCTAACATCAATGCCCTGAGATAACGTCACCACGGCAGCCCCTGTACACACACCAAGAGCCGTTTCACTGCCCCCGCTAGTGCTATCCCAGAATAGTTCTATGTAGTAGTAGTTGGGCCCCCAAAATCAATTTCACTGGTGGGCCCAGCTACCCCAGTCCGACCCTGTCTACAAGTATATATCTCTGACTGCTGAATACATCTTTCACCCATCTACTGTGTCTTTTAATCCAGTCTCACCTTACGCGATGGTATATATCTGTTAATTACCTTTGTATTGCATGTGTCTGTTTCTTTCTCTAACACTTAAACTTTATGTCCCTCATTGAGTTTGTTTTTCTCTGTTTAGAACTTGATACACAAATGTTAAGTCTCCTAGATTAATTGTTTTATGAGCTAAATGAGGGCCTAGTCTCTTGTCTTCTCCGTGCATAAATTTAGTTGTTAGTATAGGATGCTTGCATTCTTTGATTGTTTGCTAAGCATAATATTCTGCTAAGTATAATATTAGGACAAGTATGCTACTGCAGTTTTACATTGCAGTTGTGCAGGAGACAGGTAAGATGGCAGCGAAAAATGAACAATTGTGTTTGTCTAAAAATGTTTTCCATTTTCTCTCTGTTTGCTATGGTTGTTTTACTTGCCTACCGTCCTTCTATTCCTCCCGTACCAACGGTCCACATCAATACCTCACTTCTTCACTCACCTTTGTACACCACTCACACACTCTATACTTTATGTAACCATATTAACCTATCACAGTGTTCTGCTGTGAAGCAAGAAATAACTTCTTATAAATCTTTTAAGCGTCTCTTGTCTCTCCTCTTTCTCCTCCTGTTTGCTGCTGGGGACATCTCTCCTAACCCAGGCCTACGTTCTGCTTATTTAAAAACTTCACACAGTAACCCTGCTAACTTTATAAAGATTCAGTGTATCCCCTCTTCTCCTCCTCCACCCATTACCCCTTTTAAATGTGCCCTATGGAATGCCCGCTCTGTGTGTAAGAAACTAGAATCAGTTAATGATTCTAAGTCCTTTGACCTACTGTCCATCACGGAAACATGGATCCAGCAAAATGACTCTACCTCGGTTGTGGCATCGTCTTATGGCGACTTACACTTTTCTCACTGCTCCAGACCTGAGAATAGGCAGGGAGGAGGAATAGGCATACTACTCTCTTCCAAGCGGCACATTCCAGGTCACTCCTCCTGTACCTTCTCTTACTTTCCCATCTTTTGAGGTTCACACCCTCAGAACTTTCAACCCACTCTGTCTTCGAGTGGCTGTAGTATACCATCCTCCCGGCTCACCCTGTCAGTTCCTTGACCACTTTGCCTCTTGGCTCCCTCACTTTATATCCTGTGACATTCCACGGGCACCCGTGTCCCGCTGTGCTGTGTGGCCCGTGGTCCGGTCCTCTCACGGGTGTCCCCGTGCACCCGTGCTCCGCTGTGCTGCCCTGCTCCCCTTGCCTGTACTCACCTCTCCAGGGTCCCGGCTTGTGTGGTCCGCGCATCTCCTTCCTTCCAGGCCGCGCGCCCCGACCAGCGCCCTCCTTCTTGGCGCTGGCATCCCAGCTCTGCTATATAGTCTGGCGACTCCCAGCATCCCCTGTCGGATCTTCAGGTCAGTCTACTGAAGAGAAAGCCTCCCTGAGCGTTTCCAGACACCTCCGAGTTTCCTGAGCGTTTTGCGATACTGACTTTTATATATACTTACCACTCTATGCATATGGGAGACTTCCGGTATTAAGAGTATAACTGGCTTGCGTAGAGGTATACTGAGCATGTCTGATGAAGGGGACGTGACCCCCAAAACTTCACAGAATGGTGCTTACAGCACTTTCAGGGGACGTCTGAAAGAGTAGGAGTCTCTGCCTGAGATCGAGCCATGTGAGTTTTGTAAACTTTGACTACTAAATTACACTTTATTGGTGACGATGATACCAGAATATTTAACATTCTTTCCATGTACCGGCATCTGGACTTCAATGACACAGGTTCTCTAGGTCACTATGTCTCAAAGTTGGTAGGTTACAGTTCATCCAAGAGATGCTGGGGAGAAGCATCAGGGGTACAGAATAGAATAGTCAGAAGCAAGGTGAGGTCAGAGCTGAGGCAAAGGTCTGATACAAGCCACAGTCAGGTTGGGATGGACAGAATAAATGTATTTTCCATCTTAAAACTTTGAATGGCCTATAATCACCAATAAACTGTTATACACTATTCTTGGAGCCATAACAACACAGCTCCTTTCTTATTTTATAAGCCACCCTTGGCACTATAAGTGCAGCTCTCAAGTGAATGAGACCTGTACCTGCTAGGGGCTGAGAAATTAAAGCTGTGGTTTTTTTTGTTTCCGATTAGCCAGGGTTGAACAGGAAAGTAACAGGTCATAGGCAGGATCCAGTAACATAATAAGAGAGTAAGCCATTAGATGGATCAAGGCAGTAAGCAATACAAACACTTCTCCCAACTCTTTCACAGTCTAGGATGTCACACTTAAAATTCAGACTAGTACTTAAATAGAAAATGGGGAGAAAACATGTAGGGAAATCCAAACCTTGCTTTAGTGTAAACATAAAATTTAATATCTTTAAATTTATGTAGTAGCCCCCACAATACCAAATCTAAAGGAAGTTCCTAAAGAAAGCGTTGGCTGCTGGTACTTCAGAGGATACAAGTATTGGAAGTGTATACAATACAGGAAGAAGTGGAATCAGTTAATGCTCTGACACGGCTATTATAAGAGAATTCAGTCTATGGAAATAGGTCAGTTATCTTGGTAAATAAAAAATGGGGATTCAGTCTATGGAAATAGGTAAGTTATCTTGGTAAATATAACTCATTTCAGTTTTAAAAAGTTGGTGGTAAAGAAATTGTGGTCAACCAACCAAATTAATGAACATTAATGAGACATTTTAAAAACTCAAAATTGGCTCACTCCTACTGCATTGAAGGACGTGCTTAGACTCTGGAATGACATCTCAGGACAGACTTACAGCTGCACCAAATTTATCAAGTAGTTAAAGGGGTATTCCCTTGAAGACAAGTTTCTTAAATGTACTCAGGATAACAAGATATCACATTCTCCAATTCACTGTTATTAACAAAAATACAGAATTTCACAGTTATAATTCCAACATGTCTCTATCAGTCCTGAAGTACACAATTTCAGTTGCAACTGGTTACCGACCCTGTATCTTCTAATTTAGGGTTGGTTTTCTGTCTGACACTGCAGAGATTAGCTGCTCCCTGCCCCCCACCCTTACATTCCAGGTAGGAGCTCACACTGATACACAGACATTTACTTCCTGCCAGCAAACATCAGCAGCAGCAGCGATAGGAGACCTACAAGCTACACACAGATAAGTTCTTTATCCAGGGAGGGGGAGGGAGACGACTTTGTCATTGTGTGTATTAGGCATCTCATGTAACTCATCATCTCTGATCTATTTCATCTCTCTTTCTATGTGTCAGATACTAGTAGAATGTTCAGAAGATAAATGAAAGTGTAGATAAATTTTGCATTTATCTAACCGCATTGTCAGCTCACACAACTAGAGGGATCATAATGTGTCTGCTTAGAGAAACCCTGCCCACACCCTGGGATTTTGCACTGATCAGCTTAGGGAGTGATAAGCGCTAAAACAGCAATAAAAGGGAGTCAAACTGTAAAGTAATTATCTTTATTGTGTTAACATCACTAGGGGATTTCAATTTGAGAATTTAATACCCCTTTAATACATTTTGAACATATTTTCTACAGTTACAGGTTACAGATAATAGGAGGGGTAAGTGAATCAAACTAAAGATTTGCTGGATAAAAGCCCTTACAAGACAAGAATCAGAAGGGAGTCCAGATAATACCATCTTAGAAAAAAAAAAGCCATGACCACCCAGATGGTTGCACAGCTGCCAGACAAAGGCAGGTCGGTCACATAGACAGTTGCTATGTGTAGCTACAAATGATTAGGAACAGGCACAGCTGGTTTATTATTACAGGTTTTGCTTAGCACATATTTAGGGAAAGCAAGTTTATACTCCCAAATATGTTTCACAAGTTGATTACAAGTAATGAAAGGAAACAATTGCGTCTTTCGAATTGGATGGCCATCCAGCTTGGTGTCATGTCCCCATTTTTTTCTTTTTATGGCCAACAAAACTAGTGCCAAGAAGATGAAACAGAAAGAGTTGATGATTTGTTGTGGTTCTTTAGTCTGAAAATAACAAAAATTGAGATTGAGTGTCAGCTGTTATACTCTTAGCTGTCTTGCAGAAGTGTAGTAAAAAGGGTTTCAGGAAAAGTTTCTTCACGCAGCTTGAAGTCTCAGGCAGCACAACTGAGCAGTTGCGGAGGGAGGAATTTGGCAGTGCAGGGTTCTGAGTTCTCCTCAATATCATAAAACACATCATAAAAGTACAAAATAGTGTAAAAGGAATCATCTGACAGATCAAGCACACTTGGACTTATTTACTAAGGGTCCAAATCGCGCACTTCTGACTGGTTTCCCGACGATTTCCAATTTGCCCTGAATTGCCCTGGGATTTTGGCGCACATGATAGGATTTTGGCACATCGGCGCCGGCTTTCATGCGACAGGAATCGGGGGGCGTGTCCGTCTAACAACCCGGCGGTTTCGGAAAAAACACAGAATTTAAAAAAGAATTTGTATCGCAAGATTAGCAGTTACATGCACCGGGACGAAGAAGGTGAACTCCGGCGGACCTCAGCGCAGCAGCGACACCTGCTGGATATTGGGCGCACAGACCTTAGTGAATCCCGGCAGACCCGAATCAGCGTCAGACAGCGCGCCGGGGAACCGGGATCATGACTGGACCGGGTAAGTAAATGTGCCCCACTATATTGGTTGCATGTAAAGTAATGTATATAAAGTACAAAAAGAGACATCAGTCCAAATGTCTTCCTAATAAACCCTGCCACATGTGATCAGAAAAGGCCTCCTTCCTCTTGCTAAGACTAAATTCATACTTTTGGGCCTAACTTGTAAAATGCCTATGGATAGGGTTCAACTCCTAAGCTAATGACATATTTTAAATTGACTGCATAGAGGAATGTTTAGAAGGAGAAGCTTTGTATAATTTTGATTTTGGAAGCTAGGTTATTTTTAGGTCCGGAGCGGTGGGAGGATGACACTATTTGACTTTATGCAGCAAAAAGGCTCAGTGCATCTCTGATTACGCATTATGCCAATCCATAATAATACACAGAAATTTATTCAAATAAAATGCAATTTGGGTTCTTCTATTGTATACTGAAACACAGTAATCCACACAAAATATGACAATTCTTTATACACTGTGCAAAATGTTCAAAAACATAAATGAATACAAGTATAAAGACCATTTGAATAAACTAATGAGTATAGCAGAAGCAATCAATGTGCACAATATTTCCAAAAGGATGTAACACAATAAACTGAACTGAGCTAAAAGGGAAAAAGAAAAGAACAAAGGCTGCTAGTAGGGAATCTGATCGGAGTAAAGTGCATACATTGGACATTCATGTGCTAATATGTAGTATATGATAGGAGCTGATACACAGTATATATACAGTATATAGTATGATGAAAGAGATCCAAAGGTACTACAACAGGTGATAATTTTATTAACAATTTTGTTGCTTATTGCTCCAATAAAATATTTAAAGTATTTAATACACAGTTGTTTGTCTTTTTTCATGTGTACATTTTGACAATTATAAGGAGGATCGCAGCCATGCCATCCTTAATCAAAACTTGATGACATGGCATATAATAACGTAGACTATCAGGAAGAGTTACTTAGTACAGTTATTACAGGAGGTCTCTTATCAAAACAGGGTACAGACAAATGAGGCATTGTTTCCAGGGGTGTGCTATATTGCCAAGTATTTGATTTCCAAAAATGATCTCATGGCCGGCAGGGGTTGATTTTTCCCTGGATGCCCCTAATGACTTTTGTCACCAGAGGTTGCACTAGATATTTTTTTGCAGAAAAGTAAAACAAGTCCTCTAAACGTTTAGAGAAATAGTTTTGGCCGAATATGTTATACAAATAAATATTACTTATATACATGTATAATGTTAATATTCGGCTACCTCTGCTTTCTGAGCCTAAATGGGTATACTGGGAAAATAAACCTGACATAAATAAACAGTACAATATGTCATTTACCACAAAATGGAGCTTACATATTTTTACAAAGTAGGTGGATGTGTGAAGTAGACTGCTCTGTTACCACTGTAATGGAACTTATTAAACTAGATTTTTTACCCCACATACTACTACTGAGTATGTCACTGCCATCATGCACATTGCATCAGACTACCTAAGATGGTATCCCACAACACTGGCCATGCCAAATTGCTCAGTTCTATGATGCTTCAGCCCAAACAAAGTTGCTAAGTTGCTGGATGCTATCACCAAATAAATCTCATACACTGGTGGGGTCTCAGAGCCTGTGACTGTCTCTGTTATGGTTGATGTGTGTATGAATGCCCCATGTATGTGATAAATGTGTATGAGTAGTCCCATGTACACTCACCGGCCACTTTAATTAGGTACACCTGTCCAACTGCTCGTTAACACTTAATTTGTAATCAGCCAATCACATGGCGGCAACACAGTGCATTTAGGCATGTAGACATGGTCAAGACAATCTCCTGCAGTTCACACCGAGCATCAGTATGGGGAAGAAAGGTGATTTGAGTGCTTTGAACGTGCATGGTTGTTGGTGCCAGAAGGGCTGGTCTGTGAGTATTTCAGAAACTGCTGACTACTGGGATTTTCACGCACAAACCATCTCTAGGGTTAAGAGAATGGTCGCGAAAAGAAAAAACATCCAGTGAGCGGCACGTTCTGTGGGCGAAATGCTTGTTGATGCCAGAGGTCAGAGGAGAATGGGCAGAATGGTTCGATGCTGATAGAAAGGCAAACAGTGACTCAAATCGCCACCCGTTACAACAGGGGCAGAAGAGCATCTCTGAACGCACAGTAGGTCGAACTTGAGGCAGATGGGCTACAGCAGCAGAAGACCACACCGGGTGCCACTCCTTCAGTAAGAACAGGAAACTGAGCGTACCCCATTTGCACAAGCTCATCGAAATTGGACAGTAGAAGATTGCGAAAAACGTTGCCTGGTCTGATGAGTCTCGATTTCTGCTGCGACATTCGGATGGTAGGGTCAGAATTTGGCGTCAACAACATGAAAGCATGGATCCATCCTGCCTTGTATCAACGGTTCAGGCTGGTGGTGTCATGGTGTAGGGAATATTTTCTTGGCACTCTTTGGGCCCCTTGGTACCAATTGAGCATCGTTGCAACGCATGTTGAATCTATGCCACGAAGAATTGAGGCAGTTCTGAAGGCAAAAGGGGGTCCAACCCGTTACTAGCATGGTGTACCTAATAAAGTGGCCGGTGAATGTATATGGTCAGTGTGCACGCCTCATTCCATGTAGTCAATGAATGGAATATGTGCCCTCATGTATACAGTCTGCGGGGGACTTTTTTTCATGAAGCAGACTCCATCTGACATATTATAAACAGTCGTCAGAGATTTTTAATAATTAAAAAATCTGTCAGCAGTGTTCTTCTCCTCTGCGATTATTGACTTAAAAAAAAATATATCAACAGTTGCAGGAACTATGCTAGAGAGGGACTGGAATGGATTAGCTTTTTTGTGCCCTGAATTAAAGGGACTGTGGCCTTTTATTATCATTGTAGTATGTAGAAGTTAAAACAACAATATCATATTCATATATAGAAATGTCCCAAGTACTAATAAATACCCAAGGTTTATTCCTTAAATCTATCCTTTAGGAAATATGTGACTTTTGTACAACCCAATTCCAAAATGTAATTAAACTAAAAAATAGAACGCAATGATTTGCAAAAAAAATCTCTGCCTTTTTGTTTTATTCTCTGTCCAGTAAAGAGTTAATAAGTGTTTGTTATGTAAAAAAAATAATGACCCTAAAAAAACACTGTTGAAAAATACAACTCATTCTTGGGGGAAAAAAAGCTATACATTTTCGTTTTTCTTCTGAAAGGGGAGTATGGAAATCTCCCCTGATATGTGATCGGCATTGCCTGATCATATGGGTGTTATTTCAGTAGGTAAAAACACTTTGCTCTAAATTTAACAATGTGTATTGCATGTTTATGCTGTATTATTAGGTACATGTCACCTTTAGATATTTTCTGCTTATGCCAAGACTCATGTGAAATTTTATTATAATACCACTCCTGATTCTAGCTGCCAAAAACAAGCTACAATGGTTGTAACATCTGCCACATGAAGACCTTGCATATTAAATACCATTCTCAATTAAAGGAAATCTACCAGCAAAACCACGTCCATAGCCCTTCTGAGCATAATTTAAAATATTTTGGAAGGAGGTCATGGATAAAAAATTACAAAATTACAGGAGATTACATGGTCAAAGTGCCTTGATCTGTAACTGTCCCTGGTTTAGTATCCTTGATTTTGTGGGTAGATTTCCTTTAAGCAATTGGCCGGTATTCATCAAGACCGTCATGCCAAATTTAGTAAGATCAGCATATGGTTTCACCTTTCCCTCCCTTCATCAGGATCCCATTAAAAAAGTGTAAGGGAGAACAGACTCCTTTTGCACAAAACTACAAAACAATTTGCGAAATGGAACAGAAAGACGCCAAAAAGGCTTTAATAAATGCCTTCCCTTGCGGGCACGTTCACGCGATGTGTTGCGTTTTTCATGCATCCCAGAGGCTTCAGCCTTGAACACATACTTAAGTAACATTGCGTTTTCGCAGATGCAATAGAAACTCAATATTACCTCAGCATGTGATCCAGGCTGAAGCCTTTGAAATGTGTCAAAAATGCATAAAAAAACGTGATGCAATGCATCGTATGAATGCGGCCCATAAGCTTCTCTATATGCATTCCCAAGTGTATATCAACCTGTGTGACTGTTCCTATGACATGCCACCTACATATATGACTGCATTTGCACCTTGCCAAGTTTGCTTTAAACAGACCTCAGAGGATTTATTCGTTTTATCCCAAAATAGTATGAATTGCATATTTGAAAAAGCGCCAAGAATGTGAAAAGGATAAATAGTGTAATGTAAGTCTTATTAAGAAAGAGAAGGTAGGTGACAGGTTCTCATTATATATTCCATTTTCATTTGTTTATTGCACCGATAAAGAAATCCAAGTGGCTTTTGTAAGGAAAAAATCATAAGCAACAAGAATGGGAACTGCACAGCATAGATTTAAAGCTCATTTTGTGTCATGTTACAATTGTTATTATGTTAGCCAGGAACGTCACCTTTCACTGCTGAAGTAGAGAACATGGTTCTATTTTGGTCTTACAAATTGCCTTGCTTCATTCCAGCGCATAGAAACAAAATAAAAATGCACTTAGCAAATTTTAAAAGAAACTATTTGTCCTTACACTCAAGAACAAGTAGTTACAGACTACAGAAAAATATGATGAAATAAAAGGGATTCACAGGCTGCTTAGATACACTGGGCCTCAACGTGCAACAACATTTTCTAACATAACATCTAGTTAAAAAAGAACAGAAATGAAATCCACAATTAGAAACCGCTCTCAATACTCAAAAATCTTCTGATCATACCTACAGAAAAGTGGGGCATCCTTCGTGAATACAACTTTTTTAACCCCATATATGCCATAAATTTCAGCCTTTTGTTGTATATTTCTGGAAGTCTACACTCACGCGGCCATCTTTATTAGGTACACCATCTAGTAACAGGTTGAACCCCCTTTTGCCTTCAGAACTGCCTCAATTCTTCGTGGCATAGATTCAACAACAAGGTGCGGAAGCATTCCTCAGAGATTTTGGTCCATATTGACATCACACAGTTGCCGCAGATTTGTCGGCTGCACTCCATGATGCGAATCTCCCGTTCCACCACATCCCAGAGAATGCTCTATTGGATTGAGATCTGGTGACTGTGGAGGCCATATTGAGTACAGTGAACCTCATTGTCATGTTCAAGAAACCAGTCTGAGATTATTCCGCTTATGACATGGCGCATTATCCTGCTGAAAGTAGCCATCAGATGTTGGGGTACATTGTGGTCTAAAGGGATGGACATGGTCAGCAAACAATACTCAGGTAGGCTGTGCGTTGCCAACGATGCTCAATTGGTACCAAGGGGCCCAAAGAGTGCCAAGAAAATATCCCACCAAACATAAAACACCACCAACCAGCCTGAACCGTTGATACAAGGCAGGATGGATCCATGCTTTCATGTTGTTGACGCCAAATTCTGACCCTACCATCCGAATGTCGCAGCAGAAATCGAGACTCATCAGACCAGGCAACGTTTTTCCAATCTTCTACTGTCCAATTTCGATGAGCTTGTGCAAATTGTAGCCTCAGTTTCCTGTTCTTAGCTGAAAGGGTGTCACCCGTGTGGTCTTCTGCTGCTGTAGCCCATCTGCCTCAAGTTTCAAAGTACTGTGCGTTCAGAATGCTCTTCATTCCTACCTTGGTTTGTAACGGGTGGCGATTTGATCACTGTTGCCTTTTTATCAGATCGAACCAGTCTGCCCATTCTCCTCTGACCTCGGCATCAACAAGGCATTTCCGCCCACAGAACTGCCGCTCACTGGATGTTTTTTTTTTTCTTCGGACCATTCTCTGTAAATCCTAGAGATGGTTTGTGCGTGAAATCCAGTAGATCAGCAGTTTCTGAAATACTCACACAGCCCTTCTGGCACCAACCACATGCCACGTTCAAAGGCACATCAATCTTTCTTCCCCATACTGATGCTCGGTTTGAACTGCAGGATATTGTCTTGACCATGTCTACATGCCTAAATGCACTAGTTGCCGCCATGTGATGGCTGATTAGAATTAAGTGTTAACAAGCAGTTGGACAGGTGTCCATATAAAGTGGCCGTGAGTTGTAATATGGCATGCTGACAATTTCTTCCTAAAATATGTCTCCCAAAATCTTCTAATGAGTGGAGTTCCTGTTGGGGTTATTTTAAAAGGCTGTACACGGATTATTCAAGAATTGCAATAGGCTCAGTAGGCATGATCTATTCTAAGAAAGCAAACAGTGGGAACCATGTCAAAACCATAAACCACCTCCATACTACATAGTCCACTGAATTTAGTTGTGAGGTTTTGGCATGTATGTAACAAACTATTGTAATGTATTTAGTGTAATGACTAAGCCACTACACATGAACCACATATGACAGGATCATCACTACATATTCAACATGACCATAACATTACATCAATATGCAATATTTATTTAACCCCTTAACACTGAAGACCATTTTCACCTTCCTGACACGGCCCCATTTTTTCAAATCTGCCCTGCTGTGTCACTACAAGTGGTTATAACTTCGCGGAACGCTTTAAAGAGAATCCTACCACCACGAATCTACCATATAAAGGTAGATCGGGTGGTAGTGTGGATTAGGGCGTGAGGAGAGCTCTTTTAGAGCTATCCTCACGTCCCCCCTCAACTTTTGGGAAACTTTATTAACCTAATACGTAAATTTAGTTATCGGCTACTGGGGCGTGGAGTAGCCGGCACGAGGCTACACAGCGCGGCTACTCCACGCCCCAGTACCACATTACTCCTCCTACCCTGTTGTGTCGGCGCGCAGCTCCTTGTAGCTGCGCGCCCTCGTCCGATATGATGGTGTTCTGCGCATGCGGAGAACGCCGGCTGAGCAGTCCAGCACCGAGGCCAGAGCTACTGCGCTGCAGCGCAGATAGCTGGCTTGTCAGACGAGGCGCGCAGCTACGAGGAGGCTGCGCGCCCACACACAGGGTAGGAGGAGTAATGTGGCTACCGGGGGCGTGGAGTAGCCGCGCTGTGTAGCCTAGTGCCGGCTACTCACGCCCCAGTAGCCGCATAACTAAATTTACATATTAGGTTAATAAAGTTTCCAAAAGTTAGTCGGGGACGTGAGGATTAGCTTCTAAAAAGGCTCTCCTCACGTCCCTTACATCCACCCTACCACCCGATCTACTTATAGGTATATTGTGGTGGTAGTTTCCCTTTAAATATCCAAGTGATTTTAAAATTGTTTTCTCGTACACTTGTACTTCAGGTTAGTTGAAAAATTTGGTGGTATGTTTGCATTTATTTATGAGAAAATCAGATATTTGGTGAAAATTTGGAAAAATTCTTGATTTCGAACTTCAAAATGTTCTACTTTTTCCATACTAGTCATAACCACAAAAAAACGTAATAACTAACATTCACTAAATCTCTAATTTATGTTGGACATGTTTTTATGCAATCTGTTATGTTTTGGTTTATTTGTGGTTTGGGGCTTGAACGTTAGGTGCGTTTTTTCACATTTCATAAAAAACGCAATCCTGCTTTGAGGGATCTGCTCAGGCTCAAATCACTTTGGAGGCCTTAAAGAAAACCCCCATAAATTTACCCCATTATAGAAACTACAACCCCTCAACGTACGTAAACAACTTTTATGAAGTTTGTTAACGTTTAATTGTTTTTACAGGGTTAAAACAAAATCGGTTGCAATTTGAAAGTAACATTTTTTGGCTAAATTAATGTGTTTTTCAAAAAATGTACAAATTCTCAGTGAGATAAATACCAAAACGCTCCACAAATTTTGATACCCAATGATTTCTGTGTATAATAATACCCCATATGTGGTGGTAACCTGCTGTATGGGCAGACGCCAGGGCATCGAGAGGAGCTCGCCATTCAGAGCAGATATGCATTGTCACTTTTATGGCTATACAGTCTTATTTTTTTGGCAATTGGACATATTAGGGCTTATTTTTTGCGGCATGAGATGCCCTTTACACAATACTTCATTTTAGTGGGTCATTAGCTTATTGATGAGATTTTATTAACTCTGAATGTATGGGTGAAAAGAAAATTGTCCAATTTTGGTTTACATTTCTTTTCGTATTTTTTGGGGTCGTCCACGTGTACTAAAAATATTATATTCTCTTCATTTCTATAGGTCACTACGATTACGGTGATACCTCATTTATATAGTTTTTTCATTTATTTTAACAATTTTTACTGATAAAAACTAATAGAGGAAAACCTCATTTGTTTTTGCATTGCCATCTTTTCGGAGACGTAACTTTAATATTTTTTGGTTGACAGACCTAGTTTAGGACTTATTTTTGTCGTGTTTTGATTTGTGTTCTTTTCAGTGCTAAACCATTTTTGTGCACATAACTTTTTTTGATCACTTTTAGAACATTTTTGTTTAGAGATTTATGAAAAAGTACATTTTTGGCGTGTTTTTCGGGTTTTTACGGTGTTCACCAAGCGGGTCCAATAATGTTTTTCTGAGTTATTGTACGGATTGTTACGGACGGCGCGATACCAAATATGTGGGTTTTTTGGCGATTTTGTGTTTTTTCACTTTTTGCATGTGTATAGTGGAATATTTGTGTTTAGGGGACTTTACTTTATTTAATTATTATTTAATAAAAAAATTATTTTATGTAATGTGTTTAACATTTTTTATTAACTTTTACAGGTTAGCTTGAACAAGTGATCCACTGATCACTTTGTTCAAGCTCTCTTCAAATTACCAGTGTAATACAGATGTACAGCCGTGTACGTGTTTTACAGCCGGGTTCCTGTCAGAAGGCAGGACCCGCAGCCGGAGGAGGATAGCCGCAGCCCCGGCACCGATTCTTCTTTGATTCTCCTCAAATGCCCCTTGCAGGGGTTGACACTCCGCGATCGGGAATCTCCGATCGCGGGTGTTAGAGGTGGGTGTCGGCTATAATATATAGCTGACACCTGCACTTCTGGCGCCAGCTCCTTTCAGGAGCCGGTGCCAGAAGATGTACGTAATAGTACTGCATTTTGCGGGAACGCACCTCCCTCGATGCAGTACTATTACGTCAAATGTCGGGAAGGGGTAACCAGTTAAGGACCGCGCCCTTTCCTGTTTTTTCATTTCCATTTTTCACTCCCCACCTTCCAAAAATCTATAACTTTTTTATTTTTAACACGTAAAGACTGTGTGACGGCTTGTTTTCTGCGTAACAAATTGCACTTCAATAGTGATGGTAATAATATTCCATGCCATGTACTGGGAAGCGGGAAAAAATTCAAATGCACTGAGCCCCCAAATGACATGTCACTTAATTTTCTTGGGTTGGTACGATTACGGGGATACCAAATTTGTATAGAGGTTTTATAAGTTTTCATACATTTACAAAAATTAAACCATCCTGTACACAATTTTTTTTTGAGTTTGCCATTTTCTGGCTGCTATAAATTTTTTATACATTTGTTGTACGAAGCTGTGGGTGGTGTCATTTTTTAATATAAATTTGATAATTTTTCAATGATATCATTTTTAGACTGATACAACCTTTTGATCACTTTTATAGATTTTTTTTGTATTTTTCAAAATGGCAAAAAAGTGCCATTTTCGACTTTGGGCGTTATTTTCGCTTACGGGGTTAAACACATTGAAAAACCGTTAATATATTTTGATAGATCGGAAGCTTTCAGACGCGACAATACCTAAGTATTTATGATTTTTATTGTTTATTTATATTTATGTCATTCTAGGACAGGGGGGTTTCGATTTTTTGTTTTTTTTATTTTTACTTTTTTTATTTTTCTTTTACTATTTTTCAGACTCCCTAGGGTACTAAATTACCCTAGGGAGTCTGAAATAGTAAAAATAAAAAAAGTTGCAAAAAAAAAATTATACATTAAAAAACCTAAAAATTAAAATTGTCTGATCGACCTATCATATACTGCTCATACTGCAGTATGGCATATATGGGATTTTCCTTTTCCTCCTCATTCTCAATGTGCTGTTCAGCACATTGTAATGAAGGGGTTAAAACGAAAAGAGCCTCGGAAGACCCGAGTCTATCATGGAGACGGATCGCCTCTCCCCCGATGACGTCACGGGAGCGACATCCTAGGCAAGATCACTTTTTGAGGCGGCCGGCATCGATCGCTCTAATAATATGCAGCAAAGACTTATCGCTATGAGAGGGATCAGCCCTGACCCTCTCCATGCATGTAATCCTGTACTCTTCAAGATACAAGAATCAGAACTGATGCGTGTTAATGAACTATCTATTGCATTGAAAATTTGAGGAACTGCAACATTCATCGGCAGCCGTTCCCTAAAAGTCCTTCATGACAGTATTTCAGGGCAATGCAATCTGACATGACAGCAAAACACCATTTAGGAAATGGTAGGGGGGGGGTGTGTTTTGCGGATTGGGTATCTGGTCGGCCCCCCTTTACAGCATAGTCAAATTACTATACATTGAACCAAGCTAGGGTTGAGCACCTACCTCAACATCTCCACCCCTTTTCCTATGGGTAGGGGCACTAGACAGGGGGTGCTCCCTATCCCCTCACCTATTCGCACTTGGTCTATAACCCCTCCTGTGGGCAATTCTTCACACTGCTTTATATTAAGGCATTACTAGAGGTACTATCAGCGAAACGTATTTATTTAAGCTGATGACACACTTGTGTAACCTGGGATGTGGGCTCCTTCTCTGGTATCTCACGTCAACATCAGACGTCGGGACCCCTGTTTCCAAAAATCCCATTGATTGACTGCTAGGAGTTTTTCGGGTCTCCGAGTTAATTGGGACAAATCGGCCCTTTTTTCCCCTCTCAGGACCAAGTGTAAGCACCCTTCCCCTTACAGTCCCACTTCAGGTGGTTTCCAACTTTAATTACTTAGGGGTCCAGGTATCTGTGTACGCGGATCCAGGCTTACACAGAGTTAAATATTGATCCCCTAATAACTGCTACTGGTTCTCATCCCTGAAGCCTGACTACTCTCCCCCTATCCCTTCTACTTTGTGTCTACACCCTATTTCTTCCAAATTTTTATATTATTCCATGCTTGTTCATAGGTGGTATTCTCTGATCTTTTTTACTGGCAGGGAGGTGCCCCGCGCTTTAGTTTAGCTCTGCTCCAGGCTCCAAGTCTCGAGGTGGGTTAGGCAGCTCCCTGATTTATACTACATAACTTCGGGCCTGCCCAGATGGTATATGCCCAATGGTGGATAGATATAGATAGGGGCACATGCCCGCTACTGCACTGGCTGTGGCCTTAAGTAGTGTTCTTATGAAGCCCTTCACGAATCTGCTCTAGGCAGATATAAATTCCCCATCTGAACTCTTCCGTCCCTATGCGCCAATTGGTGGGTGTTGCTGGCGCAGGGCACAAATCCTGGTAGGAAAAAGAAACAGTCCCGTGGCGCGCCCCGCGGGACCTGAACCTGCCTCCCTACGCCTAGGACTCCATAATGGCTCAATCCTTGGCTCTCTCACTTCCTCTCCAGGTTGAACAGGTGGGGGGCAGCAGGTGGGAAATTCATTGGTCAGCCTCCTATCTGCGGATGCAGAAACTGATTGCATCACCCTATACTCCCCTAAACCACTCACCCAGGTCTTTTCCCTGCTACAAGAACAAAGACGCAGACCATTTTGATAAAGCCCTTGAATGATGGAAGAGGTGATATCACTGACCTGGTCGGATGAGCGACTGAGGGAGTTGAGCTATCCTACTTCAACTTCTGTGGTGAGTGCGAGGACTTCCTGATCCAGTCCTAAATTTCCCACTGAGTGTATTCACCCTTGCAAAATTATTCCGCATAGGGTATCCCATGATTTATGTTTCCTCCCGCTGTCAGGCTGAGGCTGGTTCCTTCTGCACTGTTGTCTGGACCTGCACTAGATTTCATGTTTTCTGGTCTGAAAGCCTGGATCCTTAATCCACAATCAACGCCTAATGTCCCCTCTGAATGTCTCATTGCATATGAAGGAGTTCAAATGCCCCTATGATAAAAATCTTCTATAGATTTTGCCTTATATATGCCGCGGAAAGTTGTGGATGTCATAGAAGGACCAGGATTCTCCCCCCCCAACCTCACACTAAAACGGTTGATATTGCTTCTTAATATTGTTATTATTTCCCTACAACGCTCCGTGCAACAGAAAGTTCCCCAGAAATTTGAGCGTATCTGGCCCAGGTGGTGGTAATTCCTCTAATGGCAGTGATGGCGCACCTTTTAGAGCTGGAGTGCCCAAACTTCACCTAAAGCCATTATTTTTGGCAAAGTGGCCAGCACATCAATTTAAGCAGTAATTTATTTTCTCTTTTCTTTGACAAGTTTCAATCGTTCATCCTCCGAAGACACCAACCTCATTGAAAGGAGGAGGGGCAAATTCATCTAATATTGTAGGAAGATTCTGCAGGCAGATTCTTTGAGTTTCTGTCTGGGTGAACTTTCCATTCGGGGGGATTGTTCTGGGTGCCACGAAGGCTCAGAGAGTGCCGCGCTGGCCTAGTGCCATAAAGGTTCGCCACCACTGCTCGATGGTCCTTCGTTTATTCCCATATCGAAGATGAGTATGAGTTTGTGGTCCACTTTATACAATATAAAGTCCATCGTCATGACAAGAAGGTTGCAGAGCCAGAGGGTATCAAAAGTCCCCACTACATTAGGACTAATCCATTGTCGTGTAAATCACACAAGGATATTTGCTTAACACTACCCAGATTTCTGGCCCACTTCACCAATAACATCCTCCGACTTTCTTTGTCTCACCACTGGTAATTTCAGCACCAGCTAGATTTTAACACAATGTTGGTCCGTTTATCAAGACTGTTTGCCATCCTTAACCCCTTAAGGACCAGGCCCTTTTTCGTGTGTTTTTTGCGTTTTTATTTTTCACTCCCCCCACCTTCAAAATCTATAACTTTTTTTATTTTTCCGTGTACAGAGCTATGTGATGGCTTATTTTCTGCGTAACAATTGGCACTTCGTGTGATGGTATTCAATATTCAGCCGTGTACTGGGAAGCGGGAAAAAAATTCTAAATGCAGTGAAAATATAAAAAACACTTTGGCGCCATTTCTTGTGGGCTTGTTTTGACAGTTACACTGTGCGCCCCAAATGACAGGTCTATTTCATATTAGAGGTCAATACGATCACGGGGATACCAAATTGCATAGGTTTTATAATGTTGTCCATACCTTTACAAATTAAAACCTCCTGTACAGAAAAAAATTCTTCATTTTGCCGTGTTCTGCGCTAATACTTTTTTCATACTTCTGTGTATGGAGCTGTTAGTGGTGTCATTTTTTGCTACTTCCTGATGAACGTTTTCATGGCTTCTATTTTTAGGACTGTGCGCACTTTTCTCTCTTTCTTTCGCGAGTATCACCTTTTCTAGAATTTTTTCTATTTTTCAAATGGCAAATAAATTCATTTTCGCGACCTGTCGGGGCTGCGCTATTTTTCCGCTACGGTTTTGAAACGCAGTCAAAAACGGTTATTATAATTTTGATAGATCGGGCACTTTCGTCTGTACGCGGCGATACCTAATGTGTTTTGATTTTAACGGGTTTGAGTTATATTTCTATTCATTTCTAGGAAAGGGGTTATTTGAATTTATGTTTTTATAGACAATTTTTTTTTTTTTTTATCTTTTTAATTTTTTTCGACCGAAATTCTGTAAGACACGCGCTAGCTTACTTCCATATCCTCTGGTGTTGGTCTTTGATTATTACTGTGCATCGCATACTTTCTTCTGCTGTCGCTGTCATCACTTCCCTTCCTCTTTTATCTACTTGCATATCTTACTATCAATGTCTATGCGCACGCTCACATTTGCGGATGTTGGCATAGTCATGTTCCTACTTGTTAAATGTGTTTGAAAAAAAAATAATTCCCCAAGGGGGGGGCGATCGCACATTGTAATAGATTGCCTAACATGATAGCCTGCGGATCATGTGTGTGATCCGAGGCCTGTCATGGCAACGGATCGCCGCTCCCCGGTGACGTCACGGGGGAGTGACGATCGGAGCCAGATGGCGGTCGCCACGCGCCGCCGGCTCTTTAATGCGCCGGCAGCTTTGCCGGCGGCCGATCAAAGGGTTAACACCCGGAAAAGAAGTAAAAAGATGAAGCTCGGTTGCAAAGCAACCGATCGCGGGTGTTTCGCGACGGGCATTTGTTCATTATGATCAAATGCCCGGTGAGTATGAATAGGAGGCTCACCCGTGACCTCTTCAATACTCCCCATGCCCGCAGTAAGACGTAAGTGTACGTCTTATTGGCGCTATGGTGGTTAAGCAAGATGCAGTTACAGCCCAATTTTAAATACTGAAATTTTGTGGCAAACGCACCACCTTGGTAACAGTTTGTACCCAATGTTTTTTCCACACAAAATGCCCCTGTTCCACTTGGTTTCAACAACATAAGAACATTTCCCATGCAGCAGCAATAGGTGCTTACCTGGCAAATATGTATGTTCAGGCACTCTTTTTGTTCTCAGTCTCATCAATCTGAGTAATCCCTTAGAAGGTAGTTTCAATGAAATACTTCTCGCATATTTATCTTATCACTGCACATTTAATGGTGCCAAGTAAAGATCCAATTCTTTAAATCGAAAAAATAGGATATCTAGCGTTCCAAACATTTAGGCCGTTCATATCTTGCCCTTCCTTCACTCCATGTCCATAACAGGGCATAGAGTTCAACTGTCCATCTAGAGGTGGAGATTGGAGAAAACTTCTTATTCCCCGAGAAAAACTTTTGGACAATGACCCTACAACTACTTTTTCACAGTTTGAACCAAAAACCGGTTTGCCATAATTCCTTTACTACTAACGTTAGTTTTTTATATATGTATTCTTGTATATTAGCCTTTTTATTTATGCTCATTATAATCAGATTTGTTTCATTTTTTTTTTTAATAACGATTGTATTCTGTTCCCTATAAAGAATGGTGGACGTTCTCCTCACTCCTATTGTTTTCATTATGGCTTTTGCACTCTGTAATATATTATTGCATTTGTACATGTACCCTATAATTTGTAAACGCTACAATGATGACGGCGGCTATATAAGATTATAATTTTATTACATTTGGAACAACTACAACCCTCAAGGTATTGATGTAGCAAGCATTGTTATAAATCAATCGTTTTCAGAAATTGATGTACCACCCAATGGGGGACAAAGTATAAAATATTGTGGGATCCCACCGAAAACTGTGATATGGTATGGCCCGCCCTAACAGACCTGAAACTAGGAGACTGTCTATTTTGTGAATAACTGAAAGGATATACTACGCATCAGGATGAAGGCTGTAGGCTCATGTGCATAACATTCTTTCATCCTGGTGGAAATGCCCTTTAAACAGCTGGAATCTGCTCAAAAAATTGTTTTGCCCCCTATAACCACCAGTTTTTTCATATATGGAGAAAGCACTATATTTATTACTGCTACTCAAGCATATCTGACATCATCTCTATCTGTTACATCAATGAGTCGCATCCATTTTATTCAAAAACAACAAGTTTACTGGGGTAAAAAATCCATCTTCTAAACTCATCTACTGCTAATTCTAATTCTACCACTTTACTTAGTGTATTGCGATAACCATTTGGCATTGGCTTCTACACAGAACATGGTTCTATTTTGGTCTTACAAATTGCCTTGCTTCATTCCAGTGCATAGAAACAAAATAAAAATGCACTTAGCAAATTCTAAAAGAAACTATTTGTCCTTACACTCAAGAACATGTAGTTACAGACAGGAAAAAAATATGATGAAATAAAAGGGATTCACAGGCTTCTTAGATACACTGGGCCTCAACGTGCAACAACATTTTCTAACATAACATCTAGTTAAAAAAGAACAGAAATGAAATCCACAATTAGAAACCGCTCTCGTTACTCAAAAATCTTCTGATCATACCTACAGAAAAGTGGGGCATCCTTCGTGAATACAACTTTTTTAACCCCATATATGCCATAAATTTCAGCCTTTTGTTGTATATTTCTGGGAAGTCTACACTCACCGGCCACTTTATTAGGTACACCATGCTAGTAATGTGTTGGACCCCCTTTTGCCTTCAGAACTGCCTCAATTCTTCGTGGCATAGATTCAACAAGGTGCTGGAAGCATTCCTCAGAGATTTTGGTCCATATTGACATGATGGCATCACACAGTTGCCGCAGATTTGTCGGCTGCACATCCATGATGCGAATCTCCCGTTCCACCACATCCCAAAGATGCTCTATTGGATTGAGATCTGGTGACTGTGGAGGCCATTTGAGTACAGTGAACTCATTGTCATGTTCAAGAAACCAGTCTGAGATGATTCCAGCTTTATGACATGGCGCATTATCCTGCTGAAAGTAGCCATCAGATGTTGGGTACATTGTGGTCATAAAGGGATGGACATGGTCAGCAACAATACTCAGGTAGGCGGTGGTGTTGCAACGATGCTCAATTGGTACCAAGAGGCCCAAAAAGTGCCAAGAAAATATTCCCCACACCATGACACCACCACCACCAGCCTAGTTACATGTTCTCTATGCTATTTGTTTAAAAAACACCCAAAAAAAATTCTATATTTTATATTACTGAAAGATTTAGTTTGTACCCAAAAAGTAGTAAAGATTAAACAATTGGGGTTAAAATGGAGTTGGCTTGACCGGCTGTGTAATAAAGCGCTTGTTTATTTGTTAATTTATTAGGTCAGCAAAAAGAAGAATTGGCTAATGTTAGTTAGCAACTAATTTGGCTGTTAGGACTAAACTGTCTGAGAGTATACATAAGAAATCAGAAAAATAATGTTTACAAAATTTTCACAAATTCCATTTTTTATTTTTTATTTTTCAAATAAGCTGCTATGGAATTTAAACTAAAAATAGCATTTTGTGAAGTACGTCTTGTCAGGGAAAAGAGTTTGGACAAACTGTGTCTTACAGAGTTTATTTTCAACGTAAACTGCATATTGTGATAAAGGCAGATTTGAAAAAAAGGGTGTAAATGAGCTTAGTTCTTAAGGGGTAAGGGTCCACCTATGTGTTTGGCCACCGTTATCTTCATTATAAGGACATGTTCCACACAAACCATTGGGGCGTATATACCGCTGCAAGCTGTGGACGTAAAACCCGCTTCCATTGGCCGGCAATGGCACACGAGCGGTATGGTGCTGCACACGTGTGAACCATACGCACTCTGTACCGGGGAAAAGATAGGCATGTCTAATCTCTCCCCGTATTATGGCCCCGTGGGGATATATCTTTATGGTTAGGGCGGGTCCGAGCACGCTCACCCCCTCCCTGTCCGCGGTCAACGTGTGAATGTAAGACAAAGAACAGTTTGTTAATAACTCAGAACCACACACCACATATTCCTCAAAGTACAGGTGTGATTGAAGATATTACTTGCCAAAGGGAGAGCGTATCGTCTTGTAAACAAGTCATTTAACATTAAAAGTTGAAAATGTAGGAGTCCAGAGCGCGTCTTCTACTGATTGCTTGCTCCATTCATAAACTAATGTACCACTACGCGCAGTGCCCTATGAGAACCCGAAAAAGCAGAAATGTGAATTAATAAATGACAGTATGCTTGAAAAAATCCCTTTCAAAAAATAGTAGTCCAGTTTGGATATGTGGAGGACTCTGAGCGGTTTGTTAACTTTTAATCTTCCCCTCTTGCGTCTATTTTGTGAGTTGACTAAAGGTGCGGGAGTAGATTTGCTCCTGAGGGACTAATTGACAGAGCGTATATTTCCCAACCACCCCAGTGAAGTGTCTGTTATTGTTAACCTCGGGAATCAGCCTCTTTTGGCCTAAGGATGACGACCCCCCTTTTTCAAATTGCCTGTGTCCACTATAAGTGGTTATAGCTTTGGAACGCATGGAGTCTCCAGGGGATTTGGACAGTAATTCAAGGAGTTTAAAAATTTGGATGAAATCTTTTGGTTAGTTATGAAAAAAAAAAAAATTTGGAAAAATTCTTAGTTTTCAACATTATAAATTCTCTACTTTTGATGCCAGATGGTCCACAGCACAAATTAAAAATCCATAACTTCCATTTCCCAATGTTGCTTTATGTTGGAGGTTTTTTTTAAGATTCCACATATTACTTAATGTTATGAGGCTCAGAATTGAGGGATCATTTTCACATTTTTGTAAAAATCACCAGAAACCCGTGATTTAGAGGGGACCTGATCAACTTGTAAGTGGACACTGAGAGCTTAAAAATAGCGAGACTCATAAATTACCACATTGTGGAAAACTAATACCTCACGTCTGAAAAACCACTTTTAAGAAGTTTGAACCCTTACGTGTTTTTATATTGGTCTAAAAACAAAATGGAGGTGCAGGTCGCAAAATGTATATTTTTCACAATACATATTGGGTGGAAAATTAAACAAATTAAAACATTTACATGGATTAAATGAAAAAAGGCTCCACAAAGTTTGATACCCAATTTCTCCGAGTACATTCGATACCATGTGTGGTGTGACTGTGTAGGGGCACAACGGCCGGGCATTAAAGGGAAGGAGGCGCATCCAGATCAGATGCTAGTGTCACATTGTCAGGGCATCTAATGTTTTTGGTTTTTTATGTGGACCGTATATGGGCTATTGTCTTGTGCCACCTGAGATGCCACTTTTGTACGTAATTTTTGGGGCTCTCTAGCTCATGGTGAGATTTAATTCACTCTTTGTGGTGGCGGAACTAAAAATCATCAATTTTTAGAAATTTTTGTGCTTTTTTTTTTTTTTTTTTGGCCGTTACCAGACCAATCAACAATAGTATCTTATTTTATTCTAGGGGTTGCCATCCGATTACGAAAAGACCTTATTTATATATTTTTTTTTTTCCCATTTTTACTGAATACAAGTAATTGGCAAAATGTTGTCAATTTTAGCACCAACGTCACAAATTGTTAAGGACTTATTTTTGCGAGAATGCGTCTTATTTAGATGCGTAAATTTTAAAAATCACTTTTTAGAGATTTTTTAAAGGCATTAATAAAAATCATCTTTTTTTCGAGGACCGTTTTTTGAGGTTGTTTTTCGGGGTTCCACTTGCGGATCAATAACAATTAGTTTATTATGAGATGTATGGATACAGGTACAATATGTGGGGGTTTTGTGGTATTGCTTCAAGTGTCTGAATAAACGAATTTGAGAAAATCGTCTTCATTGTAGCATCACCATCTTTTCATATGCATAACTTTGTATTTTTGGTGACAATCTGGTAGGGGCTATTTTTTGCGAGAAACAGTTGTCTTTTTTAGTGGGCTTATTTTAGAGGCAGAACATTTTTAGATCGCTTTTGAGACCTTTTATAGGGTAGTAGTTAAAATTTTTTTTTGGAATGTTTTTTTCGTTTTTTCTCCCGGCGTTTATCGTGCGGGCAGTAACGATTCTATTTTTATTATGAGATTGGTACGGACACGGAATACCACAATATGCAGGGTTTTGTGTTTTATGTTTTTTTATTTTATTAAGTGTTTTATGGGAAGTGAATTTCAGGGGCTTATATATTATGTAGTGATTTTTATTATGTAATGTGTAGTGTTAAGTGTTTTGCATGTTTTTACTTATAATACTGAACTGGGAACCAGCGAGTTGATCGCTGTTCACGTGCATACACTGCTCTCAATACTATTTTTGTAGAGAGGTAATCTGTCTGGCATGCTTGCGCAGTTTACAGTCAGACCCGGAAGGGGTCTGGATGGCAGGGGAGGCCGGGCAGCTCTGGGGCAATGCAGTCCTCGAGCGGCCAGAGAGAATCGATCCCCGAAGGGGCACGGGGGATCGATCCATGGGGGAGACCTACATGCGTGGTAATGCTTGACTCCGCTCATGCTCGATCGCGGGTGTTACAGCGCGGTGTAGTGTGATAGACAGCTGAAGCCGCTGCTTTGGTACAGGCTCCGTTCGGAGCCGCGGGGGGTTTTGGTGCCAGAAGCGGACGTTGTAGTGCGTCCTGGTGCGCTAAGTATCTAGCGACCGGGACGTACTATAACGTCCGTGCGCCTAGGTTAAGATATATTTGAAACAGCTAAGTGCACCATATTACTGACTTCTTCAAAGCTTTTTGAAGAATTTGTGAAAATGTTGCCTTATATGACTCCAAATGAATTTATCTTGTTGTTGTTGCTGTTTGCTTTAGGTAAAACGGGTGGTGGTGTTTATAGGTAATGGCTTGCCTTACAATGGATGAAAGAGGCAAACCACAGTCCTACTGTGACCCAAGTGGGTGATACCCAGCTAAGTGCCCAAAAACCCAGTGACGCCAGGGAGTTCACATCTTTCTGTACAATGCAATTGGCCCTGGTGATAAGGATTACCTTGCTTTACCTCCAGGAGCGTAGATTGCGGAAGAGATTAGCATCACTGCTGCAAAAGCTTGTCGGTAAGTGTCATTCTATCATAATTTTACATTGTGCGGAGAGATTGGAGGAGAGTTATGGTGATCCCCAAGGATGTGCATCATGTTCTATTGAGTGACATTGCCTTTGAAGACTTAAATAAAACCATCATGATGCAGCTGGTCAAGTAGTTTTTCCCTCATGTATTCCAGCACATGTAGGTAGTTGCTGGAGTTGTTAATCTATAGAATTCTTGATGCCCCATTTAGCTCTTGTACTTTCCTTTTTTGCTCCTTCTCGGGTTTCTGGACTCTGTTTTTTTTATTTTATTGTCTTTGTTTCTGTCATGCTCTTTACTGTTGATCAGCAAAGTTCTGGCACAGTAGTGTGTTTACTCCATCATGTTTATAATTTGTCATTCTATCTGTGGTTGATGAATCAAACCGTGTACTAAAACTAGAGGATAAAAAAAGAAGATATCTCTGATGTTTCAGAACAATACTGTTTTTTGGGGGGTTTCATTCACATTAGTTATTAGGCAAGTTGGAAGAATATTTGGGATAGAATGAAATGGAAATAGATGTGACGGGGTGTCGCTCCTTAACAATGTTTTTTTTTCATGAAATTCGTTTAAAGTTTAATGTTAAAAAATAAAAACACATATTCTCTACAGTGAACTCTCCAAAAGACTCCTGTTTTAGAGACCTCTTACAATGACGCAAAAAGTCAGGTCTCCTGGGGAGGAGCAGGGGGAGGGGCCCTAGACGTGCTTCTTCTCACTTGTAACAATCCTCGTAAGGCGCAATGAGGGGCCCTGGTATGCTCCGGTCAGGTCCTTCGAGCTCATAAAGCATAATTTTAAAAGTTGATTATAGAAGGGAAAAGGAGAACCATGGATAACAATATAACGAAATTAATCGACTGTTCACATCCTAGATATGGTAAGTGTCAAGGTTTTGCTTGATTTTGATGCTAGATTTCTTTAAGGTCATCCTAAGCGGTTATTTCTCCATTTCAAGCAAATAAATGTTACTGTTTGAAATGCCCTTGATGTACACCTGCAATCCTGCCGACTTCGGCATCAAAAAGTCTGTGGAGATGGGCACCCATGTTGTCTATCGTTGTTCTGCTCCCCGTGACTGTCATCGGGGAGTCGCAGATATGTTACATGCAGCCTGGCAAACGAGCTGTCATTATTGACTTCCATGATGACTTGGGAAAATACCAATATACTGCCAATACATTAGAATGATGCACCATATGTACCAATGTCTAGCCTATCAGACCCCTAGGTGTAAATTACCCTATGGGGACCAAATAATAGTAAAAATAACGAATAAGACAAAGGTAAAAAATTAAAAAAACACAAAATTCTGATCACCCCTCTTTCCTAAACTGATTTAATAAAACAGTAAAAATCATTAAACTTAGGTATCCCCGTCTCAAAATGTCCATTAAATAAATTAATAACGTTTTCACTGCATTTAACCTACGAAAAAGTCTCCAAGTCAAAATGCCACTTTTTGCCATTTGTAAAATAAAAAATTCCTATAAAAGTGATCAAGGCAGTACAGCAGTCCTCAAAATGGTAGCCTTGAAAACTTCATCAAAATCTCAAAAATGTGTAGAAACATTTATAGCGCAGAAGATGCGCAAAATAGAAGATTTTTTTTTTTATATACAGGCAGTCCCGGGATACATACAAGATAGGGTCTGTGTTTGTTCTAAGTGAATTTGTATGTAAGTCGGAAACTGATACTTTATCCTTGTAACCCAGCAAATTTTTTGTCTGTTGACAATTGGATTTAAAAATGTGGGTGTCATAGAACAGGATTAAAATAAAGCTTCATTAGACAACATGATAACTATTATAGCGTATTGGAGCCTGGACTAAAGTACAATTACACAACATTCCAGAGGTCCGTTTGTAACTAGGGGTCGTATGTAAGTCGAGTGTTCTTAAGTAGGGGACCGCCCCTGTATACAGAGGGTTTTAATTTTTGTGATAATGTAGAAAACATTATAAAACACTATATCATTTGAGAAACAGTTCCTAAGCAATAAAGGGACATTTCATTTGGCGCGGCCTGTTCACATTCATTTTTTTTTTCCACCATGTTCACTGCAATTTGGAGGTTTTTCTTCCACCCTTCCCAGTACAAGGCTATGAATATTAAATACTGTCACTATGAAGTGGGAATTTGGTTACTCACAAAACAATAGCCTCACTAGTCTTTAACATGAATCTAAGAAAGTTTTTTTTATTAAGGTGGGGAGTCAAAAATGAAAACGCAAAACAAAAAAAGGCCTCGGCATTAAGGTTAAAGGGGTTTTCCCACGAATGGCAAGTCTAGCGTCCTATCCTTGGATAGGGCCTAACTTGCCTTCCCGTGGACAACCTTTTAAAGTATTTCACTTGGTCAGTAACTATTTAGGGCAGTGCAGTAATATCTTATTGGATGTAACAAATAGATTTCTAAGGGAAACTGAAACTACTTACTTTTTCTTGGTTTGTAAGGTTGCCTGAACAGTGTAGCTCTGACTCGAGTTATTAATCTTGTTAATTTGGCAGAAATCCTATTAGTATCATTTACGAAGAACTTAAATTAGATTTCATATTGCAAATTATAAGTGAAATAACATACCGAATTACTAGAGTGTAAGTGACGGCATCAACTTTTAAACACAAAAAAATTGGGAGAAATCCTATTGACCTCAGTAAAACGCGGAGGGGGAAATGCATCGCTCCATGCCTAGGCTAATAGCCCCCACCCCCCCCCCCACGCTGCCTCCCCAGTTTGCCATTTCCCCCCCCCCCTCCGCACCTCCGTATAATAGCCAGTTCATGCCCCACTGCCCTGCTTTAACAAAAGCAAAAAAAAAAAAAACAGGTTCCTTGTTACCTTCCGCGACGCGTGTACTGCAGCAAGCGGCACTAGTAGTTCTCTTACTCGCTTGCTTGATTGTTGCAGTACACAGCTGTCCGCACGTAACATTGAGCAACCAGGACGGCTGTGAAACTACTGCCGCATGCCTGGCCAGCCATCCTTGATCTAGCAAGCGAGGGCTATGTGCCAATGCGTATGCGCTAGTAAGGCGTTGACACACTCCTGGCGGTTCAGAGAAGGCCTACATTCTAAGCGCTGCGCGGCAACTGCTGCTGAAGAGCGGTGGTGGCGCATCTAGTGATAGCAGAGGGGGCGTACTAGGGGGCAGGTTAAAGCCCCATTTACACATTATGGTAATAAAGGTTCATTTTTTTTAAAAATACCACCATTGAAGAAGTTTTTTGGGGGTGGGATGAGAGATTAAATAACTGATAGTATCTGAGGTGGGAATACCCTTTAAATACTGCTTTTGAGCAGCAGAGACAAGGCAAAGATCATTGCATGTTACATACTACATGATCCAGAGTACACTGACCATGGCTCGGGCTTGGTATGCAGCTTAAAAACACAGCGTGTATGAACCAAATCTTGTTTAATTAATTGGAAATACCTAAACTACTATTTCTTTCCCTTATTACTGTGACATGGAAGCAACCAAATGTACGGGTTTCACAATCCGGTTGCACGGTTTGGTTATGCACCCGAAACGTTTTGTTATTTCAAGTTTATTCCATGGAACCCATTTACACCACCAGAGTCTTCTAGAATCCATAGGCAGATTTACATGGATACACCTTCTTATGTCCTGTTGTAATGGATAGTGTATTGATTTGCAGTGTTATCCAAAAACACATTCTTATGGGAGACGTAGATCTCCATTTGTTTGACAATGTACCGCTGGATAGACACCCTCCTGTGTATGCTGCTAACATGGTGCTGGGCAGGTCATGTCTGTGTTCCATATGCAGATTTGTGTCCAGAGTGCGAGGAAAGTGGATGGGTGTGCCTTTCTCTTTAAAAATTGCATCAGGAAATATTTCACAACGTGGCTACGTTAATTGAGACCATTGTATCTCTCGCTACATATGGTAAGAATCAATAGCCACACCACCTAGATAAACTTGCCCTCTTGTACTTTTACTTATTAAAAAGTAACTAAGAGGGTGTTACAATATTGTTGTGCCTGGCCAGAGAGGTTTTGACCGTTAGAGGCCAGATGAAACTATGATGCTTGTAGTTACATTTGTGGTTCACTGAACGGGCACAGTCACTAAGAAATGGCTTGAATGCCCTCTGGCTTAAGTGGTTGCCAGATTTGACAATCCGATAGTTAAACTGCACCACTACACCACAACAGAGTGTAGTAAGACTACCAATACACAATCTATGACGGATGGAAGGATATCGGGGGCTTAGTCTAGCCCCCCGATTTGGGTTGCCACTAATATATGTGCGTATTGGTATTCTTACTGCTGTTGGTTAGGGTTGGTAACAATCATCTATCTGATTGATAGTATTATCTTTGATAAATCTTGTTGCATATTTAATATTCCGTTTTTAAATTGTGGATTTATAGCACTGTATTTGAGGCAAAGACATCTGGACATAGCTTATTGGTTCCATCACGACGAAGTCAGAGATCTTGTGTCTTGTAGAAATGAATCTTTCTTTTGTATTCATCACATTTTATCCTTGGAAATTTGCAGGCGGTTTGAAAAGGCTAATCTACATTTTGATCTCTTTTGGATATAATTGAATTCTGGTCCCTTTTTAGCAAAAAAAATATGTTGTACTTTGTTTCACTTTCACATACTTTTAATTTCAGTTTAAATGGTGTGTTTGGTTATTGGTTTAACGTAAATGTACTTCCTAGAGAAGAGGGCAGTACTGATGGACATGGTCCATGTCATGTCCGGATTTTCATGTCAAGATTTCGTGCGAATATAAATCCGAAAAAAGCACTTGTACAGAGAACTTGTATAAAGTGTACTTCAAAGACCATTCATACTAAAAATATTGTGAAAAGGCACAAATGAATGCTACATGGTACTCAACATTTAGATTTTGCCGTCACTGTTATTTTAATACCCTGTATTTTTTTTTCAGATCTTTTAGGTTTTTATTAGCAAAACTATATAACTAGAAATAAAACTTGGTCGGATGGTAGGGTCAGAATTTGGCGTCAACAACATGAAAGCATGGATCCATCCTGCCTTGTATCAACGGTTCAGGCTGGTGGTGGTGGTGTCATGGTGTGGGGAATATTTTCTTGGCACTCTTTGGGCCCCTTGGTACCAATTGAGCATCGTTGCAACGCCACAGCCTACCTGAGTATTGTTGCTGACCATGTCCATCCCTTTATGACCACAATGTACACAACATCTGATGGCTACTTTCAGCAGGATAATGCGCCATGTCATAAAGCTGGAATCATCTCAGACTGGTTTCTTGAACATGACAATGAGTTCACTGTACTCAAATGGCCTCCACAGTCACCAGATCTCAATCCAATAGAGCATCTTTGGTATGTGGTGGAACGGGAGATTCGCATCATGGATGTGCAGCCGACAAATCTGCAGCAACTGTGTGATGCCATCATGTCAATATGGACCAAAATCTCTGAGGAATGCTTCCAGCACCTTGTTGAATCTATGCCACGAAGAATTGAGGCAGTTCTGAAGGCAAGAGGGGGTCCAACCCATTACTAGCATGGTGTACCTAATAAAGTGGCCGGTGAGTGTATATTGCAGCAATAATACATTGTACGTCATATATGGAGCATTGTAGACAAACAAATCGACCCTCGCTATCAATCAGTTGTCTATGACATACAAATGGGATATCCCGGTGCACCAGAACGCTAACCCCTCGTGCATGGGTGGAGTGATACTGTTGTCCCACCCATGATCTGTTGAGAGAGAAATATGCTCCTTAATTAAATGCGTCTCAGACAAACACAGTATAGCAGGTTGAAAACTTCTAAGAGTTCTGAAAATAGCATACCTTTTGTTTGCATCCCCTGTGCCTCTCACATTCCATGCCAACACATTGATTTTAGCCATTGTCATATACATGGGTATGTATTGTGTCCCTGATGCCTATTACTGTGCCGCTTTTTGCACTGCTTCCTGACTTGCCTCCCGACCCCCACCCCCATCCCAACTGCCTGAAAACTCAAAATACAATAAATGTAAATTAGAAGAAACCAACAGACATTGACAACATCGACATTTACCACTCATAGTGGGACCTGGGGTGTGAGCGCCTCCCATCTCTCTCCATCTCATAACCCTTTAGATAGTGTGCAAGATATCCAATACAGTCCAATACATTTATTTGCATATAAACGTTCATTCTGGCCTTCTTTACTGTTTTGTTGCATACTCATCTGCTCCTGATAGAAATGATCAGTCCTCCATGGCATTGTGACAATCCTCCCGGATCTGTTTTCTATGTATGTCAAGCCAGTCCATGGCATCCTTAGGCATATCAAAGAAATGTGTCTCACCCAGAGCCACCACTCGTAGCCGCGTCAATATGAAACCTTGTCTTATACGTAGCACTATAACATGAAAAAGTTGTGTCCCATCTCCCAAATCCCTGCAGGCAACAAGCAATCCTATCTCCCCACAGAACTTAAACAATTAGGTTGTTTATTCTAATTTCCGCGGCTCACCACTAGAACTCCATTTATCCTTACCAGGAACCATGACCGAATAGAAGTCCCCCATAATTTATGCCGGACAATTCTCATATTTGTCCAAAAACGTGATATATTTTTGAGGATCTCCAATTTAAATGGGGGTGGGATATATACAAAGCCTAGGGAACATTTAATACCCATTATATTGGCTTCCCTCATCCTTTTTTAACTTCATCAAAAGTTTTCCGTCTAAGTAATGTCTCCCTGGAGAAGTCAGGATAAACAGAGATTTTTGTAGCATTAACTGTGGGGTCCGGGTGATCTCGCAATTTCTTTTAAAGTCTCTGTCATTGGATAGCAGTATTTTACATAAAACTGAACGAGGAAATGAACCTGGGGGAGCCCTTTTGCCTGTTACTCTATGAGCCCTTTCTCCCACAAATGATGAAGAGAAATTGTCTTTCCCCACTCTATCAATAAGCCAGTCATGAATGAATTTGGTCATGTTATCCCCTTCTGCCTCTTCTGGAATCCCTATGAACAGTAGGTTCTCAACTTTTTTAATTTTCTCATCTCTTGGCTCTTGGCAATTCTTTAACTTTTGAAACATCTCTCAAAAGTGATATATCGTTTCTGAATGCCCCTTTTTGCTTAGACAAGTCCTTAATGGTGTTTTAACATCCTTCTATACATTGATTACATATCTTAACTGATGATAGTATCCCATTGAACACATCCTCCTTCTCTTCTCCTCCCCTTCCAACTTCCTCCTCTTCTTCTAAGTCCAATGGGGTGTATATTGAACCCTTAGATTATTATCCTGTTGCCCATCCTGTCCAACACATTTACCAACCCCTCTAGTCTTCACTGGGGAGGTTTTCCATAATTTCTCAATCTTACTTTGAGACTCTGTTTTCACTTTTAGAGGGGAAGTCCCCAGAGACTCTCTGGCATTTGCTTTTGGCCTTATATTACCTGATCACCACCTACCAAATCACAAATATACATGCATAAACACATACACGAATTCGTAAACTTTTTAACCATAGACCTTTTAACCATATAAAGTTTGTTTCTATCTGAAACCTGTATGCAACAGGTATGAAAAATTGGTACTATCTGAATAGGGCAGAAAAAAACAGTCCCATGTATGTACTGCTAGACCCTGTTCAATCATGGGAACCTGCCCTCTCGAGTAAGTCCATACAGGTAAAGCCATGCGAATCAGCGAAGAAAATAAATCCTCTATCAATTCCTTTCACCTTATCAACCATAGATACACAAACAGTGACTTAATGCCCAAAGGGCCAATACTTGTCGCTGGGGCAAAAGGAAAATTCAATCTTTTGACCAGTCTTTTGACCTGTAAATTAGTAAGACAAATAAATTATAGCTTTTTTTTAATAATGTATCTCTCGATAATCCTGGTCAATAATCCTTATACCAAATGTGATAGATCCATTCAACATGGTAAAAAGGCAGCCTGCCATCTTGAATAAGTCCACAGGGAACTGAATGAATCAACAGGAATGATACATACTCTGTCCATTTGACAATGACAATCCTAAATGCAAAGTCTATGGTCTTAATACCCAATGTGTCCCCGCTTATCACCAAGAAGAAATTGCGGGAAATGAGAACACGGGCAGCAAAAAAGAATAGAAGTAAAAAAAACACCAACCGACTTAGACTTTAGCAGAAGAGGATATTAGCTTATAAAGACATATAATAGCTTGTTCATGGAACAATCTCACAGCGCGTGGTGCCAACCACGCCAGTCCACTACACCGCCCCACCTCAACTTTCTGGGATGGTCCAGGACCACAAAAAGAGACTTCCCTCTTGGGCTCTCCACGGGTCCCGGTGCCCGTACAGCCTCAGCCTTGCGTCCACCACAAAACTGGCTGCAAGCCGTAGTCATCTCCACTGAGGTTACCTTGGTAACTTCTCGCAGTGGATCGCTGCTCCGGTGAGTCTATGAGGGCTCTGGACCTCTGTCCTGCCCACATACTGGGGAGTCTGGATGGATTGAGAACGCCAGCAGGCCTCATAACACGCGTTAGGGCGCGGAGATCGCAAGAAGCATCCGTACACCGGCTACGTCATGCTGCTAAGGGGAATTCTTGGTCATGGAAAATAACACATTCCCTGAAAATAAGACTTCTTGGGAAAAAATTAATACAGGACACTGTCATATTTTGGGGAAACATAGTACTATATGATAATGTACTATGTATGTATACCATGTCCTCTTGTGTCCAGTACGCTTTATTTACAATACCCAGTTATGTGTATTATGATATTTCACAGCAAAGAGATGTTCTCTGCAAATATTATAATGGTTAATATTTTTCTACTTGATTTAGTTTTAAGCTTTAATTTTACTAGTGGTTAGTAAAGAAAGAAAAGCTACATCTTAGCCAGTGTCATGTGTCATCTTCTGAAATGGAACATGTATATTGTAACTTGTTGATACACTTAATAAGGAAAGTATACTTTTTTTCTATGCCCTCTTTCTTCGTTGATGGTTATCAATCTGTGTAAAGAGGCAGAACTGCACTAAGAAAAGGCTGGTCTTAAAATATTATGAAATGGCCTGCACAATTATATATCTATTTGTGGGGTGATTTGGGACATAGGTTACTTTATTCATGAGTTTTTTTTAATGTCCTCTTTCTGTACTTTCCTGACTTATGAAATTGTGTTCATTTTTGCAGGGCTGTAAAAAGAAAGAAGCCAGCATTATTTATCCCCATTATACCACTGGGATTTGTCTTTGCATACCAGTATGATATGGGATATGGAACTCTAGTTCAGAGGATGAAAGGTACAAATATTTTATTATTTTTTAATGTACAGAAAATTATCCTGTTTTTTTTTATATACAGGCAGTCCCAGGGTTACATACAAGATAGGGTTCTGTGGATTTGTTCTTAAGTTGAATTTGTACGTAAGTCGGAACTGTATACTTAATCATTGTAACCCCCAGCCAAATTTTTTTTGGTCTGAGACAATTGGATTTTAAAAATGTTGGATTGTCAATAGAACCAGGATTAATAATAAAGCTTCATTGTAGACACCAGTGATAACTATTATAGCTGTTTATTGTAGCCTAAGACTAAAGTACAGTAATTACCAACATCCAGAGGTCTGTTTGTAACTAGGGGTCGTATGTAAGTCAGGTGTTCTTAAGTAGGGGACCGCCTGTAACTCTTAGTATATAGTAAATTGTCTAAATTGCAATTGCTACCTTCACAATAGAATTAACACCATAATTGCTGGCTCTATGTCAGATTATATAGAAGCTCTGTAGCGGAAGGATGTAAAGCAGTATGTGTATGTCAGGAGCAGGGTTGTGAATCTCACAAGAGTGGGATTTGCTGGTTTGAAATAAATTAATTTGCCAGAAGGGATGAGGAAGGGGGAGCTGTGCTAATTTTTTACTCCATGACTTGACTGAAGATAAGAGACAAGGTGCCAGGTACTTTTTTTTTTTAAACTTTATTTTCCGGTCGTATGAGCAATGGATTCTTATTATTAAATCAGCTTTGGCATAAGTGTGAATAATGCTTAAGGAACCTGTGATTTGCTTTAAATGTTTAAACCTGATGACAGGTTGCCTTTAAGTAACTGATGTGACCAGTATTGACAACCAATCTCATTGCGCTTGATGTACTAGAGGATAATGCCATCTATTGTTGTAGTGGGTATATTATGGCAACAGGTTTCTGTGCAGCCACAAATAATTTATGTTGAGTAATTATTTGAAAATCTACAAAACAATAGGTATAGATGCAATGGAAATTGTGATGTAAATTTTTACCTACAACACTTTATACTGCATTATGTATGTTTCAGTTAATTAAGGGGATTTCTTGGAAATAAGAACACCTGGTTTGCTTTTAGTGTGTTGTAAAGAGGAGACACATTACAATATTGGGCAATCCTTTTAAGTACTTAAAAGCTTCTTATTTATTCATTATATAGAATGAATTTTTTTCATAAACTATTCCTTTAACCCCTCAGTGACCACCCATACGGATTTCTCCTTCGGTCACTAAGGGGCCTTAGGCTAGGCTGATGGGTTTCTCCGTAGGCCTTACCTGAGGATAGCATGGGCTGCCAGTGCAGGGAAGAGCAGTACCCCGGCTGTCTTATGACAGTCGGGACCCTGTTCTAACAGTCCGGATTGGAACGGAGTTAACCCCTTCGATCCCACGGTCAATGCTGTAACCGCGGGATCGATGTCCTAGTAGAGGGAGGGGGCTCCCTCCCGGCTAAGCCACGATGCCATTGCGGGGTGCAGTCTTCAGTGCCGAGCAGCCGGGGACCAAATGATGCCTGTCAGCCTATGCAGATGGCATAGGCTTATAAAACCTATATAAATTTGGTATCCCTGTGATCGTACCAAACCAAATAATATATTAGAGATGCCATTTGGAATGTACAGTGAAAGACGTAAAAAAACAGAGCTCACAAGAGAACGCAGCAAATGCAGTTTTCTGTCAATTTTACCACTTTTTGAATTGTATTTCCACTTCCCAGTACAAGGGATGGAATATAAAAACAGTCCAAAAGTACAATATGTTATGCAGAAAATAAGCCCTAATACAGCTCTGTACATAAAAAAAAATAAAAAAAACTATTGATTTTTGAAAGTGGGGAGCAATAATCAGATAGTAAAATGGAAAAATCTCATCAGTGGCAAGAGGTTAATATGCTCCCAATCCCACATGATAAAAAGTTTACAAATTCTCTGAGATAAAGGTTTGTCATACCTGAGGCCACGTTCACACGTGGCATTGTGGTTAAGTTTGGAAATGCAATCCAAAGGCTCCATTCGTGACCACATGTTTGGGTAGCATTGTGTTTCCAACACATTAACTAAACGCAAAGTAAATGCAATCTTGCCTCAACATGCAATCGCAGGTGGAGCCTTTGGATTTTGTTTCAAAACGCAACCAAAATGCCCCAGGGGCTCTACAAACAAGTCATGGCACCTGAAAACTATTCTACCCTACAAATACTCAATGGCTGCCCTGACAGTGGGTTGCATACACATGTGGGGTGTCCTCTTACTCGGAAGTAACAGCACAATCTATTCCTAGATGCATTTTCTACTTTTATTCAGTTAATGTGGGTAAATTATGCAGCTGAATTAATGTATTAATGATAAATATAAGTAAATTCCAAATCAAACCTTCAGTTTGAATTTCTATAAAATACATTGAGGGTTAACAAGCTTCCTACCTGCTGTTCTGAATAGTTTGAGGGGTGAAGTTACTAGAAAGGGGTGATATGTGGGGGCTTTCTATTAACAGAACTTCCAAAACTCCTATAGAATTGTCTAAAATAATTGATTCTAACAATTTTTTGAAAATTTTAGAGAATGCCATTCGATTTGTGATCTTTCTAGTGTCGTAAAAAACAAAAGGGAACTTCCAAAATGACGCCAACACAAAGCTGAGATGTAGTAAATGTTAGTTTAGTAAATGTTAGTTAGTAACTAATTTGGATAGTAAGACTATCAGTTTGAAAACCAGAAGATTTTGAAGTTTGAAAATAGTAATTTAAAAAAAAAAATGTTTACCAAATTCACCTTTTTTCATAAATAAATGTTAAATATATCAAACAAAATTTCACTTGGGTAAGTTAAAGCTTTCTAAAGTTATAACCAAATAAAGTGACACATGCTGGTTTTGAAAAGTAGGCCTTGGTCATCAAGGCGCAAATGAGCTTGGTCACTAAGGGGTTAAAACTTTAAAATTGCCCTCTGTTATTCACTCAATCACCTTCAAGTGGAAGTTACATAAAAAGGTTTTTGCATTGGTTGCTTAAAGAAAATCTACCATCAAAATCCATCATGATAAACCAGTGACACTTAACCCCTTACCAACATGTGACGTAGTGTTACGTCACATGCCGGGTCCCTGCAAAAAACGGTGCCAGCACCAATCGAGGGTGTTTCCGTGCTGATCGCCGCCGGCAAAGCTACCGGCGCTTCAAAAAGATGGGAGGGGAGCGAGATCTCTCGCCATGGTAGCATCGGGTCTCACGAAGACCCGAGGCTACTTCGGATAAACCCATGCATTACAATGTGCTATCAGCACATTGTAATGTATGAGGAGTAAATTCCCTATATACTGCCATACTGTAGTATGGCAGTATATGATAGGATCGTACAGACACCCTAGGGTTAAAGTACCCTAGGGAGTCTGAAAAATAGTAAAAATAAAAATATAAAAAGAAAGTAAAAAAAAAAATTATAGTAAAAAAACCTAAAAACTCAAATCACCCCTCTTTTCCTAGAACTGAAATAAATATAAATAAACAGTAAAAATCATAAACACATTAGTTATCACCGCGTCCAAAAATGCCCGATCTATCAAAATATGATAACGGTTTTCCACTGTGTTTAACCCAGTAACGGAAAATCGCGCCCAAATTCGAAATGGCAGTTTTTTGCCATTTTAAAAAAAAATTTCTATAAAAAGTGATCAAAAGGTCGCACCGATCTAAAAATTATAACATTGTAAACGTCATCAAAATCCACAAAAAACGACACCAACCACAGCTCCATACACCAAAGTATAAAAAAGTTATTAGCGCCAGAAGATGGCAAAATACCCCAAAACATTTTTGTACAGGAGGTTTTAATTTTTTTCAATGTATGAAAACATTATAAAACCTATGTAAATTTGTTATCCCCGTAATCAGCTCTGTACATGGAAAAATAAAACAGATACAGATTTTTGAAGGTGGGGAGTGAAAAATGAAAACGCAAAAAAACAAGGGCTGCAGCGTTAAGGGGTTAATCATAGATCCAGGCACCAGGTGACTGTGGTAATCTTTTTATATTTGTTATCCATAGCTTTATTCCTTCCAAAAAGGGGGTTTCAAGAGCCTCTTAGTGATGTCTTACCTGTCGTTACAACGAGCACAGCAGGTCTCCCCTCCCCTGCACTTCCCGCTGCTAAATAATACAGGCAGAGGGATGAGCAAGAGAGCAGGAGAAGGGAAAGACATGTTCTGCTCATTGTAACAGCCTGTGACTCTGCAGCACTGAGCGGCTCTGAAAACACCCATCAGAGCCCTTCAGGCTCATTAGCATAATTTAAAAAGATTATTTTAGAAGGAAGGAGGCCGACCATGGATAAGACATATAAGAAGATTACCACTGTCACAGTGCCTAGATCCATGATTTAGCGTGGTTTATCGTTTCCTGGTTTACCTGGTTTATCGTTTCTATCATTGTGGATTATCATCAGTGGTTACTTAAGACAGACATAATAATAGACAAGGTCCCGCATTGATAACAGCAATGAACCCGAGCCGTGGGTTCTTTGAGATTAAAAAACCCTAAGTACCCTCCCCTTCATGCGGGGCCTCCCTGTCTATTGCCCAATCCGCTGACTACACCCAGGGCTCCTCCTCCTCCACCCAGGGCTCTGTCCCCATCATAGTCTAGACAGCCAATCATGGTGCTAGTACCGGACATTCCTCATCTAGCTGCATCATTGGAGCTAGGCGTGCCTGCGCTCTAAGGCACTGGGCTGACAGCCGCGGATTCTAGCCGGACCAATTAGGTTCGAGATCCATGCGCTATGCACCCGCCCCCGGGCCTGTGGCGCCCCTAACTGCGACTAGTTGGTGTAACGCCTCCTAGATGCGACAAAGGTCCTAACAGTGTCCCCACTCCCAGCTAAAAGCCGGGTAGGGTGCAGGGACTGGGAGGAGGTGCCACAATCCGCCGTTACAGGGTCTTCATGGGGCATTGTAAATTGCCCACAATGTTAGGGATAGACGTAAGACACAAAATGTCCACACAGGGCATAGAGTGAGGGAGGGTGGCGAACCTTGGTAATGGCAGCATTGGTCCTTGAGTACAGGGAGCATATTCCTAACTCAATGTGAGGGGACAGTACATAATGCACTGAGGAATGCAATAAACGGGGCACCATGTCCCAAATTGCTCCCAGCCGGAGTCATGCTCACTCATGACAATGCCCAAGATATTGTAGATAATCTTATCATAGAGGCCAAAAAGTACTAATGATGCACAGAAACAAAAGAACAACAATAAATGGAACTCTGACCAGAGAACTGAGAATGTTCATAATCATAACATCTTCGAGTATTTACAGCTATTAAAAAGGGTAAATAACCCATCATTACATAGGGGAATAGTTTCAGATATTCGAAAGAGTGAATAAACTATGGTAGACACGGGCATGTGTGCAGTGTCGGACTGGGTTTCCTTAGGCCCACCAGAGAAAAATCAATCTGGGGGCCCACTTTTCATTATCCCCCAGGAAATATACCCTAGCAGCCTTCAAATTGTGTTGTTTTCTGATGGACCTCTGGGGTTCAATATTGGGTTGAGCCAGGGCCCACCGGAGGATCCTCTTGTACTCTGGTGGGCCAGTCCGACACTGCATGTGTGTATAGTAGTTACTCAATGCTTTTCAGATCAAACAGGTATATATTATTTGGTCTTTAAGTCCCACTGGTTGTTCACAGTTCATTTCGAAAAATCCACTGAATCTCCTACCGTAGGATAAGGTTGTTCCAACAACCCCACCACCCCCTACCGGGGGGTCATACCCATTCCATTGCTTTAAACCGAAGAGCCTTAGTGCTGTATGGTGTGATGTAGGTGTAAGTGTCTACTGGTGTGTCACAATCATTCTCCATATCATTTACATGGTCCCTTATTCTTCTTCTAAATCGCCTGTAGGTTTTCCCTACGTAGTTCAAGGGACATGGGCACGTAATCACTGTGGTTAGGCATGTTACATAGTCCCTGATAGTGTATTCCTCTCGGGTTGATGCACTTACAAAGGAACCGCCTGTCTGTATATAGGGACATGTCGTGCAATTCCCACATCTGTATGTGCCTTTTTTTTTTTTTTTACATCAAGCCATGTTGTTTTTTGGGGGATTGGTTCTAGGTAACTGTGTACCAACCTATCTCTTAGGTTTTTTCCTGTGCAGCAGAGTTGGCCTTGTATACCACTGATTTGGGAAAACCTCTCCTTAGGAATAGATTCTCCATCTCCCTTGCCTGAACTCTATAATCCTCTATTTTGGAACAATTTGGTATGGGGTGGCAATTGTGCCACTGTAATAAACAATTTGTACCAGTATCCTTTCTGTGGACTTTGGTTCCACTTTAGTAATTCGTAAGTCAAGGAATGATAATTCAGTCCTGCTAATCTCACTTGTAAATTTTAGCCCTAGGTCAGTGGTGGCGAACCTATGGCACGGGTGCCAGAGGTGGCACTCAGAGCCCTTTCTGTGGGCACCCAGGCCATCACCCCAGCACACCAGACAGGACTCGAAGAATCTTCCTGCAGTTCCAAGCAACTTAAAAGATGCTACTTTCAGTCATAGTTTGATACTTCGCTACTTGGGACTGTAGGAAGAGGGAGAATGAGTAGACAGGGCCAAATTATCTTTGGAGGACCTCCTGCTGGCCCCTACAGGTCTACAGAGGGACACTGGAAAGAATCTAGAATCATGCAAATTTTCCATCTTTCTACTGTGTTGCTGTCTTCAGGAGGCCAATATGATTGTTGAAGAACATGGAGCAGTAAGTTACGCTTTAATTTTTGGTTGGCACCTCGCAATAAATAAGGGGGGTTTTGGGTGTCTTTTTGGACACTCAGCCGGTAAAAGGTTCGCCATCACTGCCCTAGGTTGTTTATGTTGACGGCTGTTACAAATTCATTCAAGGAGGATACAGGCAGTCTCGGAGATAGGGTCCGGAGGTTTGTTCTTAAGTTGAATTTGTATGTAAGTCAGAACTGTATATTTTATAATGGTAGATTCAGACAAAAAAAAATTTTGCCCCAGTGACAATTGGTGTTTCAAAATTTTTTGCTGTAATTGGACCAAGGATTGCAGTCTGGGACTATAGTAGAGCATCCAGAGAGCTTCACCAGAGGTCACAGGGGGCTGAGGTTTCCAAGTATGGGTCGTCTGTAAGTTGGGTGTCCTTAAGTAGGGGACCGCCTGTACTTAGGAAATTCACAGCACTAGCACATCGTCAATGTGCCTAATCCACAAGGCCACTGATGATGCCCAGTGGGACAATTCCTCAGAGAAGACCACCGCACTCTCCCACCAGCCGAGGTAGAGATTCGCATATGAGGGCTCCCCATTGCTGTACCCCTCTGCTGGTGGAAGAGGCGGTCCTCAAAAATGAAGAAGTTCCTCTCTAAGACAAATCTTAATAGTCTCAGAGTGAAACTATTATGTGCATGGAACTGGTTACCTTTTGTCTCTAAGAAGACAATTTAAATAAGGTAGGCAAATGGTAAAACTATTGATAGAGATAACATAACCATAGAATAGGTCCTTAACAAATGGTCAGACTACAGGATACCACCTCACATTTATGTGAATGGGATCTAAACTGCACTGTTCAACTTCTACACTGTTTCTGATTAGCTGCTGCCTGGAAACTTATTAGTTTTGTGTTCGGCACCCAACAATTTGATATTGGTGACCTATCCTCAGCATAAGAAAACATATATACTACAACACTTTATACTGCATTATGTATGTTTCAGTTAATTAAGGGGTTTTCTTGGAAATAAGAACACCTGGTTTGCTTTTAGTGTGTTGTAAAGAGGAGACACATTACAATATTGGGCAATCCTTTTAAGTACTTAAAAGCTTCTTATTTATTCATTATATAGAATGATTTTTTTTCATAAACTATTCCTTTAACCCCTCAGTGACCACCCATACGGATTTCTCCGTCGGTCACTAAGGAGCCTTAGGCTAGGCTGATGGGTTTCTCCGTCAGCCTTACCTGAGGATAGCATGGGCTGCCCGTGCAGGGAAGAGCCGTACCCATAAGACAGCCGGGACCCTGCTCTAACAGTCCGGATTGGAACGAAGTGAACTCCTTCGATCCCACTGTCAATGCTGTGACCGCGGGATCGATGTACCAGTAGAGGGAGGGGCTCCCTCCCGGCCAACCCACGATGCCATTGCGGGGTGCAGTCTTCAGTGCCGAGCAGCCGGGGACCAAACTTTTTGAATTGTATTTCCACTTCCCAGTACAAGGGATGGAATATAAAAACAGTCCAAAAGTACAATATGTTATGCAGAAAATAAGCCCTAATACAGCTCTGTACATGAAAAAATAAAAAAGCTATTGATTTTTGAAAGTGGGGAGCAATAATCAGATAGTAAAATGGAAAAATCTCATCAGTGGCAAGAGGTTAATATGCTCCCAATCCCACATGATAAAAAGTTTACAAATTCTCTGGGATAATGGTTTGTCATACCTGAGGCCACGTTCACACGTGTCATTGTGGTTAAGTTTGGAAATGCAATCCAAAGGCTTCATTCGTGACCACATGTTTTGGTAGCATTGTGTTTCCAACACATTAACTAAACGCAAAGTAAATGCAATCTTGCCTCAACATGCGATCGCAGGTGGAGCTTTTGGATTTTGTTTCAAAACGCAACCAAAATGCCCCAGGGGCTCTACAAACAAGTCATGGCACCTGAAAACTATTCTACCCTACAAATACTCAATGGCTCCTTCCTTTCTGCGCCCACCATGTGCCCTGACAGTGGGTTGCATACACATGTGGGGTGTCCTCTTACTCCGAAGTAACTGCACAATCTATTTGATTCTAACAATTTTTTGAAAATTTTAGAGAATGCCATTCGATTTGTGATCTTTCTAGTGTCGTAATAAAACAAAAAGGGAACTTCCAAAATGACGCCAACACAAAGCTGAGATATGGTAAATGTTAGTTTAGTAAATGTTAGTTAGTAACTAATTTGGATAGTAAGACTATCAGTTTGAAAACCAGAAGATTTTGAAGTTTGAAAATAGTAATTTAAAAAAAAAAATGTTTACCAAATTCACCTTTTTTCATAAATAAATGTTAAATATATCAACCAAAATTTCACTTGGGTAAGTTAAAGCTTTCTAAAGTTATAACCAAATAAAGTGACACATGCTGGTTTTGAAAAGTAGGCCTTGGTCATCAAGGCGCAAATGAGCTTGGTCACTAAGGGGTTAAAACTGTAAAATTGCCCTCTGTTATTCACTCAATCACCTTCAAGTGGAAGTTACATAAAAAGGTTTTTGCATTGGTTGCTTAAAGAAAATCTACCATCAAAATCCATCATGATAAACCAGTGACACTTAACCCCTTACCAACATGTGACGTAGTATTACGTCACATGCCAGATCCCCGCAAAAAACGGTGCCAGCACCGATCGCGAGTGTTTCCGTGCTGATCGCCGCCGGCAAAGCTACCGGCGGCTTCAAAAAGATGGGAGGGGAGCGGCGATCTGTCGCCATGGTAGCATCGGGTCTCACGAAGACCCGAGGCTGCTGCGGGTTAACCCATGCATTACAATGTGCTATCAGCACATTGTAATGTATGAGGAGTAAATTCCCCATATACTGCCATACTGTAGTATGTTAGTATATGATAGGATCGTACAGACAACCTAGGGTTAAAGTACCCTAGGGAGTCTGAAAAATAGTAAAAATAAAAATATTAAAAAAAAAGTTAAAAAAAAATTATAATAAAAAAACCTAAAAACTCAAACGTCTCGAATAACGAACCCCATTGAAGTCAATGGGAGACTCGAGCATTTTTCAAGGGGACCAAGGCTCTGCACAGGGAAGCTTGGCCAAACACCTGGGAACCTCAGAAAAGGATGGAAACACCACGGAAATGGACAGGAAACAGCAGGGGCAGCATGCATGGATGCCTCTGAGGCTGCATAATCGCACCATTATGCCAAAATTATGGGCAACAGCATGGCCATGACAGAGTGACAGAATGAGGCTAGATAGCATCTAAAACATGCAATAATTGACCCTGACACTATAGGGGACGGCATGCAGAGGCAGCGGCAGCAGGCTAGAGAGTGTCATGGCGACATACCATAAATGTACTCAGGCTTCAAACCAATGGGTGGCAGAGCGGAACCAAAGGAGGTGGCAATCCACGACATCACCTGTTCGCACTGTTCTGGCCTCAACAGTGCTCTACCACGAGTCCCAGTAACTTCAGACATGAACCTAGGGAGTGTAGCTCTGCGGCGTTCCCCTGCTCCCTCATCAGCAGGTGGTGTCTCACCCCGCCCAGGACCACGGCCTCTGACCCCTGCAGTAGTTGGACGCCCACGTCCCCGCCCTCGTCCTCTACCCCTAGCCCTCGGGTTAAACATTTTTAAAATGAGAGTTATAACTTTATTTTTTTTTTTACTTTTTTTTGTTTTTTTTTTTTTTTTTTTTACTGTTTGCTTCAAGAAGCTATTTGTATTCTCCTATGGCTATTTTCTAGCCAAGTATCAAAGGAAGCACACTACTATGCCAGATGAGATGACACTGAGTTAGTGCCTAATAGAAATCCAACCCCTACTGAATTTTGCCACTTCGGCCTTTGCTATGGATATGTGCGCCACTAAGCGCAGAACACAGCGGTCGCAAGTCTCACTACAAATTGCTCAGAATTGGCAAGTACATGCACTGCAGAAACTAACGTTTCTTGTGACGAGCGCAAGTTCCGACTTCATGCTGACCAGAGAGTTTTTCAAACAGGCCAAGCAGCGGGATGTGAGGCTGATGATGGCGGCCATCGCCCACTGACCATCTGTGTTGACTCCTCAAAGTTACTCAGCACCTGACAGATATCAGCCATCCACGTCACACTCCTCATTGTAGACTTGAGGAAGCTGACTGACCTGACTACCAGTTCTGGTGAAGTTGACATCTGGCATCTACAATCGCTCTGCGCTGCTGGTAAACTCTGGATAACAGGTCAGTGTTGAATTTCCACCTCGTGGGCACGTCGCACAACAGTGTGTGACCGGGCAGTTGGAGGCGGCGCTGCGCTGCCCGAGAGTGGCAGCATTGCGCGCTGGACTTCCTGAATGCGCACAGATGCGGCGCACCTTCGTAGCACAATCAGCCAGATGGGGTTATTTGAGGAAACGCTGCACTATCAATTTAACACATGGGCCAGGCATGGCACATGTGTCAGTCTGCCGAGTTGCAGAGCCGCCACCAGGTTACGGCCGTTGTCAAACACAACCTTCCCGGCTTGAGGTTCAGCGGTGCCCAGCCACAGCTTCAGTTGCCGCCGTGATGCCCTGTAATAGCTCTTGGGCGGTGTGCCTTTTGTCGCCTAGGCTCAGCAGTTTGAGCCACCGCCTGCTGTCGTTAGCGACGGCACTGCTGCTGTGCCTAGAGCTACCGACTGATGGCGCCGTGCCCACGGATGGTAGTTCGGAGGAGGAGGTGGAGGAGGGGGGGAGGAGGAGGAGGCATAGTAGGCCGAAAAAAATGGACGAGGGTAGGCCCCGCAATCCTCGGCGTCGGAAAGGAGTATGAGCAGCCCCAGGGTCAGACTCGGTCCAGCATCCACCAAGTTAACCCAATGTGCCGTCAGCGATATATAGTGGCCCTCCGGCAGCACTCGTCCACGTGTCCGTGGTCAGGTGGACCTTGTCAGAAACGCGTTGGTCAGGGCAACGGATATGTTTTCTGAACACGTGCTGGTGCAGGGCTGGGACGGCACATCGGAAAGTAGTGGCGGCTGGGGACCGATACCGAGGGGCGGCCGCCGCCATGAGGTTGCGAAAGGATCGGTCTCTACTAGCCTATAGGGCAGCATCTCCAGGCTAAGCAATCTGGAGATGTGCACATTAATGGCTTGGCGTGCGGGTGGGTTGCACTATATTTGCGTTTCCGCTCCAGCGTCTGGGGTATGAGAGGCTGAACGCTGGTGGATGCTGTGGAGGATCGTGGAGGGCGACGATGGGGTTTTGTGCCAGGGTCCTGGGCAGGGGCTGACTAGCAGCTGAACAGGGGAAGGAGCAGTGGTGTGCACGGCCGGAGGTGAACGGGCTTGTTGCCACTGAGTGGGGTGCTTAGCATTCATATGCCTGCGCATACTGGGGTAGTTAGCTAGTAGTGGTGGAACCCCCTGCTGAGCCCTGGTTTGGCAAATGTTGCACACCAACAGTGTCGGTCATCCGGTGTTTCCTTAAGAACCTCACACTTCGAAGATTCTAGCCCTCGCCCAAGAGCCCTCACCACGGGAGCTTCACTATGATACAGTGCGCTGATGCACCAGCTCTGGCCTCTGCCTCTCCGTCTGGCCCCACCACTGCCTCTTCCAACCTGTTCGGTCGAGGACTCTCCTCCGTCTCAGAAGCACTGTGTTCACCCGGCTCTCAACCACAGCTTGGGTCTGTCACCTCATCATCCTCCGATCCCTCCAGTCTGCTCCCCCCTCGGACTTCTGCCCTGACAAACAACTTCCCACGTTCTGACAACCGTGTCTCCTCATCGTCGGACACCTCTTACACACTTCCCTACGTCAGAAGGTCTCATCACCCACAACTGTGACTGGTGGAAAACTGGGCATCGGAAAATTGCTCAGCAGCAACCGGACAAGTGGTTTGTGCTGGGGAAGGGTCCAGAAAACAGCTCCTCAGAGTATCCGGTTCAAATGCCAAATTTCCTGGGAGGGGGCAGACTGGGGGGAGGAGGCGTGAGGGCAGGATGGAGGAGTGGCGGAATTTCGGTGACATGGGTGGACTGCGTGGAAGACTGACTGGTGGTGGACAAATTGCTCGAAGCATTGTCAGCAATCCACGACATCACCTGTTCGCACTGTTATTTCTGCCTCAACAGTGCTCTACACGATCCCAGTAACTTCAGACATTGAACCTAGGGAGTGTAGCTCTGCGGCGTTCCCTGCCCCTCATCAGCGAGTGGTGTCTCCCCCGCCAGCGACCACGGCCTCTGACCCCTGCAGTAGTTGGACGCCCACGTCCCCGCCTCGTCCTCTACCCCTAGCCCTCGGGTTAAACATTTTGAAAATGAGAGTTTAACTTTATTTTTTTTTTTTTACTTTTTTTTTTGTTTTGTGTTTTTTTTTTTTTTTTTTTTTTGTGTTTTTTGGTTTTTTTTGAGTTTTTAGAACCAAACAATGCTATCCTATTGCTATGGCTATTTTCTAGCCAAGTATCAAAGGAAGACACTACTATGCCAGATGAGATGACACTGAGTTATCCTAATAGAAATCAACCCCTACTGAATTTTGCCACTTCGCATTTGCTATGGATATGTGCGCCACTAAGCGCAGAACACAGCGGTCGCAAGTCCACTACAAATTGTCAGAATTGGCAAGTACATGCACTGCAGAGAACTACAGCCACCAGCAGATCAACCAGAAATCAAATATATAGAACGCTAGTAGGCTCAGATCAAGAAGCTGTTTGTTCTCCTATGGCTATTTTCTAGCCAAGTATCAAAGGAAGCACAGTACTATGCCGGATGAGATGACACTGAGTTAGTGCCTAATAGAAATCCAACCCCTACTGAATTTTCCACTTCGGCCTTTGCTATGGATATGTGCGCCACTAAGCGCAGAACACAGCGGTCGCAAGTCTCACTACAAATTGCTCAGATTGGCAAGTACATGCACTGCAGAAACTACAGCCACCAGCAGATCAACCAGAAACAAATATATAGAACGCTACTGTAGGCTTCATCAAGAAGCTGTTTGTATTCTCCTATGGCTATTTTAGCCAAGATCAAAGGAAGCACAACTATGCGGATGATGATGACACTGAGTTATTGCCTAAAGAAATCCAACCCCTACTGAATTTTCCACTTCGCCTTTGCTATGGATATGTGCGCCACTAAGCGCAGAACACAGCGGTCGCAAGTTTCACTACAAATTCCAGAATTGGCAAGTACATGCACTGCAGAAACTACAGCCACCAGCAGATCAACCAGAAATCAAAATATAGAACGCTACTGTAGGCTTCAAGAAGTGTTTGTATTCTCCTATGGCATTTTCTAGCCAAGTATCAAGGAAGACACGACTATGCCGGATGAGATGACACTGAGTTATTGCCTAATAGAAATCCAACCCCTACTGAATTTTGCCACTTCGGCCTTTGCTATGGATATGTGCGCACTAACGCGCAGAAACACAGCGGTCGCAAGTCCACTACAAATGCTCAGAATTGGCAAGTACATGCACTGCAGAGAACTACAGCCACCAGCAGATCAACCAGAAATCAAATATATAGAACGCTACTGTAGGCTTCAAGATCAGAAGCTGTTGTATTCTCCTATGGCTATTTTCTAGCCAAGTATCAAAGGAAGCACATACTATGCGGATGAGATGACACGAGTTATTGCCTAATAGAAATCCAACCCCTACTGAATTTTGCACTTCAGCCTTTGCTATGGATATGTGCGCCACTAAGCGAAGACACCGCGGTCGCAAGTCTCACTACAAATTGTCAGAATTGGCAAGTACATGCACTGCAGAAAACTACAGCCACCAGCAGATCAACCAGAAATCAAATATATAGAACGCTACTGTAGGCTTCAAGAAGCTGTTGTATTCTCCTATGGCTATTTTCTAGCCAAGTATCAAAGGAAGCACAGTACTATGCACGGAATGAGATGACAATGAGTTATTGCCTAATAGAAATCCAAACCCTACTGAATTTTGCCACTTCGCTTTGCTATGGATATGTGCGCCACCAAGCGCAGAACACAGCGGTCGCAAAGTCTCCACACAAATTGCTCAGAATTGGCAATACATGCACTGCAGAAACTACAGCACCGCAGATCAACCAAAATCAAATATATAGAACGCTACTGTAGGCTCTCAAGAAGCTGTTTGTATTCTCCTATGGCTATTTTTCTAGCCAAGTATCAAAGGAAAGCACAGTACTATGCGGATGAGATGACACTGAGTATTGCCTAATAGAAATCCAAACCCCTACTGAATTGCCACTTCAGCCTTTGCTGATGGATATGTGCGCACTAAGAGCTAAACCAGCGGTCAGCAAGTCCTCACTACAAAATGCTCAGAATTGGCAGTACATGCACTGCAGAGAAACTAACAGCCACCGCAGAAAACCAGAAATCAATATATAGAACGCTACTGTAGGCTTCAAGAAGAATGTTTTGTATTCTCCTCTGGCGATTTTCTAGCCAAGTATCAAAGGAAGCACAGTACTATGCCGGATGAGATGACACTGAGTTATTGCCTAATAGAAAATCAACCCCTACTGAATTTTGCCACTTCGGCGTTTTTGCTAGGATATGTGCGCCACAGCGCAAGAACACAGCGGTCGCAAAGTCCCATACAAATTGCTCAGAATTGGCAAGTACATGCACGCAGAAAGAAACACAGCCACCAGCAGATTCAACGAAAGCAAATTATATAGAACGTACTGTAGGCTTCAGATTCACGAAGCGTTGTGTGTATTCTCCTATGGTATCTTTCAGCCAAGATCAAAAGGAGCAACGTACTATGCCGGATTTTGAGATGACACTGAGTTATTGACTAATAGAAACCAACCCCTTACTGAATTTTGGCCACTTCCAGCCTTTGACTATGGATATGTGCGGCCAACTAAGCGCAGATGAACACAGCGGTCCAAGTCTCACTACAAATTGTCAGAATTGGACAAGTACATGCATGCAGCGAAACTACAGGCCACCAGCAGATCAACCAGAAAAAATCAAATATATAGACGAGGTAGGCTTCACGAAGCAGGTTTTATTCTCCTTGGCTATTTATAGCCAAGTATCAAAGGCAAGCACCAAGTCACATTGCCGGATATGAGATGGACACTGAGTTAGTGCCTATAGAAATCCAACCCATAATGAATTCACTTCATCTCACTTGGCCTTTGCTATGGATAATGTGCGCCACAGCGCAGAACAAGCGCGGTCGCAAGTCCACACAAATTGCTCAGAATTGGCAAGGTAACAGGCACTGCAGAAACTAACAGCCACCCAGCAGATAACCAGAAATCAAATATATCTTGTGAACGCTTACTGTAGGCTTCAAGATAAAGCTGTTGTAGTCTCAATGGCTATTTTCTAGCCAAGTATCAAGAAGACAGTAAATACATAGCC